>JAVJIF010032324.1:0-135802 GCA_038442645.1 Agave tequilana
ATACGTTGGTCAAAAGGTGCCCCCACGTATATACGCTAAGCATAAAAGTACAACAAAGATCAGAGTACACGACCAAGCGTGATATCCATCACATGCCAACATAAAGTACAAGTACAAGTCATCACAGAGTATGATAAAATATTACACTTTACATGTATCTTTTCATCACAACCAGCCCAACAGCAAAAAGGTACAACAAAAATACAAAAAGGCTCACGAGTAGGATGGAGATCCCGTGAGACAAAAGGAGAGAAATCTGGCACGAGGACCGGAGCTAATCTGCCTGCTCACTAAAGAAAGCCTGATCTTCGGTGGATGGCTCCACTTCGGCCCAGGCCTCGGAATCTGAATGTACAAATCCAAGGGATCAAGACAGATAACGATAACAAAGTTCAGCCAAGTGGCTAAGATACATGAATAAGGAAAGCTGGAACAGTATCATAAATAGAAATCAACAAGTAGGGAAAACACATAGAACTGAAGTCAGAATGAAATGAATGCATAGTTATAGTCTATTATTATCATTACTTGCTTTACTGTGATATCTAGCTATGTGACCCAGCGTCCCAGCGCACATAGATCCATATCCTAGTAATACAAGGTTGTTATTGGAAACAGCGGGGTATCGACGAACTATGTTTACAGTGGACCCCGTACATGCCCGGGATAACGGTCCAGGATTGTTCCGTTGCTTGGTGACGGAAGCCAGCCGCTAGGCTATTCAGGAGGGTCTTATGTATGCCCTTAGTCATGACAGTATTCAGGAAAGGGAGCAAGCACCCCTCGGTCCCCTGGAGGCTCTCAGGTAAGACCGGAATATGATTGTACAATATACCTAATACCACTGTAAACACGAACACGTATCGATATCCGCAGGCTTCCCCGACCCATATGTAAGTTAGTGCTTTTTATGTAAAAGTCAAGTGTATCATGCTTAGTTTTAAGAGATGGCATGATAAGTGGTGATATTTACTATTTAACATGTCATGAAACGAGAATATGCAATAATAAATCATGAGGTAACAAGAGATACATCCACGCAGTAATAGGTCATGTAGTGCCAGTATCGAATCATGAACAAGCAAGATATAACATACATGTAACAAGCATAAGAACCAAATTCAGAACAGAAATTAATTATGACACACAGTCAGAATTAGTCGACTAGGGGTAAGGGTTAGTCGACTAATAGGGGTCTCCAGTCGACTAACAGATCCTTAAGTCGACTAAGTCTGTTGATACAGAAAGTTGGATTTCTGGTCCAGGGAGGATTAGTCGACTAGGAGGATTCAGGAGTCGACTAATAGGGATTTCCAGAGAGTTGAGATTTATGTCCAGAAAAGATTAGTCGACTGATATTTGGGGTAAGTCGACTAATACTGTGTTTTCCAGAAAACTAAGTTTCAACTAAGTGTTCTAGTCGACTAGCTCCTAGGGTAAGTCGACTAATCGTGGGAAAAACAGTGACAGAACAGATTTTCTGGAAATTGTGTTTGATGGTTCAATTCTGGTTTTTGGTGACCTAGGTGTACAAGAGGTGTAGATACAAGTGTTCTAGGGCTAATTCAAGTCTTGGTGAGTGAAATACTCACTTGGAACCGTTTGATTGAAGCTCTACGAGTCCGGAAAGAGTGTGGTTGACGTTAGCTCCTAATTGATCCTTGACGACGAAGAGAGCTACGATCCAAGCTCCAAAGTAGTAGCTTGAGCTGGAGGTGAAGAGCTTGGGTGTTCTTGGAGCTAGGGTTCAGTTTGAGGAAGGAGGAGAGACTTTGGTGAAGTTTCTCTTTTGTTGAAGTGGAGAAGAAAAGAGTAGAATGCAAAGGGGAAAGCTTTTATATGTTTGGGATTTGTAAAGGGGTGGAATTTAGGTGGAAGAGAGGGGTTTTCTTGCAAAAAGGGAGGAGTGAGGTGTTCCCTCACCTAGCCACTTGGCCGGCTGTGGGAGAGAGAGAGAATGAGTGGGGTTAGGTGGGGAAGTGAGTGGGAAATGAGGTGGAAATTGTGAAATTTTGGGATTATTGAAAAAATGTCCGAAATTCAAGTATCTCGGAATGACCTGAAAATTTTACCAAAAAATCAAGAATAAGATTTGAAGACTCATGGTGCAATTCGTTTGAAGAAATAGTTTATAGTTTTAAAACTAAAAATCCCGGAATCAGTTACTCACCGACTCCGTTGGAATTTTCATAAATTCGTAAAATTCTCAGAAAAAGTATTTAGATAGAAAATATGATTCTAAGAAATAATGTCTAAAGGACTTTCTAGAAATTCCTAACTGTTTGCAAGATAAAAATCTGAGAATCGATCAGCGGCACTGGTCGATACCGGTTTGAAAATATTAATTAAATTCAGGAAAATTCCAGAAAATATATAAAATCCAAAGTATAGGAAAATGACATTTGGAACTGAAATCGGTCGAATAACAGGAAGTAATTCGAAAAAAAACACGATAGGGAAACTGAATACGCAACTAAGTACGTATTCCGGGAACGGGGTATTACAATCTACCCACCTTACAAAAATTTCGTCCTCGAAATTTCGTAAAGTGAAAGGGAACAGATAAATAAGGATAAGAAGGAAAATGCCGATAGATAAGAATGAAAGGAAGAGTCTCACCAATCAAGTTGTGAAGAGATGAGGGTAACGCTCACGGATAACATCTCTCGTTCCCACGTGGCCTCTCCAGGGGCATGCCGGTTCCAAGATACCAACACTAATGGTATAGCCTTGTTCTTCAGTGTCTTCACACTCTTATCCAAAATGGCCATCGGCTGCTCTTGATATGATAAATCTGGCTGCAGTTCCAGTTCGGAATGATCCAAAATATGACTATCATCCTTTACATACTTCCTCAACTGAGATACGTGGAAACATTGTGCACTCCGTCCAAAGATGGAGGTAAGGCTAATCTGTAAGACACATCTCCCACTCGCTCCAAAATCTCGAATGGGCCGATATATCTCGGACTCAGCTTTCCCCGAATACCGAATCGGATCACTCCTCTAGTAGGTGATATCCTCAAGAACACATGATCTCCTGCCTGGAACTCCAATGGCCTCCTCCGTGAATCTGCCCAACTCTTCTGCCGACTCTGAGCTGCCCTGAGATGATCTCTGATGACTCTGGCTTTCTCTGTCGTCTGAATCAGGATCTCTGGCCCAAAAGTCTCCTCTCACCGACTTCATCCCAACAAATCGGTGACCGACACTCCTTCCATACAGTGCCTCAAAAGGTGCCATCTTGATACTTGCTTGATAACTGTTATTATAAGAAAACTCCGCCAAGTGAAGATGGTCTTCCCATGATCCCTGGAATTCAATCATGCAGGCCCTCAACATATCCTCAAGAATCTGGATAGTCCTCTCAGATTGTCCGTCGGTCTGAGGATGATATGATGTACTGAATTTCAGACGAGTCCCTAGACTTTCTTGGAGACTCTCCAGAAAGGGATCTGAATCTGGTGTCTCTGTCTGAAACAATACTGACTGGAACTCCATGAAGACGAACTATCTCCTTCATGTACTTGTCTGCCAGAACCTCCGTTGATTGACCTACCCTGAATGGTATGAAGTGGGCTGACTTAGTGAGGCGATCAATGATTATCCACACAGCATTATTACCTTTAGGACTTCGAGGCAATGCCGTAACAAAATCCATGGTAATGTGCTCCCACTTCCACTCGGGAATCGGTAAAGGTTGCAGAAGTCCAGCTGTCCTCTGATGCTCAATCTTTATCTGTTGACAAACCAAGCACTTGGCAACAAACTGGGCTATCTCCTCTTCATGGCATTCCACCAAAACTGCTTCTTCATATCCTGATACATCTTGTTTCCCCCGGGTGTATGGAATATGCTGAACTGTGAGCTTCCGCCAAAATCTTCTGCCGAACTTCTCCTTGGGGAACACAAAGCCTGCTACCAAAATATAAGGCACCATCCGGATGAATACTGATATCAGTCCTCAATCCAGCCTCTACCTGAGCTCGGAACTGCTGCAATCTGGGGTCTTCCTTCTGAGCTTCCTTGATCTCATCTATTAATGTTGGCTGAATCCGCAAAGCCATGAGCTGCCCTGCTTCCTCAGTTTCCCGAACCAACATCAAGTCCAATCTGATAATGTCCTGAATCAACTCTTTCTGCTGAGTGATTTGGACAAGCACTCCATTCTCTGGCATCCTGCTCAGTGCATCCGGTACTGTATTGACCTTGCCTGGATGGTATTGCAAGTCAATATCATAGTCCGCCATCAGCTCCAGCCACCGCCTCTGCCTCATGTTCAACTCTTTCTGTGAGAAAATATACTGAGGCTCTTGTGATCCGTGTATATCAACACCCTATCTCCCAGAAGATAATGCCTCCAAATCTTCAAGGCAAATATCACAGCTGCAAGCTCCAAGTCATGAGTTGGGTAATTCCGCTCATGAGACTTCAGTTGCCTGGATGCATATGCTATGACATGATCATGTTGCATAAGTACACACCCCAGGCCTTTCCCTGATGCATCACTGAAAATGACCATCCCTCCTCTACCCGAGGGAGTCTTCAGGATTGGAGTGAAATGAGCCTCTGCTTCAACTGCTCAAATGCTGCAGTACATTCCCCAGTCCAAATGTACCTCTCTCCTTTCCGAGTGAGCTTGGTCAACGGGGCTGCAATCCTAGAGAAATCCTGGACAAAGCGTCTGTAATATCCTGCTAGTCCAAGAAAACTCTTAACCTCAGTCACCGTCTCGGAATTGGCCAATCCTTCACTGCTTGGACCTTGCTGGGATCCACCGCGATTCTTCTGCTGAAACAATGTGTCCAAGGAAGGCTATACTGTCCAACCAGAAGTCACACTTGCTCCTCTTGGCATGAAGCTGCTCTGCTGGAGGGTCTGCAACACAATCCTCAAGTGTTCTGCATGCTCCTTGTTGTTCTTGGAGTAGATCAAGATGTCATCTATGAAGACAACAACGAACTGGTCCAAGTAGGGCGAGAACACTTGGTTCATCAAATCCATGAAAACTGCAGGGGCATTGGTGACTCCGAAAGGCATAACTAGAAATTCATAGTGGCCATAACGGGTCCTGAATGCCGTCTTCGGGATATCCTCCGTCTTCATCCTTAGCTGATGGTACCCTGACTACAAATCCAATTTAGAGAATACCCGGGCTCCATGAAGCTGATCAAACAAATCATCAATCCTGGCAAGGGATACTTGTTCTTGATGGTAACCTTGTTCAATTCCCTGTAATCAATACAAAGCCTCTTACCACCATCCCTCTTGTTCACCAAAAGCACTGGAGCTCCCCATGGTGAAGCACTTGGCCGAATCAATCCCTTGCCTGAGTATTCCTGCAGCTGCTTCTTCAGAATCTCTAACTCCGTCGGTGCCATCCTGTACGGAGCCTTAGATATAGGAGCTGTCCCAGGCACAGTATCAATTGAGAACTCGATCACCCTTTTAGGTGGCAGTCCTGAGATCTCAGCAAACACTCTTGGAAATTCATCCCACACCGGTACTCCTTTCTGAACCTCCGAAGTAGTCAACCGAGTCTTTCTCTTGGTAGACTTCACCTCACCACTAAATTGAAATTCCGGTTGACGAGGGATCCTGAAAATAATCTTCTTCTCCCTACAGTCAATAACTGCATAATACTGACTGAGCCAGGTCATGCCTAAGATTACGTCGTACCCTTTAGTGTCTAGCACGAGCATATCTATGGCCAAGGTCTTATCACAAAGTTCCACTGGACAATCAGTACAGACCCTAGAAGACATGACTACTCCATTCCCAGTACTAATCTCCCATTTGTGGTCTAACACTTTAACAGGTATAGAATGCAATGCCACAAAATGATCTGAGATAAAACAATGCGAAGCACCTGAATCGAAGAGGGCTAAAACAGGTTGAGAATGCACCCTGATATTACCTGTTATCACCTCCTCAGAAGTCTCAGCTTCCACTTCCGTCAAGTTGTAGGCTTGACCTCTTCCACGCCCTGCTGCTGTCCTAGCTCCCCTCTGGATTGGGCGAATAGCTTGCTGCGGAGGAGGGGGAGGGACTTTCCTGATCATCGGTCCCTGATTCCTCTGCCCCGGTGGCCCTGGAAGTGCTCTCTGTCCACTCGGTCCCTGCAGTGCTGGCACAGCTTGACCGGCTATCCCCATCCTTCTGTGCGGACAGGCTTCTATAGAATGATCCCTGGACCCACACACCAAACACAATCCATTTGCCCTACGACAATTCTGACGAATGTGGCCCGGTTTCTGACAATAACTGCAGAAGGTCAATGGTTGGCCCGCCTGGAAAGGAGCTGGTCTGAATTGCTGCCTCATCTGCACCTTCGCTGCTCTGAATGGGCCTCCTCTCCCCATTGGTGGAAACGGCCTCTTCATGGCCTGGTTCCTCATCTGATCCTCTCGCTTCTTCTCAAGCCCACGCTCAACTTCTCGAGCTATGGTGAGAACCTCCGAATAAGTCTTCAGCTGTTGGGGCATTAAGAACATCTGGATGTCCATCTGCAAGCCCTGCTGGAACCTACTGCCCGCTTCTCCTCGTCCGTTACCATGTACGGGGCGAAGCGGCTCAGTCTGAGAAATTCCGCGGCATACTCGTCCACGGACCTACTCCCTTGCTGTAGCCTGATGAATTGCTCTTCCATGTCCTTCTGAGCAGTGGCAGGGAAGAACCTGCTATAAAAGCTCTTGGAGAACGTGTCCCAGGTGACAGGTTTCTCCAATCTGGCCTCTTCAGCTAGCCACCAAGTTCTGGCTATGTCCTTTAGCTGAATCTTGGCGACCTCCACTTGATTCTCCTTCGGTACTCTGGCCGCATTCAACAAGTCTGCGGTATCTGTCAGCCATTGTTCAGCATCCAAGGGCTTCTCTTCTCCCGTGAAGATGGCTGGTTGCAGCCGCCTGAAGTCCGATACATTTCCGGGCCTCTGCTCCTTGGGAGCTGCCAATTCCTGCCGGAGGAGCTCCGTCTGCTGCTGCTGGTTCCCCATCATAGTCTGAATGACTCTTAGAATATCCACATGGTCTCCAGTGGGTCCATTAGAGGCTTGCCCAGAGTTGTTACGGCCCGTCCTTCTCTCCATACCGATTGGTGAAAGATGACTGGAATTGGAAAAATGGAAGGAATTTAGGACACAAGGGATGGAATCAAGGAGGAATCAAGAAGGACTAGATAACTTTGTACATTGTAGTTGGCATCAGCAAATTATTAATTTGCTGCTTGATTGTACTTTAGGTGTGAGAGCCTAGGCTCTGATACCAACCTGTAACGCCCCGAATTCCACGAATACGGAGACGTCACTGCGACGTATATACGTTGGTCAAAAGGTGCCCCCACGTATATACGCTAAGCATCAAAGTACAACAAAGATCAGAGTACACGGCCAAGCGTGATATCCATCACATGCCAACATAAAGTACAAGTACAAGTCATCACAGAGTATGATAAAATATTACACTTTACATGTATCTTTTCATCACAACCAGCCCAACAGCAAAAAGGTACAACAAAAATACAAAAAGGCTCACGAGTAGGATGGAGATCCCGTGAGACAAAAGGAGAGAATCTGGCACGAGGACCGGAGCTAATCTGCCTGCTCACTAAAGAAAGCCTGATCTTCGGTGGATGGCTCCACTTCGGCCCAGGCCTCGAATCTGAATGTACAAATCCAAGGGATCAAGACAGATAACGATAACAAAGTTCAGCCAAGTGGCTAAGATACATGAATAAGGAAAGCTGGAACAGTATCATAAATAGAAATCAACAAGTAGGGAAAACACATAGAACTGAAGTCAGAATGAAATGAATGCATAGTTATAGTCTATTATTATCATTACTTGCTTTACTGTGATATCTAGCTATGTGACCCAGCGTCCCAGCGCACATAGATCCATATCCTAGTAATACAAGGTTGTTATTGGAAACAGCGGGTATCGACGAACTATGTTTACAGTGGACCCCGTACATGCCCGGGATAACGGTCCAGGATTGTTCCGTTGCTTGGTGACGGAAGCCAGCCGCTAGGCTATTCAGGAGGGTCTTATGTATGCCCTTAGTCATGACAGTATTCAGGAATAGGGAGCAAGCACTCCCCTCGGTCCCCTGGAGGCTCTCAGGTAAGACCGGAATATGATTGTACAATATACCTAATACCACTGTAAACACGAACACGTATCGATATCCGCAGGCTTCCCCGACCCATATGTAAGTTAGTGCTTTTTATGTAAAAGTCAAGTGTATCATGCTTAGTTTTAAGAGATGGCATGATAAGTGGTGATATTTACTATTTAACATGTCATGAAACGAGAATATGCAATAATAAATCATGAGGTAACAAGAGATACATCCACGCAGTAATAGGTCATGTAGTGCCAGTATCGAATCATGAACAAGCAAGATATAACATACATGTAACAAGCATAAGAACCAAATTCAGAACAGAAATTAATTATGACACACAGTCAGAATTAGTCGACTAGGGGTAAGGGTTAGTCGACTAATAGGGGTCTCCAGTCGACTAACAGATCCTTAAGTCGACTAAGTCTGTTGATACAGAAAGTTGGATTTCTGGTCCAGGGAGGATTAGTCGACTAGGAGGATTCAGGAGTCGACTAATAGGGATTTCCAGAGAGTTGAGATTTATGTCCAGAAAAGATTAGTCGACTGATATTTGGGGTAAGTCGACTAATACTGTGTTTTTCAGAAAACTAAGTTTCAACTAAGTGTTCTAGTCGACTAGCTCCTAGGGTAAGTCGACTAATCGTGGGAAAAACAGTGACAGAACAGATTTTCTGGAAATTGTGTTTGATGGTTCAATTCATGGTTTTTGGTGACCTAGGTGTACAAGAGGTGTAGATACAAGTGTTCTAGGGCTAATTCAAGTCTTGGTGAGTGAAATACTCACTTGGAACCGTTTGATTGAAGCTCTACGAGTCCGGAAAGAGTGTGGTTGACGGTTAGCTCCTAATTGATCCTTGACGACGAAGAGAGCTACGATCCAAGCTCCAAAGTAGTAGCTTGAGCTGGAGGTGAAGAGCTTGGGGTGTTCTTGGAGCTAGGGTTCAGTTTGAGGAAGGAGGAGAGACTTTGGTGAAGGTTTCTCTTTTGTTGAAGTGGAGAAGAAAAGAGTAGAATGCAAAGGGGAAAGCTTTATATGTTTGGGATTTTGTAAAGGGGGTGGAATTTAGGTGGAAGAGAGGGGTTTTCTTGCAAAAAGGGAGGGGAGTGAGGTGTCCCTCACCTAGCCACTTGGCCGGCTGTGGGAGAGAGAGAGAATGAGTGGGGTTAGGTGGGGAAGTGAGTGGGAAATGAGGTGGAAATTGTGAAATTTTGGGATTATTGAAAAAATGTCCGAAATTCAAGTATCTCGGAATGACCTGAAAATTTTACCAAAAAATCAAGAATAAGATTTGAAGACTCATGGTGCAATTCGTTTGAAGAAATAGTTTATAGTTTTAAAACTAAAAATCCCGGAATCAGTTACTCACCGACTCCGTTGGAATTTTCATAAATTCGTAAAATTATCAGAAAAAGTATTTAGATAGAAAATATGATTCTAAGAAATAATGTCTAAAGGACTTTCTAGAAATTCCTAACTGTTTGCAAGATAAAAATCCGAGAATCGATCAGCGGCACTGGTCGACACCGGTTTTGAAAATATTTATTAAATTCAGGAAAATTCCAGAAAATCATATAAAATCCAAAGTATAGGAAAATGACATTTGGAACTGAAATCGGTCGAATACAGGAAGTAATTCGAAAAAAAAAACACGATAGGGAAACTGAATACGCAACTAAGTACGTATTCCGGGAACGGGGTATTACACCTTGTGTAGGCCGCATTCAGATGTTCCGGTGGTTGTTTGACGGGAGAAATAATTGAAGATCGGGACGTAAACTCTTTATTTGATAGTAAAGAAGGTTACAACGGATCAATAATCCTCTCACAAGAGAGGGAAGATGTTGAGTCTTGAATCTTCCCTTTGTTTAGTGCTGGGTTCTTCAAGTGGCAGTGAAAAGTGAATCTTGTTTTCCGTTGACCGGGTGAACGTCAAGTACTTCTGGGGATCTTCTCTTCGGATGGTGGACGGAGTAACACAGCTCTGTCGACCAGAGATCTCAAAGAGATTGTAGGCTAAGATTAACTTGAACGCAGCAAGTTAACTGAAGAGTTGGACTCTCTTTCCTTCTCTGTTTCTCTCTTTTTTAGAATTCCCAAAATCTGACCCCTTTTCCATAGCAGCGGGGCTATTTATAGAGGTTTCAGGGGCGTACGTGCCTCCTAAAAACACTCTATAATGGGGGTTAACTTTTCCCGTTATGTGGGCCGTGATTGACCCTATAACCAGGACGGTTACAACTGAGACGCGGGTTTCGACCCTCGCGCCTTGGTGCTGCTGAGACGCGGGTTTCGACCCTCGCGCCTTAATGCTGCTGAGACGCGGGTTTCGACCCTCGCGCCTTGGTGCGGCTGAGACGCGGGTTTCGACCCTCGCGCCTTGGTGCTGCAATGCTGGCTATGATTAGCCCTGCGTCGCCTTGATGTTGTGATGGTGGCCATGATTAGACCTGCGTCTGGAGCTTGAAACTCTGCTTTTTGGAGACTTGTCTTTTAGTGATTTTTAGACAGCCTACAGAACCCCCTCCAAAGTTTTCGATATTCCGCAGTTAGCTGGGACGGATTTCGAAATACTTTGGACTCTAGCTGAATCCACTTTTATGGCTTGGACTGATAAAACTTCGGGCTTGATCTTGTCTGGATTATGGTCTTCGTGAGTGTACTGTGGAACTCTTTGAAGCCGCCAAAACTGATCATGTTGAGTGTCTAGATACACAGTCTAAACCTCCCCGACGCTTTGAGTCTGTCGTTGGTGCACTTTGAGCCAGGAGTGGACAGACGTCTGCTTGTGCCAGTGTACTGTTGAACTGAATTGCAGAAGCAAGGACTGAACACCAATTCTTTGGACGCAGGGGTAATACTGCTTTAAAGACGCGCCTTCTATAGGGGTGCATCTTTTGGAGATGGAAACGCGACCGTTACTTGATGAGGCGGACGCGACTTATGGTCGTGTTGAAGGGATGCGTCCATCGAAGGGACGCGTCCTTTAGAGACGAGGACGCGATTGTTGGATGCGAATCCGTGCCAAGATTACGATGCCACGTGTCCCGTAAGATTGAGGGGACATCTACTTTTTGGCGTGCGAACTTCACGCTGCATTAAATACGCTGTCCACGCGTCTGGCGGTTGGAGGCCCGCGTTTTCGTTGCTTCCCGAAGCGACGATCCACGCGTCAGCCCCCTATTGGGCTTTGACACTCGTGCGGTTA
This sequence comes from Agave tequilana, assembly GCA_038442645.1. Taxonomy (NCBI): domain Eukaryota; kingdom Viridiplantae; phylum Streptophyta; class Magnoliopsida; order Asparagales; family Asparagaceae; genus Agave; species Agave tequilana. Next base: position 11,330 of record JAVJIF010032324.1, read on the forward strand.
TTAAAGCCGACGGTTTTGATTAGTGAGCCATTAATTATAGGTATTACGATTTGCCTATAAATAGGGCTCACCCTCTCCCTTTAACAGTCCATTACTTAGACTGTTTTCTTTTGAGAGCGAGTGCTCTGAGAGATTCTGCCTCTTCAAGGACTTTACCAGGGGCTTGCCTCCATGGATGAAGATGACCCAGAGCTTTTAGGCTTCTGTTTAATCTTTCCAGAAGATTACCACTATCAAGTGATTTCAATAAAGAGATTCGTCTCCTTGAGCACCTTTTATGTCCGCGCCTTGATGCAGAGAGTTCAACTTTTAATAGAGGCCTCTACGGGTACGACTTCCTGGTTTGCCATGATATTTTTAGCCCAACCGGGTTTGAGTTCTGATATCTCTTGAAGAGATTCATCTTCTTAACCTTCTTCTGAAGTCTAGCTGGTGCACCCATCTTTTGGAAGTTGCGCCATTTAGAAAATTCTGACTTAAAATTCCCTGGACGCGAGTATAATGAACTTTTGCACCTGGACATCGGGCTTTACATACAGAGCTCGCGTCTGAGGCTGCCGACTTAAATCGAAGGTTTCCAGGCCTGAATTTTGCAATCCCTGTTCATCAAACAGAGAGATGGCAATTTTCGCGTCTCGGACCTTGGACGCGGGTGCAAAACCAGACTGCGTTCGAATTCTGTGTGCATCACAGCTTTGATCGCGTCTTTTTCTGCCACTGCAAAAGTTTGGTTCACTACGCGGGTCAATCCTGCGTCCGGAGCTTTTAGCAATAATTGCGTCTGTCACTTAGTTTTTCTGTTGAAGTATCCCAAGCTTCAGAGCTTCTAATTTTTGTTTGCTTCTTGCAGGTAGGCTTGATCATCCTTTTCATGTTCGCTGGGCCCCTGGGAGAATATTTCGGCCAGCGAACCTGGTCGATGGTCGACCACAGGAGAAGAAGTCATGGCTCCTGTCCTCGGGAGCCGGGGACCTAACCCTCATCAAGATCTCCTTGGACGCGATGCACCAGTCATGCTTGTTGGCATGGCATGGTCAGAGTGAGCATGGCGACGGGGTAGTGGTGGATATAATGGTGGGTAGCATCCTCTGTGAGGTTTTAAAACCTCCTTTTACCCTAGAAGTGACATCGAGGAAAGCTCCATGCTCGTTGGATGACTTTCTGGTGGTGGAGGTATTCGACGGATCATAACCCGGCTTCGGATGGTCAGGTGGAATCAGGGTATTCTGCTACCATTCAACCTCAAGAAGCACCATTGTTCTTTCGATGGCGACGCAATCAGCATCCGAACGCCATTACAGTGCTCACCCATCTTTGGCGCCCTTCCAAACATCTTGTATTTGGAGGAATGAATCCTGCTTCAAGGAGTGAGTGCAACCTTTGAGAGAAAGGGACTTCTTTGTACTCCTTTATTGTAACACTCAATCTTATTGTATAAGAGAGCGTTTTGTATCACTTTCATATGTTGGATATGAATAAAAGTGATATTTTTTTTTGTTTCCTTCTATTGTCTTGAACTTTTTTTTTTGAAAGTCAGACAAACAGAAGCAAAGAGTCTTTGACTTGTTAAATTTATAATGATAATCTTAATAAGTCAAATTTTGTAGAGAGAGATCCCATTTCAGGGAACTCAAAAAGGTTGTCAGAGGTGTAATATTAACTTAACAAGGGATAAGACAACTTTAGTGGACCTGTCACTTTATAAAAGAAAATGACAGGTGGAACTTGTACCCCCAGGAAAAATGAGCTTTTATCAGAGGTTTGAAATTAACTTGATTAAGATCAGCTGGGGAGTTAATGAAAACACTGTTAATGGTGTAGTGTTAACCTAACAATGTTTTTAGGTAGACTTGTTATTCTGTTGATGAGAATAACAAGTGAGACTAATTCGCGGGGGATCTAGGAAAGTTTTTACCATTAGAGGTGTAATATTAACTTAACGGGTTGAATGTAGTCTTGTCAGAAGTGTGATGTTAACTTGACAAGGATGTGAATCAGAGGTGTGATATTAACTTGACTCAAAAGCGTTTCAGCTTTATTTGGGAAAACTGAAAGTGTCACTGTCATAGGTGTGATGTTTAACTTGATAGTGAAGGTAATGCTATAGGTGTAATTTTGAACTTGGCATTAGTCATCTCGACTTCGGCAAGGAAGTTCGAGGGAAAGTCATGGCTATAAGTGTATTGTTGAACTTAGCGATGACCTGGATGCTAGAGGTGTAGTGTTAAACTTAGCATCATCCATTTCAGCTTCGATATGGAAGTCTGAAGAAAGATGACTGTCAGAGGTGTAATATTAAACTTGGCAGAAACTTGATTACTGTTAGAAGTGTAATGTTAAACTTTTAACAGTAGCTTGTCAGAGGTGTGGTTTTAACTTGACAAAACTTACTCATGATAAGAGCAATTTGAGGACCTGTCATTCTGTTGATGAGAATTGACAAGTAGAATTTGAAGTGCCAGAGGTATAGTGTTAACTTGGCAGATTTGAAGGTTTGCTACTCCATGTAGAGTTGACAAGCAAAGTTTGTACTCGATAAGGAGTATTGAAAGTTTTCATTACCAGAGGTATAATGTTAACATAGCAATGATTGTATTTTGTAGACCTACCATTCTATGTATGAGAATTGGTAAGGAATTTTGGAGGGAAGAGTAGAACTAAGTCCATTTAGGATTTTTAGCAAACCCTCAGCTATCAACGGATTTGAAGTGCCTTTACCAACTACCGTTTGAGTTGGGCTAGCCATGCTATTCCCCTCAGCATGATAAGTTGTCGAAGACTTATGTTGGGCTTAAAAGCCAACATTTTCCTCTATCCTTAGCCGCTGGAGGTGTCGGATGTTAATGAAGATGGGAACATTAGAATCCAGGATTTTTAGCAAATCCTCAGCTGTCAACGGATTTGCGGTGCCTTTACCAACTACCGTTTGAGTTGGGCTAGCCATGCTATTCCCCTCAGCATGATAAGTTGTCGAAGACTTATGTTGGGCTTAAAAGCCAACATTTTCCTCTATCCTTAACCGTTGGAGGCGTCGGATGTTAATGAAGATGGGAACATTAGAACCCAATTTTCACTTTTTGTTTCTGGCGCTCTGATCAGAGGTGTAGTTTTAACTTGATCAGCAGAAGAGTGCTATTAAGTATAGTACTTCTTCAGGAATTTTTCATTGATCGGCATCATGAGTGTATCGCCATTTGAAGTTATGAGGCGATATGATCCATTCGAGTAGACTGACTCTACTACAAATGGTCCTTCCCATTTGGGCTGGAATTTCCCTTTTGTCTTATGGGTCATCACCATAGGTCTTCTGACAGCTAAGACAAGGTCACCTTTCTTGAAAGTTCGCACCTTAACTTTCTTATTGAAGGCTCTGGTAATCTGGGTTTGGTAAAGCTCGATCTGTTGTTGGGCCTGCAGACGTTTATCGTCTAAGGCTTCCAATTCTTAGAGTCGCTGCCGATGCTTCTCCTCACTTGTCATCTCTGCTGTCAAGGCGACACGTAGAGAGGGAATTTGGATTTCCAGTGGAAGCACGGCTTCACACCCATACACCAAAGAAAATGGCGTAGCTTTAGTTGGGGTTCGAACAGTTGTGCGATAAGCCCATAAGCATTCACCTAACTTATCGTCCCAGTCACGCTGACTTTTCGAGACGAATTTCTTGAGAAGCTTACCAATGATCTTATTGAAAGCTTCTGCGAGACCATTAGCGGCAGGGTAATATGCCGTTGAGGACACACTCTGGATCCTGAACCTAGCGCAGAACCTTTGAAAAGCCTGACTGATGAACTGAGGTCCATTGTCATGGACAATTTGCCGAGGTACCCCAAAGCGGTAGATGACGTGATATTTAACGAATTTGATCACGTCAGATGACTTTACCTCCTTCAAAGGAATGGCCTCAGCCCATTTGGAGAAATAATCGGTTATGGCTAAAATAAACCGATGTCCTTTTGATGATGGTGGGCTGATAGGGCCAACTACATCCATTCCCTACATTTCAAATGGCCAGGTAGAGGTCGTGGAGTGAAGGTACCCCAGTGCTTGATGGATGAAATCACCATGCACTTGGCAGGCATGACATCTTTTAGCATAGGTGATGGCGTCAGCGATCATCTTAGGCCAATAATATCCTAACCTTTTGAGTCGATATGCCAGTTTTGGGCCAGGTTGATGGGCTCCACACATATCGTCATGGGCTTCTTTTAATATTTCCTGTGCCTCTTTTGGTGAAAGGCAGCGGAGCAAGATCCCGTCATGCGATCGACGATACAATGTTCGCGTAATCGCATTATAGTAGAATTTGGGGGCTTTCCTTCTAATGGCAGCCGCTTCTTTGGTGTCCTCAGGCAAGATGCCGTACAAGACATAATCAATATAAGGGAATCACCAGTCTTTAGATTCTGGACCGGTTAACGACTCCAGCGCTTCTTTGCCTTGACAATCTCCCATTGGCTCCTGATAGTCCTCAAGAGCAATTCTCAGGCAATACAGGTCGTTGCTGTGGACAAATATTTTCTCTTCTGCTCCAGCTGGAAGAGCTAAGGAGGCAGCGAGGGACGCCAGTGCATCTGCATGCGCATTCTGCTTGCGGGGTACATGGTCAATGTAGAAGTTTGAAAACCTCTCGGCCGTGCGGACAATTGCGTTATAATAGGGTACTAGGTCCTCATGTCTGACTTCGTACTCCCCGCGAACTTGGCTGACGATGAGTTTAGAATCACCATATGCCTCGAGATTTTTAATGCCAATCTCATCGGTGAATTGCATCCCAATCAAAAGGGCGTTGTACTCCACTACATTGTTGGAGCAAGGCTCGGTGAGCGAGACGGCTCGAGGGATCACATAGTTCTGTGGGAGACGAGTACTACTCCTACTTCTGCCACTATATGTCCTTTTGTGCTCGTTCTCGATGCACCGTCAAAGAAAAGTTGCCACACTTGTCTTTCAAAGGAGGTCTGGGTCTGGCAGACTTCAGCGACTTCATTTGGGAGATCGTCGTAAAGTTTGGCAGCCCTCGGATCTGGATGCTCAGCCAAGAAGTCCGCCACCGCTTGTCCCTTCACAGCTTTTTGTGGTAAAAAGTGCATTTCATATTGGGATAGCAATATGGCCCATTTTGCCAGCCGGCCATTTAACGATGAAGGCTTTGTCATGAGTAACCTCAAGGGGTTAACTTTTGATATGACATTTATTGTTTGGCCTACCAGATAGTGTCGCATTTTCTGAACAGCGAATACCAATGCCAAACATTCCTTCTGATCGGGTTGTACCGATGTTCGGCCCCGATCATTGTTCTACTCAAATAGTGATTGCTTGCTCTCTTCCTTGATCATCATTCTGAGCTAGTAGAGCTCCTAAAGAATGATCCATCGCTCGGACGTATATCAGGAAAGGTTTTCCAGATGCCGGAGCTACAAGGACTGGTGGTTGTGTGAGGTATTGTTTAATTTCCTCAAACGCTTCTTGGCAAGCGTTGTCCCAAATGAATGAAACACCCTTCTTCATTAATTTGGTGAAGGGTTGGCATCTTCCGGAGAGATTTGAGATAAACCTTCGGATGTACGCCAATCGTCCTTGCAATCCCCTGAGCTCCTTGAGGTTTCTCGGAGGTTGCATTTCCTGGATAGCACGAACCTTTTCCGGGTCCAAATGAATCCCCGTGGAGGTTACGACAAACCCAAGGAATTTGCCACTGGCCACCCCCAGGAAGGACTTAGTGGGGTTCATCTTCAATTGATGGGCCCGCATGATGTCGAAGACAGTCTTTAGATCAGCTATATGATCACTTTTAGCGCGGCTTTTTACTGCGATGTCGTCAACATAGCATTCCACCGTTTTGCGCATGTGTTCATGAAAAATGGCATTCATCGCCCTTTGATATGTCGCCCCTGTATTCTTCAGTCCGAAGGGTATGACGGTGTAGCAGTATACCCCAGTGGTGTCCTGAAAGAGGTATGTTTTTGTCATCAGGATACATTTTGATTTGATTGTATCCTGAAAATCCATCCATGAAGGACATTCGCTCGAATCCACATGTATTGTCAATCATGACATCTGTGATTGGCAGTGGGAATTCGTCCTTGGGACAGGCCTCATTTAGATCACGAAAATCAATGCAGATCCGGATCTTTTCGTTCTTTTTAGCAACGGGAACAATGTTGGCCACCCAATCGGGATGTTGTTCTTCCCTAATGAAGCCAGAGTCTATAAGTTTCCTGACTTCTGATTGAATTATCTCCATTACTTCTGGACGAAACCGTCGCTGTTGTTGTTTAACAGGCTTTACGTCCGTATTAATGTTGAGGCAATGCATAGCCACTTGAGGATCCAATCCAGGCATGTCTTCGTAATTCCAAGCGAAGACGTCTATATACTCTTGTACAAGAGATATCAAATCCTTTTTCTCAGAAGGTGATAGGCCTTCGCTTATAAAGATGGGTTTAGGATTAGCTTCATCTCCTAGATTGACCTGAACAACCCTATCTTCTGTGGGCGGCTCGCGTTGTTCAAAGCGGGTATCCCAAAGATTATTCAAGTGTTGGATCCAAGGATCTGTATCGGATTGGATCATTTCTTCATCTCCATCTTCCAGGTGGCTTGCTGAAACCATGTTTACTGAAAGTTCTCTGAAGATGTTGCCAACACTAGCATCTGATTTCCACGAGGACGTGCCCGATGAGTAATCATGACATAATGATTCTCCGAGTCAGAGGCTGATGGGATCAGAGTTGATACATAACCCAACCCTGCGAGTCTGATGATAATAATCAGGGTTTTTCCTTTTGGCACAAAACATCGAAGTAGAGTTCTCCTTCCTTTGCCGAAATTCAACCCTGGACCGTTTGTCAGATCATACCCCATGCTTTCCATCATTCTGAGTACATTTGGCTCATAATGACCGAACTGAGGAGGTTCCTCTTCGTCGTCTGACTCTTCATGGGACATTGGTTCGGACGTAATTTGCCCAAAAAGAATTGGTTTTTGGCCTTTCCGTCTTGCTGGAATCATGAATACGGATCCTGCGCATTACCGGCATCTTGATATGTTCCGAAGGATGATTTCACTGGTACATGCAATGATGTCAAAGCATCCATTGCCGACCAGAGATCATCATCCACTTCGGTACTAGTGTCTGACGGCACTGAATCAGAAGCAAACACAGATAAATACGCCAGATCTAAATCTTCATTAAGATACCATCCGCCTACATCATCGGCGGTGTTATCAACATCGAGCTTGTTAGTGCTCGTTACAAGTGGATCTAGCTTCCACATGCATTCTTCTTTTTCTGGCTCGGTGTCGGCTTCATTACCAGAGTCTGGCTCCTCCGGTTGCGGGATTTCACCTGCCTCAAGAGAGTCCTGATATAGGAGGGAATCTGTGAAATAATTCTCGACTCCCTTGAACGGATGCCTTTCAGCAATCAACGTTCGCACTTTTCCACTCCTATCAATGTATTTCATGACTTGGTGGAGAGTGGAGGGAACGATAGAATTGCGATGAATCCATGGTCGTCCTAGCAGTAGATTGTAGGAAGTGTCGGCATCGATGACATAGCATGTCAGTTCTGACCTTAGATCCCCGATCTGGCATTTGAGCTTGATCTTCCCCATTGGACGGGTTTGATTAGCATTGAACCCATAAATCGTCGTCTGGGTAGCGCTTAAACGATGAGTAGGAATTCCCAAATGTTGCATGACTCGGTGAGGCATGATGCTTAATGCGGACCCGGGATCCACCTGAATACGGCTCACTTTGGATGAACCAATATACCCTGTATAGTACAAGGGTCTATCGTGTTTCCCTTAACCTGCATATCATCCGCCGTGAAGGTGATGCAGGGAGCATTTTGGGAGGCATGGAGGCAATCCTCTACATCTTCCTCCTTTGGTACAATCGGCACCTGGGTCATGAAAACCTCAGCATTAGCGAGGGCCTCTTGTAGAGCTTCTCTGGTCGACTTTGATAGCCGAAGGAGCTCATAAAGAGTAAGCCGGGCCGGGATGTTGGCCAGTTGAGCCAGGACATCAAAGCGGTAAGGTGTTGTGGATCCTTCCGCTATGTCTTTCGAAAGAACTCTGGAATACCGAAGCTCTTTCTGTTTCTCCACTGGTTGCTTTGTGGAGGGCTTGGCTGGCTCTGCAGCGGGTTTTGGAGGGGTTACCGCCATTTCGCCATACTTTTTCAAATATGACTGTCCCAAACGGGTTTCCGCCATAAGCTAGTTGGGTTCCGTGGCAAGAACTATCGTCTCCTCTTCTGAATCAGTCAGCGAGGAAATGTCAGTTTCTGCTTCCCGGGAAGAGACACATACCACATTACAAGACGAAGCTTTAGCTTTGCCTTTGGACTTTCTGTTGGTCACAGTAGTCCATTACTGGCCATCAACAAGGTCATGATGAACCCACATGACTTCCCCTCGAGGTGTGGGGACAGGTACCAAGCCTTTCTCTTGCTGTTGGTGAGGGTCTGTGTTGACCACTCTTAGCTCTCTTCTTGGGACAGGGACCACTCCAGAAGGTGTTGGAGGTTGCCTTCCAAACTGGAGGAACGACGTCATATTGGCCGCCACCTTCTTCTTTCCGGACGGAGTTTTAATACCTCCGCGTCAATCAGAGCCTGAAGGATGTCCTTAAAGACGTAACAGCTCTTGGTGGGGTGTCCCAACATCCTGTGATACATGCAGTAGCTGGGATTATCGGTTTTACCGACTTCTTCAGGGCGTCTAGCTTCAGGAAGCTTCAGTCGGTTGCTCTTGTTGAGTAGTTTGAAGAGTGAGTCGACATGTTCATCCTTGAAGGAGTACTGCTTATTAGCACGCGGCTGGCTTGAAGAGCCACTTCCCTTAACCGGTTGAGGTTTGACAGGGGATTTGGTCTCTGCTGCCAAGTTATCCTTCCATTTGGTTTGGAGGGATGTGTCTGGCGCACGCCTTGTTGACCTTTCGGGTCTGGGTTTGTTTTCTTCTGCCCTAACTCGGGCGACAATTTCTTCAGCCTGTTCGCCCTGTTGGATCAACTGCTTCCAGGTGCGGCTTTCGGCAACTCCTATTGGGCAAGGAGCGAAGTTTGAAGATTATGGCGGCATGTTTCCACCAGGGTGACCTGGGTCATACCGCTTGGACATCGGAGTGCTACGTTCCGAAATCTTTCTACGAAAGACTTAACGGACTCTCTCTTTCGCTACTTGGGGGCTAAAAGGGTAGGCATGTTGACCTCCGAGTCATCTTCAAAGAAGCGCGTTAGAAAGAGCTTTTTCAAGTCGCCCCAATTCTTGATGGAGCCCTCTGGGAGCTTCATGAACCATTCAAAGGCAAGCCCTTTTAGGGTGCCGATGAACAAACGTGCCAGGATGACATCGTTAAACAAGGGAGAGAGAGAGAAATGGCAATCGCAAACACAAAGGGTTTGTTTCGAGGTTCGAGCACACTTGCTCTACATCCCCGCCTTCGACACACGAAGGATTTCCACTATGCAAGATCCCAATGGATCTCTCTCCGGTGCCGCAACACCTACAAGTCTCGGACTCTCTAGTCCGTACACACGCAAGCTCACTAGCTCGCCGAGGCCGCACCTCAAACCACCGAGTTCACACAAGAACTCTAAACCACCGCGAACACACTTGTCCGCCTCCTCAAAGAACAAAGAAGAAATCTCTTGGTGATCTAAAACACTTGATCACCAATTACAAACTCTCACAACACAATCCTATGGATAGATAAGGCAATGGATAGCTCAAGTGATTGTGAGAAAGCAAGGAAAGAACTATGGTGAAAAACTCAAGAAATCTCTTTTAACACTCTCTTGATAAAATCCCTTTTGATAGGAAATATTAGCTCTCAAATATGTGGAGAAAACCTTTTGAAAGGATCAGAAAAACTGGCTTGAAAGCTCTCCTAAAATCTTAGCTCAAAACAATGACAAGACCCTCAAATTTATAGGCTAGGAAAAAACTAGTCGTTGGGGTCTGTCATGCCTGCCGGTCGACCGCCCGGTCGATCGCCAACGGTCAAAAATCCGACCGTTGGAGCCTCCGGTCGACCGCCCGGTCGACCCAAAAGAACAAAGAGCACTGCTCTCAGTTCCGGTCGACCGCCCGGTCGACCCGCCCACTGAACTGCCAGACGTGCACGGCTCTGTGCACGTCGGTCTACCGCCCGGTCTACCGCCCGGTCGACCCACCCACTAAACTGCCAGACATGCACGGCTCTGTGCACGTCGGTCTACCGCCCGGTCTACCGCCAGTTCTGGGCAGCACTTGGGAGAAAAACTGTTAGAAATAATCTTGTATTTTATAAAACTTTGTTTTTCAAAACTTTACCAAATACAAAAACAAGATATTTTGAACTTATTAAAGCATAGAGTGTATGGATATGATCCACTACACAATCATGATGAAATATCTATGTTTTTGACAATAAGCATAAACTTGGTTTTGGTTAAAAGATATGTAAAGTAGAATACCAAAAACCAAACTTGTATTTTTCCAAAATGAAAAAGTCTTTTCTAAACTGAAAATTCTTTTATGAAAACAATTCTATCAAGAGTGTGTGTGTATATGTACTTGAGCAATCCACCACTATTCTATCCTTTACATTTTAACTAAAATAAAATCTTCTAAACAAACCTAGACACAAGTCTTCATCTTCTTGAAGTCTTCACTTGAAGGCTTCTCATCTTCTTGACTTGGTCCAAACTTGATTCAACGAGCTTGACTCCTCTTGAGTACTTGATGTGTTCTTGATGCATAGCTCTTGAATCAACCGGTGCTAGCTCCAAAACTTGTCTTAAAATCCTTTGTTGAAGCTTCACACCTATTAAGATCTTGATAATGAATCTGTCACTAATTAAACACAAGATCATTAGAAAACATAACTTCATGAGTTGATCATCATCAAAACTGGGGTGATATGCCTTTGGGCCAACAATCTCCCCCTTTTTGATGATGACAAAACTCATGAAGTTATATATGCATGGATTAAAGTAAAGCTTCAAAGAAGCTCCCCTTAACTCATGCATAACACAAATAATAGATGTTCAATGAAGCACATGAATATGTATGCAAGTATGGAGATTAAAACATGCAAATCTTTTTCTCCTATTTGCAATACAAAAATATATATATGCATAAATATAAAACTTTATTCAAACATGCAAATAAACTCAAATACTTCTCCCCCTTTTTGTCAATCATCAACAAAGGGGTCAAAGTAAAAACAAATCAATAAATTTTTCTCCCCCTTTTTGTCATAAACAAAGAGATCAATAAGGGGTAAAACAAACAATCAATAAATGGTTATATGCGATATACATTCATGAAGAGGAAGACGCTAAGTTAACTTCCCTACACATATACATTACATGAAGAAGGGATGACAAGCCCTAACTCACATAACTCATATTATGTAATGCATAAAAGGAGATGTGAAGCTCCCCCTACACACGTATATCATATAAAGAAGAATTGTCAAGCTCCTCAATTTATAATATACTCAACATGAATTTATATGTAAGAGAGATGTTAAGCTCTCCTTGCATATAGGAAATACAAATCAAAAATTTTGAATTTTTCTTTATCAAAACAAAATTTGAACTTTTCTCAAGAAACAAATTTGAGATAGCCATAATTTTTACTATTGATACCAATAGAAAGTAGCAATTGAAAGTATGTGATATCAAATAATTATTGCAAAATCTTCAATTTTTCTTAAGTTAAAACATATTGAGATACTAATTGAAAGTAAAGTTTTAACCCAAGCTTAGCAAAATCATTGTGCTTTTTTTTTTTAAAAATGAATCTATCTTAACTCAAGCACAACTAACAAATCATATATATGTATATATAAAAGATAATACCAATAGACATTGATACTACTTGAATTTGAAAGCATACATACACATAATCAAAACATGAGTATATACAGAAAGAATAATCATATTGATTCCAATTGAAATGATCCAATGATACCAATTGACATAAAGTAATATCAAGTGTATATCTCATAGAAGAATAAATAACTAGTTTAAATTAATTTTAAAAAAACTAGTTAAGATCCTTCAAAAACATGAAATCATATGTTTTCATGAATTATACTAAATACATAAAAGTTCAAGCACTCATAATCCATAAAGCTCAAAAATTATCTTGAAAAGTAAAAGATGAGTATTCAAAGGTTATGTAAATGGCATTTTCATGAAAATAGACAATGAAGCTCAATCAAACATGAATCTCATTTTATCAAATAAAACATGAAAATACATTTTCATTTAAAATAATTTTCAAGGTATATGTATGATTTATCCAAATCTAACAATATGCATACATATCCCAAACATAAAAGAGTCTATCAAAGGTATTTGCATGATGGCAAGAGACTCACGGGTATACATGTATATTTATTAGATTTGAATTCAAAATACATATACATGAAGTAAAACATGAAAATAGGCAAAACATGAAGGAATCATCAAAACTAGGCTATACATGTGCATATAGAGAGTACAAATGAACTTGAAGTGCAAATATATATGAATCAAGTTGTAGTTCACTATTTGTAAATGTATAAATGCAAGTTTTGATAAAAACTACATTTAAACTAGTTCATACCACATGAAGCACAAAAGCACATGAAACTAAAACATGAACATGCTATATGATATTATGAAAATAAAAGCATGTAAATAAAATTGGGAGATTTAGAAATAGTTACCAAACTAGGAACTATACTCCAAAGCTCCAAACATGGTGGTTGTCCCACCAAAACTCCTTGATAGTGATGCATCCAAAATGTGTGTCCATCAAGTCCATTGCATCCACTACCAAGGTACCATCCCTCTCACGTTTTGTGAGAGCCCTCACCTACATCAAATACACATGGTGGGGGTTTTGGTACCCATTTTTCTTGGGTCCTTTGGGGTTAGTCTTATAAGAAACCCAAACATTTTTATTATTAGCAAAATTAATATGATGCAACTTATCAAAATAAAATTTGCTAAATGGCCTTTGCGGCCACAATGTGTACACTTGTACACCTTAGCATGCATATGTGTGTGATCATGACGTTCAAATAGTGAATATGCATGATGAGAATGATGTGCATGAACATTTGGAACTTGTTTCTTTGAAAACAAGGTTTCCAATCTCTTATGATTAAATGCACAAGAGCTCAAAGTTGAGCTCAAACAATTAATTTTATTTTTCAAATTCTTAATCTCACTATCATCAATGGTAGCATGTAAAGAGTAGTGAGAAATAGAATCATTTTTCTTTTTCTTTTGAAAAACATTTTCTTTTTCTTTTTCAACCATTTTCCTTTTTAAAGATTTATTTTCTTGAAAAACAATTTCCTTTTGAGTTTCCACCAAAATAATTTTATCTTTTAAAATAGTGTTCCCTTCACATAAAACATTTAATTTAGACATCAAGGAAACATTTTCATTTTCAAAACCTCATTTTCTTTTTCTAAACATGCAATGTTACTTCTAAATGTATCATGTTCTACATGCATGCAATCAATATTCTTTTTCAAATTTTTATTTTCTTTCTTAATCATGTCATATTTCTCTAAAAGTTGTTGACAAATGAAGCAAGTTCATCATATGACATGTCATCATCTTCTACCTCGGATTCGGTAGTTACCTTAAGGGGGTTATCCCCTTGGACCATGTAGCACTTGTTGGAGGTGTTGCTTCCAACATTCGAATCGGTCCCGGCATAGTATAGATCCTTTTCGCCAAGGGAGGTGATGATGTTCCAAACTATAAAAGCCGAATCAATATTAGAAACCCTAGATAAATAATCATCATTTAGGGTTGACTTTAAAGCATTTAGGGCTTTTGCATTAGCCTCAATGTACTTGCTATTATTAACATAAGAATCATTAGTAGTAGCAAGATAAACATGTATGCCTAGGGCCTTGAGGTACAAGGACATCTTAACCTTCCAAATTTGGATGTTAAGAATGTCAAAGGTGGGTGGTGACATGAAGTCCATAGTGTGTGTACAAAATATTGTGATTAGCCTAAATGAGGATCTTTAACTCTAGGTTGTAAGACCCAAATCAAGAGCACTTGGCTCTGATACCAATTGAAAGTTCACATAGAGGGGGGGTGAATAGGTGATGGCTAATCTAATGGTCACTTAATGCCAAATAATGCGGAAGCTAAAACTAATTATGACTTAATAAAAATTTTACACTAAACACCACGTATAACACAAGAGTGTTGCCGAATTCCCGGAGAAGTGCTCTGGACAAACTCCTCTAGATTCCCCTTGAATGGGTTGAGGTGCCGCGTTGGCTCTCTTGGTTGAATACAAGTGTTAGCAAACAATCCCACGCAAGTATATCAATTAAGCACAAATGAATATATCAAGCATATAAAGATAGACAATAATAGAATGCAAGATATGAAAAAGGGAGAGAGAGAGAGAGAAATGGCAATCGCAAACACAAAGGGTTTGTTTTGAGGTTCGAGCACACTTGCTCTACATCCCCGCCTTCGACACACGAAGGATTTCCATTATGCAAGATTGATTGTAACTCAATATTGCATATTTTACCTCATAATTCCCATGCATTTAGTTAATAAATATATGATTTTACTCATCTTCTCTATATATTTGCAGGTACACACTCTAAAGGAGAGATAGCCAATTAATCACTTTAATTAGCAATAATTAAAGTGATTTATTCAAAGATCAAGATAAAGCCAAATTTGAATCCCAGATCCAGAAAGATTCGCGAGCCAAATGAAGAATCCAGATAGTCCACGTGGATAACCACCTAACAAACAAATCCCACCAGAAAATCTGGGCTCAACGGCCCAGATTTTGCCGCCAGTTCTGGATCTTCCCGCGCTTTTTGCGGCAGTTGTAGGTAGTTATGATCCCGGATTTTGCGCCAACCAACTAGCTTCTGGATCCTTCACCTGGGTGCTATAAATACTCCACAAAGACCTACGAGAAAAAACTGAACAGAGAAGAGAGGAAAATTAGTATGTTGTTGTAATTTTTAGTAGGATTTTTCTCTAGGTTTTAGTTCTTTAGATCCCTCTTCTTCTTCCCTAGATACTTTGTAAAAGAGAGAGATTGTGAGAGAGAGAGCTTGTGTAATCAAGGTGTGAGAACTTGAAGCAACAAGGATTCATCCATTCTCCTTCCTCTACTTGAGCTTGGTTCTAGTTTACTTGCTTTCTTTATGTGCTTTCTTTACTTGCTTTCTTTAATTCTTTGCAATTTACTTCATGCTTTGTTTTCTTCATTAATGTCTTGTAGCTAATTTCTCTACCATGTACTAGCTAACCACTAGCCTTGCCATCTTCACTAACTCATGGGTGATCGCTTTATTTCATCTTGCAAGTTGGATGGTCTTCTCTTCTCCGATGGGTTAAACCACCCTTCATCTACATGAGAAAGTAATTAGATCAACACGCAAGACGAAACCTACGCCAATGGATTGACAACATGAGGCACGCCTTTACTATCACGGAGTTTAGTAAGTATTGGTGAGGTAGTAAGGTAAGCTAGTCATGGTTCGTTATCTTCCATTTCATTCTTTAGTGTGAATACCAAATCCTCTTCTTGATTTCTTTTCCGACTTTTTCACCATGAACATATCCATCCTTTCTTTAGTTTCTTTTTCATTTGATTCATTATTTTTATTAGCATAGAAGAATTCTCGTTTAACAACTTCACTATGATTCGTAACGCTTCTATCGCTAGCTCTCCCTGAGAATCGACTCGGTATAGCCTTATGCTATAGCGGAGATAGGAAAGGATACATCGATACATTTACATACACCTTTCCCGTCTTAATCAAAATGGCGCCGTTGCCGGGGAGAGCAACGTTTTAGGTTTAAAGTGAAGTACTAAACGAATCTTCTTCTCTGTTGCAGGTTACAGGTTGAAGAAACAGAAAATCTTACATTGCAGTGACATAAAAGTGGACCTGGGCCTCTGCTCTCGAAAGCAGAGACCAGGATCCCTCCAAATTGCCGCAATTTCTGGGATTTTGCCGCAGATTTGCGGCAATAAGGAGCTCACTACTGACCTAATTTCTGCAGGGCCTCTGGTTCTGCAAAAACACAGCTGCTGATATACCTGAAATTTTGTATTCTTCACCCTATTCCTGTTTAATAAACAACAGTAAAAAATTGGTAGAAATTGTTAAAAATTGTTTAGACACTTGCATCTCTAGGCACGTGTCTTTTCAATTCTTTACTTTTACTGTTGAAGAGTGCTGGAGGCAAGGTACGTTTCGCATTGCATATAGACTAGGAATCATCTCTTGCTTGATTTTCATGCTTGAGTGAATCCTTGTTATTTCTTGTACACTTGCACAAATCAATTTTAAGGGCATAACCCGTAAATAAGATAAGGTGGGGAGTTCATTACCCTTTCCTTAGCCCGAAAACTATTTTCCCAAGCACTCACTAACCCAAGCCTAATTTAATAAAAAAGTAGACGTGGCCCTAGGGACATCTCGGACTCAGTTAGGAGATTATCCTAAGGGGAAAAGTATTGGAATTTAACTCTTGCAAAATCAGTGTCTAGGAAAGGGGTTGAGGGCCGAAAGCCCGAAGGTTGCTGGTTACTTAATTAAGGAACGTCTCTGACGGAAAACCTCCCACCAACCTTACCCTTCCCTGGCTGATTAGCTTGTGGTTAGAGTCTACACTAAACCTCCCGTGGACAGTCTATCAGTTAGGAGTCGTCTAGGTCCTAAGTCTACCCTAACTTAGGTTAGAATTTTTTTTTCTTTTTGTTTGTTTGTTTGTTTGTTTGTTTGTTTTTGTTTGTGATTGTGTGATATGGCCTTCAACAATTCTTTCAATAATAATCCATATGTCACACATACTTCATATTCGGATAATTCCAACCCGGTGTTTTACAATATGCACCAACCACATACACCGGGTTGGCCTTATCCGAATCAATATGACCCATACCCCCCATCTAATAATTATAATGTCCAAAATAATTTCAACTCTTCACCGAGTAATTGGGGATTCACGTACCCCGAGTCAAATTCTCAAATTCCTTGTCCACCATATTCACCTTGTCCACAGTATTCATTTCCGATTCCGCTTCATACACTCCTTTTTCTGAATCACCAATTGAAGAAAAATCTGAGTTACTAAGGAGTTTAGAAGCCAATTTACAGAGAGCTGAGCAAACACTTCCAGAACCATTTGCTTCTCCAATTCCACATTATTTTCAAGAGTCTTACTCAGTTCCACCTCTTCATTATGAACAACCATTTGTCATGGAAACGAGTAAAGATCTCTTGTGTGAGTCCACTTTTCCATCACCACACATGTTTGACTCACAATTTCACCATCACTTCCAAGACAACACTTCCTCTTTTCATCAAAATAATGAAGTCATCAATTTAAAAAAGATGCTTGAAGACATGACTCATGCTCAAAATGCTCGTGCCCGTGACTTAGATTTGATGATCCAAACTCTTCATTCTCATCCTATTTCTAATGTCACTAGCCACTCTGTTAAATCCAAAGAGTCATGTAGTCTTGGAAGTCCAGATTCCATTTCAGCACACTCCACTGAACTTGTCCAAACGTCAAATCCCATGACATTTTGGCAAGTTTTTCTTTTCCTGAAATTGAACTTGACCATGATCCTGAACTTCCACTTGATGATTCAAGTTTACTTCCTGATTCAATCATGACTTCCTATCCTTACCTGATTTCACTTCATTTCCCAAGTCAGTATTGGATCCAGTACCCATCCATTGTGAAATTGAATCACCAATATTTTATGATGATCACATTGAACTTGGCCAATTCCATACTTCTGAAAATCCCATTGATAAATTGGCAAGTTCACATTTTATTGAACTACATGAGGAATGTGATCTTGAACCCCAACTTAGTGATTCAATCTTTTTCCTGATTCAGTAATGACTCCGGTATCTTTACCTCACTTCAATCTTTTTCGGGAGTCGACATTGGATCCTTTCCCAATTCACAATGAAGTTGAATCACCCATCTTTAAGGATCATGTTGAACTTGACCAATTATACCTTTTTGAAGATCCTATTGACAAATTGGCAAGTTCTCCATTTTGTGGAATTGAACTCAATAAGAAATGTGACTTTGACCCTCAAGTTTGTGATTTAGTTCAAATACCTGAATCATTAATGACTCCTATTTTGTTACCCAATTTGAGTAACATTTTAGAGTCAGTTTGATTCCCAACCCTCCTGAACTTGAATCACTAATCTTAGATAGTCACATTCCATCATGGGAAACTGAATGTGGACTTGAGCTTCATTTTCTTGACTTGGACCCAGTTCCTGAATCCATTCCGACTCCTGAACCTTTACTTGACTTCATTCACTTCCCTGAGTCGGTGTTCCTTTCCGAGTCCAAGTCAACGTTCTATCATTTCATATTCCATTCTGGGACAAGGCAGTTGATAAATTTAACTCAGAAATTATTTTAAAAATTTGGAAATTAGATGGGGTCATGTACATAATAAAAATCATCCATGCACACATCATTCTTGTGGGTCATATTATTGAGATTTTTGGTGGGTTCCTGAAAACCCAACGTAAAGTTGATTGGGCCATGTTTCGTGGACCAATCCGACCACTACCGGAACCACCACCTTAAGGTAATTTTTTCACTTCCCTCTTCATTTTGTTTCATGCATACATATATCATGATGCATTGAGGACAATGCATGAAATAAGTGTGGGGGAGGGTTTACTAACATAGAGTTTTTAGATTTTCTTTCTTTACACTTCTTTTAAGAAAAAATAAAAAAAATATAAAAATAAAAAATAAAAACTTTTTGAAATAAGAAACAAAGTTTTGATCTATTTTAAGAAAATTAAGATGTATCTTAGAAATAAGAAAGCCTTAATTATGACATCTTAAACATAGTTGAAGTAATAGATCTTGTTTGAAATTATAGGCTAAGTAAGTAAAATTGGTGAGATATTCTATCTTGAATTTTTGCTTTAGATAATATGCACTTTACACTTACACATTTCTTGGGATGGAAACAAAGACCAAAAATGCCATATAAATAAAATAAAAAAAAAGAAAAAAATATGTATAAATAAAACATCACCTATTAAGCTGGACAATTATGCCTCAAGAAGCATGATTATTCACGCCTAACGGTGGTAAAGGAAATAAATAATCCCCTTAGTTATGTGGCCTTTTTACTCGAGACCTTAAACCCGAGGGATGTTTCTCATCTGGTGCCCTAAGACCGTCTGGTTTGGGAGTCATCGGTTAAAGGCTCGCTACAAGGGTAAACTAGAAAGCCTAGACTAAGGGAAGAATAAAAAAAAAAGAAAAAGAAAAAAAATATATATATATATAGATAAATAAATGGCTTTATGGTTGGAGTTGAAATCCCAGAAATCTTCACTTACACGGTGTGCATACTATCTAGGTTTATGAAAGATAAAATATTCAATCCAATTTTGAATTCTTACCTTAATTGAAAACAAGATCTTGCATGGATACTAAGTTTAAGGAAGAATAATTATAGGTGGACTTATGACCTTAGATCACTTATATTTTTGCAAAAATAGTTCGTAAACATGTCTCTTGTTCAAAATGCGTTTTCAAAACACTAACATTTGTCTTCTTTCTTTATGGATTTTGTGGGTGTAATCCGCTGAAAACCCTCAGGAGACAACACTCCTCCTCTAGGGTAACCTAGAGGTTTAACGGCTTGTTGCACATGCTCAGTGCAATCGCGTCACCTGCGAAAGTGGTGTAATAAATTGGTTGTATAGATTTTCTTTCTTTTTCTTTGTTTTGCTCGGGACGAGCAAAAGAATAAGTGTGGGGGTGTGATTGTAACTCTATATTGCATATTTTACCTCATAATTCCCATGCATTTAGTTAATAAATATATGATTTTTACTCATCTTCTCTATATATTTGCAGGTACACACTCTAAAGGAGAGATAGCCAATTAATCACTTTAATTAGCAATAATTAAAGTGATTTATTCAAAGATCAAGATAAAGCCAAATTTGAATCCCAGATCCAGAAAGATTCGCGAGCCAAATGAAGAATCCAGATAGTCCACGTGGATAACCACCTAACAAACAAATCCCACCAGAAAATCTGGGCTCAACGGCCAGATTTTGCCGCCAGTTCTGGATCTTCCGCGCTTTTGCGGCAGTTGTAGGTAGTTATGATCCGGATTTTGCGCCAACCAACTAGCTTCTGGATCTTCACCTGGGTGCTATAAATACTCCACAAGACCTGCGAGAAAAAAACTGAACAGAGAAGAGAGGAAAATTAGTATGTTGTTGTAATTTTTAGTAGGATTTTTCTCTAGGTTTTAGTTCTTTAGATCCCTCTTCTTCTTCCCTAGATACTTTGTAAAAGAGAGAGATTGTGAGAGAGAGAGCTTGTAATCAAGGTGTGAGAACTTGAAGCAACAAGGATTCATCCATTCTCCTTCCTCTACTTGAGCTTGGTTCTAGTTTACTTACTTTCTTTATGTGCTTTCTTTACTTGCTTTCTTTAATTCTTTGCAATTTACTTCATGCTTTGTTTTTCTTCATTAATGGCTTGTAGCTAATTTCTCTACCATGTACTAGCTAACCACTAGCCTTGCCATCTTCACTAACTCATGGGTGATCGCTTTATTTCATCTTGCAAGTTGGATGGTCTTCTCTTCTCCGATGGGTTTAAACCACCCTTCATCTACATGAGAAAGTAATTAGATCAACACGCAAGACGAAACCTACGCCAATGGATTGACAACATGAGGCACGCCTTCACTATCACGGAGTTTAGTAAGTATTGGTGAGGTAGTAAGGTAAGCTAGTCATGGTTCGTTATCTTCCATTTCATTTCTTTTAGTGTGAATACCAAATCCTCTTCTTGATTTCTTTTCCGACTTTTCACCATGAACATATCCATCCTTTCTTTAGTTTCTTTCATTTGATTCATTATTTTTATTAGCATAGAAGAATTCTCGTTTAACAACTTTACTACGATTCGTAACGCTTCTATCGCTAGCTCTCCCTGAGAATCGACTCGGTATAGCCTTATGCTATAGCGGAGATAGGAAAGGATATATCGATACATTTACATACACATTTCCCGTCTTAATCAAAGATCCCAATGGATCTCTCCCCGATGCCGCAACACCTACAAGTCTCGGACTCCCTAGTCCGTACACACGCAAGCTCACTAGCTCGCCGAGGCCACACCTCAAACCACCGAGTTCACACAAGAACTCTAAACCACCGCGAACACACTTGTCCGCCTCCTCAAAGAACAAAGAAGAAATCTCTTGGTGATCTAAAACACTTTGATCACCAATTACAAACTCTCACAACACAATCCTATGGATAGATAAGGCAATGAATAGCTCAAGTGATTGTGAGAAAGCAAGGAAAGAACTATGGTAAAAAACTCAAGAAATCTCTTTTAACACTCTCTTGATAAAATCTCTTTTGATAGGAAATATTAGCTCTCAAATATGTGGAGAAAACCTTTTGAAAGGATCAGAAAAACTGGCTTGAAAGCTCTCCTAAAATCTTAGCTCAAAACAATGACAAAACCCTCAAATTTATAGGCTAGGAAAAACTAGCGTTGGGGTCTGTCAGGCCTGCCGGTCGACCGCCAACGGTCAAAAATCCGACCGTTGGAGCCTCCGGTCGACCGCCCGGTCGACCCAAAAGAACAGAGAGCACTGCTCTCAGTTCCGGTCGACCGCCGGTCGACCCGCCCACTGAACTGCCAGACGTGCACGGCTCTGTGCACGTCGGTCTACCGCCCGGTCTACCGCCCGGTCGACCCGCCCACTGAACTGCCAGACGTGCATGGCTCTGTGCACGTCGGTCTACCGCCCGGTCTACCGCCCGGTCTACCGCCAGTTCTGGGCAGCACTTGGGAGAAAAACTGTTAGAAATAATCTTGTATTTTATAAAACTTTGTTTTTTCAAAACTTTACCAAATACAAAAACAAGATATTTGAACTTATTAAAGCATAGAGTGTTTGGATATGATCCACTACACAATCATGATGAAATATCTATGTTTTTGACAATAAGCATAAACTTGGTTTTGGTTAAAAGATATGTAAACTAGAATACCAAAAACCAAACTTGTATTTTTCCAAAATGAAAAAGTCTTTTCTAAACTGAAAATTCTTTTATGAAAATAATTCTATCAAGAGTGTGTGTGTATATGTACTTGAGCAATCCACCACTATTCTATCCTTTACATTTTAACTAAAACAAAATCTTCTAAAAAACCTAGACACAAGTCTTCATCTTCTTGAAGTCTTCACTTGAAGGCTTCTCATCTTCTTGACTTGGTCCAAACTTGATTCAACGAGCTCGACTCCTCTTGAGTACTTGATGTGTTCTTGATGCATAGGCTCTTGAATCAACCGGTGCTAGCTCCAAAACTTGTCTTAAAATCCTTTGTTGAAGCTCCACACCTACTAAGATCTTGATAATGAATCTGTCACTAATAAACACAAGATCATTAGAAAACATAACTTCATGAGTTGATCATCATCAAAACTAGGGTGATAGGCCTTTGGGCCAACAATTCCCTGTTTGGGACTTGAAGTAGTAGATGTGGGTTGGGTGAACCTTTCCATCAAATGTTTGGAGAGTTGGAGCCTTGAACTTGGGAGGGTACGGTACCAGGTCCCACTCGGCTGGATATGGTCTGACCACTCCTGCTTCTTGGAGGCCTTTTCGGTTAGTAAGGGCCTCAAGACGTTGCTCCAACTGATTCATTCTTTTAGAATGAACCTTTTCCTGGTCTGGGTCATCTTTTTCCTGCGACGAGGATTTGGACGAATCAGAAGTAGGTTGCCCCTTCTCTTCTATGTGTACAGAAGATGGCTTTCTCCTTCTTTTCGTTTGCCTTTAGCCTTCTTAGAGGAGGCTTTATTGGTTGACTTCCTCTTGTCTTCAAACAACTGTGCGAGCATCTGCTTGAGGGAGTCGATAGATTCTTGCTGAGCGCGAATCATCTCGAATTGTTCCTTCTGGACCTGAGCTTGCTGCTCCAAGCGCCTGGCGGTCTCCTCAGGAGTGCTAGTCATGTATATGTAGGCCTCTTTCTCCATGGAGGAATTTGAAACCTGCGACTCTGCAATAGCGGAATGCGAGTCATTCACCTCAATGCCCCGGACTAGAGCATTGTAGTCAATCGGGGGAATCACCCCGTCTGGGTGCGAGTGTGTCGGTACACTCCTTCCGGTTCAGTATCAGACTCATCGGAGCTGACTGCAGGTTGTTTTCCCCTGCTCCTGCTTGCCATGTTTGCAGTGAGCTCGGGATATTCAGTGTCAGAGAAGACCCTCCTCCTGTGGGAACGACTTCTTTTAGCTGATCGGGGAATCAGGGTCAGCTGTCTAACTAGAGACTGCTGGTTTGCACCTGAACCGCAACAGCACTCAGAGAGCATTGTGATAAGCCGTTCTGTAACGCCCCGATCCCGACGGGTACGGAGACGTTACTGCAACGTATATACGCAAGTCAGAAATACCCTCACGTATATACGCTAAGCATCAGTACAGGCAAGAATCAGAGTACGGAAGCAAATGGTGCATTATACATTCCAACACATGAGTACAATTACAAAGTTATCACCAGAGGTGACAAATCTTACAATAATATTACATCACCAACATGGCGCAAATGCAAGAATACAAAGGATGTACAAGTATGAACAGTACAAAGGCACTCACGAGTTTACAAAAGGAAAACTCGAGAGGCACACAGGGGGCCTGGAAGGATAGAGCTTCAGATGGTCTGCTGGAGATCCATGCTACCGCTGCGCCACTCTGATCAACAACTGGGAGAATCCGCACGCTCTAAGCTCCAAGACCTGGACATGAGGATCCAGGGGAGTCAGATGAAACTCCCCAGACGAGTGGTGGTACAAAAGCCAGATGGCGTGCTGAGATAAGTACAAGTGTATCGATAAAACCGAATCATAATCATGCATTGAAAACCGTGTCGTGAGCAGAAGCAGGCAGGAGCAAATAAATATCAAACAGGAAGTACTCAGGGTATGATAAGATAAGAACAGGAGACTGGTGGAATAGAACACGAGTGGTAAAGCAGGATGCAAGCAGGCATAATATAGTAATCATAAAACCGAAAATCCGAAGTAAAGTCCGATACAGGCAAATTCGATTGTACAGGTTTAGGTCACGGCTCCATTAGATTAGTACCTCGAAGGAATAATCCAAACAAAGAAACCCTCATCTATATACCTTTACCTCATGTTACCGTAATCCAAGCGCGTACAACCTGAGTTACAGAACAGCACAACAAATGGTCATAACAGGAATACATAACAGGCATAACGGGAGTTCATAACAGGCATAACAGGATACATAGTTGGCATCTTTTATTATTATTACTCGTCTGACCCATATATCTAGGTATGTGTCCTGGTGTACATCTCAACACACATACATCCATATATAAGCAAGCCGAGGTTGTTAATGGAAGCTGATGAAGGACTGATAGCTCTTCTTATAGTAGTTCCCGTACGCCCGGGACCAGCCTGGGGGCCTTAAATCCCCTAACACGTATCTTCTGAGGGCCTGAAATCCCTCTAACACGAATCGTCAATATTTTATTTCATTACTATAAGCAAGGCATCATACCGGCATTCATCACTTCCTCCCATTCCCCGTGCAAGTTATCCTTTTTATGGCTTATCAATATTATCAGATTACGGGAATAACTGGTCATAACAGGAGATGGCCCTACAGATTCAAGAGGTGGCCCCCACAGATTCAAGAGGTGGCCCCCACCACGTATGTGATGTGGCACTTTGTTCCATGTGGCACTTTGCTCTGAGGGGGATGGATTCTAGAGGTAGCCCCCACAGATTCAAGAGGTGGCCCCCACCACGTATGTGGTGTGGCACTTTACTCCGTGTGGCACTTAGTTCCATTCAGGATAACAGGTCACTGTATACAATACAGGATAACAAGGCAGGATTCCCGTAAACGTGATAATCACAAGGTCAAGTATATCATGCTGGGTGTCAAGTGATAGCATGACAGGAGGGTGATATTTGGCAGGTGACAAGTCATGTCAAGAGATTGATATTAGTCCGGTGGCAAGTCATGTCATAACAAGGAGTCTTGCCAAGTAGTAGCATGCCAGGTGTTGATGATAACACATCAGTTGACAGGTGATACAAACAAGTGTTAAATAGTAACATGTATAAAGCATGTCAAGTGTTAACATGTCAGGTAAGTACATGGCATGTGATAAAGTAGCAGCTGAGCACAACCAAGCGGAGCTGAGCAAGCTGGAGGCACAGACAGCAAACAGTATTTAGCATTGGAGCGTCTGGTAAGGTTACCGGGTGTTGGACACGGAAAAAGAGAAGGAGGTGTAAAATTTCCTTGAATCAGATGAAAAATTACAACAGACTAATCTTCCGGTTACAAGGGAGGGAGGATGTTGAAGCTTGAATCCCCCCTTTGTTTAGTGCTGGGTTCTTCGTGTGGCGGTGGAGAGTGAATCTTGTTCTCCGTTGACCAGATGATCGTCTGGACCGTCAAGGGATCTTCTCCTTGCAGGTAGAAGGAGTAACTCAGCCCCGTCTACCAAAACTCTAAAAGAGAAGGTAGGCGAAGAGCAACTTGTACGCAGCAAGTTAGCTGGAAGAGTCGAGCTCTCTCTCTCTGTATATGTCGCGTCTGTTGATATCTCTCGGTCTCTTTATGTCTATTTATGCCCTTTGATTTCTTCTTATGCCCTCCCCTTGATGCCGATCGCCAAAAAAAATCGACCCCTTCTTCATAGCGACGGGGCTATTTATAGAGGTCCCAGGGGTGAACGTGCCCCCTGAAAGCGCTCCACAATGAGGGCCAACTTCTCCGCTACATGGGCGGTAACTAACCCACGTGCTTGCTAAAGACATGCCACGATGGGGGCTGATCTCCCCTACGTGTGGGCAGTGATTGGTCCCTTAACCAAGGCGGTTATAACTGAGACGCGGGTGTCAGGCCAACGCGCCTTGATGCTGAGACGCGGGTGTCAGGCCGACGCGCCTTGATGCTGAGACGCGGGTGTCAGGCCGACGCGCCTTGATGCTGGGACGCGGGTGTCGAGCCAACGCGCCTTGATGCTGAGACGCGGGTGTCGAGCCAACGCGCCTTGATGCTGAGACGCGGGTGTCGAGCCAACGCGCCTTGATGCTGAGACGCGGGTGTCGAGCCAACGCGCTTTGATGCTGAGACGCGGGTGATAGTCCCTCGCGTCTAGAGCTTGAAACTTTGTTTTTCAGTGGCTTGTCCTCCAGTAACTTTTGGACAGCCTACAGAACCCCTCCAAAGTTTTCGATATTCCGCAGTTAACTGGGACGGATTTCGAAATACTTTGGACTCCAGCTGAATTCACCTTCATGGCTGGACTGTTAATGCTCCGGGTTTGATCTATTCTGGAGTTGGTCTTCGTGAGTGTACTGTTGAACTCTTTGAAGCCACCGGAGTTGATCATGTTGAGTGTCTAGATACACAGTCTAAACCTCCCCGTTTGCTTTTAAGTCTGTCACGGGTGCGCGTTAAGCCAGGAGTGGTTGGTCTTCTGCTTGTGCCAGTGTACTGTTGAACTGATTCGCAGAAGCAGGGACTGAACGCGGGTTCCTTTTGAAAAGCAGAGATGAGACTGCTTTAAAGACGCGACTTATAAGGAGTGAGTGCAACCTCTAAGAGAGAGAGAGAGGGACTTCTTTGTACTCCTTAATTGTAACACTCAATCTTATTGTATAAGAGAGCGTTTTTACTGTAACACTCCATCTTATTGTATAAGAGAGCGTTTTGTATCACTTTCATATGTTTGAAAATAAATAAAAGTGACACTTTTCTTTTTGCCTCTTTCATTGTCTTGAACTTTTTTGTCTTAGACTTGTAGAAGCAAAGAATCTTTGACTTTGTTAAAATTATGATGGTAACTTTAATAAGTCAAATTTTGTAAGAAAAGATCCTATTTCAGGAACTCTCACAATACTGTCAGAGGTGTGATGTTAACTTGACAGGGATGAAATTTTTGATGAACCTGCCACTTTGTAAGAGAAAGTGACAAGTATAATTGGTACCCCAGGGAGGGTGAACTTTTATCAAGTGTTTGGGATTAACTTGATTGAGCTCAACTGGGGATTTGATGAAAACACTGTTAATTGGTGTAATATTAACCTAACAATGTTTTTAGGTGGACCTGTTATTCTATTGAAGAGAATAACAAGTGAGATTAGACTCGTGGAGAGTCTAGGAAGGTTTGTTACCATCAGAGGTGTGATATTAACTTGACGGGTTGGAAGTGGTCTTGTCGGAAGTGTAATGTTAACTTGACAAGGATGTGAGTCAGAGGTGTGATATTACCTTAACTCAGAAGTATTTCAGTTTTGTTTAGGAAAAACTGAGAATGTCACTGCCATAGGTGTGATGTTTAACTTAACAGTGAGGTAATGCTAGAGATGTAATGTTGAACTTAGCATTGGTCATCTCGACTTGGACAAGAAAGTCGAGGAAAGGTCATGGCCATAGGTGTATTGTTGAACTTAGCAATGACTCAGATGCTAGAGGTGTAGTGTTAACTTGGCATCATTCATTTCAGCTTCGATGTGGAAGACTGAAGAAAAGTGACTGTCAGAGGTGTAATATTAAACCTGGCAGAAACTTGAAGTACTGCTTAGAGGTATAATGCTAACTTAAACAGTAGTTTTGTCAGAGGTGTGATATTAACTTGACAAGAATTGGCTTGAGCCGAAAACAGTTTGAGGACCTGTCATTCTATGGATGAGAATTGACAAGTGAAAATTTGAAGTGGCAGAGGTGTAGTGTTAACTTGGCAAATTTGAAAATTTGGTACTCCGTGTAGAGTTGACAAGAAAAATTTGTACTCGACAAGGAATATTAAAAAGTTTCCATTACCAGAGGTATAGTGTTAACTTAGTAATGGTTGTATTTTGTAGACCTACCATTCTGTGGATGAGAATTGGTAAGGGATTTTGGAGGAAAGAGTGGAATCAAGTCCACTTAGGATTTTTAGCAAACCCCCAGCTATCAACGGATTTGAGGTGCCTTTACCAACTACCGTTTGAGTTGGGCTAGCCATGCTATTCCCCTCAGCATGATGAGTTGTCGAAGACTTATGTTGGGCTTAAAAGCCAACATTTTCCTCTATCCTTAGCCGTTGGAGGCGTCGGATGTTAATGAAGAAATTCTTCTTGCTTTGATCAGAGGTGTACTATTAACTTGATCAGCGGAAGAATACCATCTAAGGATAGTACTTCTTCAGGAATCTGCCATTGATTGGCATCATAAGTGTATCGCCATTCGAGGTTATGAGGCGATATGATCCATTCGAGTAGACTGACTCTACCACAAATGGTCCTTCCCATTTGGGTTGGAATTTTCCTTTTGTCTTGTGCGTCATCACCATGGGTCTTCTGACGGCTAAGACAAGATTGCCTTTCTTGAAAGTTCGTACTTTAACTTTCTTGTTGAAGGCTCTGGTGATTCGAGCTTGGTAGAGCTCGATTTGCTGTTGGGCTTGCAGACGCTTGTCGTCTAAGGCCTCCAGTTCCTGGAGTCGCTGTCGATGCTTCTCCTCTGTCGTCATCTCCGCTGTCAAGGCGACGCGTAGAGATGGAATTTGGATTTCCAGGGGAAGCACGGCTTCACATCCGTATACCAAGGAAAACGGCGTGGCCTTTGTCGGGGTTCGCACTGTTGTGCGATAGGCCCATAAGCATTCGCCTAGCTTGTCGTCCCAGTCGCGTTGACTCTTCGAGACGAACTTTTTGAGAAGCTTGCCAATGGTCTTGTTGAAAGCTTCTACGAGGCCATTAGCGGCAGGATAGTATGCCGTTGAGGACACACTCTGGATTCTGAACTTAGCGCAGAATCTCTGGAATGCCTGGCTGATGAACTGGGGTCCATTGTCATGGACAATCCGCCGAGGTACACCGAAACGGTAAATAACGTGATGTTTTACGAACTTGATCACGTTGGACGACTTCACCTCCTTCAAAGGAATGGCTTCGGCCCATTTGGAAAAGTAATCGGTTATTGCTAGAATGAACCGATGTCCCTTTGATGATGGTGGGCTGATAGGACCAACCACATCCATCCCCCACATTTCAAATGGCCATGTAGAGGTCGTAGAGTGGAGGTACCCTGGTGCTTGATGGATAAAATCTCCATGTATTTGGCAAGCGTGACATCTTTTGGCATAGGCGACGGCGTCGGCAACCATCTTGGGCCAATAGTAACCCAACCTTTGGAGTCGATGTGCCAGTTTTGGGCCAGGTTGATGGGCTCCGCACGTACCGTCGTGGGCCTCTTTCAATACCTCCTGGGCCTCTTTTGGTGAGAGGCACCGGAGTAAGATCCCGTCATGCGACCGACGATACAATGTTCGTGTAATCGCATTATAGTAAAACTTAGGGGCTTTCCTTCGAATGGCAGCCGCCTCTTTGGCGTCCTCAGGCAGGATGCCGTACAAGACATAGTCGATGTAGGGGAATCACCAGTCTTTAAGCTCTGGACCGGCCGACAATTCCTGCACTTCTTTGCCTCGACAATCTCCCTTTGACTCCTGATAGTCCTCGAGAGTATTTTTCGGGCAATGCAAGTCGTGGCTGTAGACGAATATTTTCTCCATTGCTCCAGCTGGAAGAGCTAGGGAGGCTGCAAGGGATGCTAGTGCATCGGCGTGCGCATTTTGCCTGCGCGGTACATGGTCGATGTAGAAGTTAGCAAACCCCTCGGCCATGCGGATAGTTGCGTTGTAATAGGGTACTAAGTCTTCATGTCTGACTTCGTACTCCCCGCGAATTTGGCTGACGATGAGTTTAGAGTCACCGTATGCCTCGAGATTTTTAACGCCAATCTCATCGGCGAGCTGCATCCCGATCAATAGAGCATTGTACTCCGCCACATTGTTGGAACAAGGCTCCGTTAGCGAGACAGCTCGGGGGATCACATAATTTTGTGGGGAGACAAGTACTACTCCTACCCCCGCCACTACGTGTCCCTTGGGGCTTGTCCTTGATGCACCGTCGAAGAAAAGTTGCCACACTTGACTTTCGAACGATGTCTGAGTCAGGTAGACTTCGGCCACTTCGTCTGGGAGATCCTCGTAGACTTTGGCTGCCCTCGGATCTGGGTGTTCAGCTAGGAAGTCTGCCACCGCTTGTCCCTTAATGGCTTTCTGCGGCAGAAAGTGCATATCATACTGGGATAGCAACATGGCCCATTTTGCCAGCCGGCCATTTAGTGAAGAAGGCTTTGTCATAAGTAACCTCAGGGGGTTGACTTTTGATATGACATTTATAGTCTGGCCTACCAGATAGTGTCGCATTTTCTAAATGGCGAACACTAGTGTCAAACATTCCTTCTCGATCGGGTTGTACCGATGTTCGGCTCCGATCATTGTTCTACTCAGATAGTAGATTGCCTGTTCTCGTCCTTCTTCATCATTCTGAGCTAGTAGAGCTCCCAAAGAATGGTCCATTGCCCGGACGTACACCAGGAAAGGCTTTCCGGACACCGGGGCTGCAAGGACTGGTGGTTGGGTGAGGTATTGTTTGATTTCCTCAAACGCTTGTTGGCAAGCATCGTCCCAAATGAACGAGACACCCTTCTTCATCAACTTAGCGAAGGGCTGGCATCTTCTGGAGAGGTTTGAGATGAACCTGCGGATGTACGCCAATCGACCCTGTAAACCCCTAAGTTCCTTGAGGTTTCTCGGGGGTTGCATCTCTTGGATAGCGCGGACTTTCTCCGGATCCAAATGGATTCCTGTGGAAGTCACAACAAATCCTAGGAATTTGCCACTGGCTACCCCCGGGAAGGACTTGGTGGGGTTCATCTTCAATTGATGAGCCCGCATGATGTCGAAGACCACCTTCAGATCAGCTATGTGATCTCCTTTAATGCGACTTTTACCGCGATGTCATTAACATAACATTCCACCGTTTTGCGTATTTGCTGATGGAAAATGGCGTTCATGGCCCTTTGGTATGTTGCCCCTGCATTTTTCAGTCCGAAGGGAATGACGGTGTAGCAATATACCCCTAGAGGTGTTCTAAAGGAGGTATGCTTTTCGTCATCAGGATACATTTTGATTTGATTGTATCCTGAGAATCCGTCCATGAAGGACATTCGTTCGAATCCACAAGTATTGTCAATCATGACATCTGTGATCGGCAATGGGAATTCGTCTTTGGGACAAGCCTCGTTTAGATCACGGAAGTCGATGCAGATCCGGATCTTCCCGTTCTTCTTGGCGACGGGGACGATGTTGGCTACCCAGTCGGGATGTTGTTCTTCCCTGATGAAGCCAGAATCAATGAGTTTTCTGACTTCTGATTGAATTGCCTCCATTATTTCTGGGCAAAAACCGTCGTTGTTGTTGTTTGACAGGCTTTACGTCCGGATTGATGTTGAGGCGGTGCATGGCCACTTGAGGATCAAGTCCTGGCATGTCCTCATAATTCCTGACAAAGACGTCTATATACTCTTGTACAAGAGATATTAGATCTTCCTTCTCTGAAGGTGACAGGCCGTCACTTATGAAGATGGGCTTAGGGTTAGCCTCATCTCCTAGGTTGATCTGAATAACCTTGTCTTCTGTGGGTGGCTCACGCTGTTCAAAGCGGGTATCCCAAAGAGCATTTAAATGTTTGATCCAAGGATCTGTATCAGATTGGATCATTTCTTCATTTCCATCTTCCAGGTGGCTTGTCGAAACCATGTTCACTGAAAGTTCCTTGAAGATGTTGCCGACACTGACATCTGACTCCCAAGATGATGTGTCTGAAGAGTATCGTTGCTCGACGATTCTTGAGAATCGGAGGCTGATGGGACCGGAGTTGATACATAGCCCAACCCCCGACGCGTCCGATGATAATAATCGGGGGCCTCCCCTTTCGGCACAAACGATCGAGGTAGCGTTCTCCTTCCTTTGCCGAAGTTCAACCCGGGTCTGTTGGTTAGATCATACCCCATGCACTTCATCATTTTGAGCGCTTTTGGTTCATAATGACTGAGCTGTGGGGATTCCTCCTCACTTTCCGATTCTTCGCGGGGCGTTGGTTCAGTCGTCATTCGCCCAAAAAGGATTGGTTTTTGGCCTTTTCGTCTTGTCGGAACCATGAATATAGATTCCTGCGCATCACCATTATCCTGGTATGTCCCGAAAGATGATTTTACTGGTACATGCAATGATGTCAAAGCATCCATTGCCGACCAGACGTCATCGTCTACGTCGGTACTAGTATCCGACGGTATTGAATCGGATGCACACGCAGAAAAATACTCAAAGTCTAAATTCTCATTAATATACCAACCGCCTGCATCGTCGGTGGTATTATCAATATCGAGCTTATTAGTGCTCTTTACAAGTGGTTCCAACTCCACAGGCACTCTTCTTGCTCGGGCTCAGTGTCAGCCTCATTACCAGAGTCTGGCACCTCCAGTTGCGGGGTTTCATCCACCGGATCCTGATATAGGAGGGAGTCCGTGAAATAATTTTCGACCCCCTTAAACGGATACCTTTCGGCAACCAACGTTTGCACCTTCCCACTCGCGTCAATGTATTTCATGACTTGGTGAAGAGTGGAGGGAACGATGGAGTTGCGGTGGATCCATGGTCGTCCCAGCAGCAGATTGTAGGAAGTGTCGGCATCGATGACGTAGCATGTCACCTCCAACTTGAGGCTCCCAATCTGGCACTTGAGCTTGATCTTCCCCATCGGACGGGTGCCGTTGGCATTGAACCCGTAGATGGTCGTCTATGTAGGGCTCAGATGGTGGGTAGGGATGCCGAGGTGTTGCATGACTCGGCGGGGCATGATGCTCAATGCGGACCCTGGATCTACCTGAATACGGTTCACCTCAGATGATCCGATATAACCTGTGAAGTACAGGGGTCGATCATGCTTCCCTTTAACCTGCATATCATCTGCCGTGAAGGTAATGCAGAGAGCATTCTGGGAGGTGTGGAGACAATTCTCTACATCTTCCTTCTTTGGCACTTGGGTCATAAAGACCTCAGCATTTGCCAGAGCTTCTTGTAGAGCCTCCCTGGTCGACTTTGATAGTCTTAGAAGCTCATACAGGGTGATCCGCGCTGGGATGTTGGCCAATTGAGCCAAGACATCAAAGCGGTAAGGCGTTGTGGATCCTTCCGCTATACCCTTTTGAAGAGCTCGAGAGAATCGAGTCTCTTTTTGTTTCTCCACTGGTGGCTTCGTGGAGGGCCTAGTTAGCTCTGCAGCCGGTTGTGGAGGGTTTGCCGCCACTTCGCCGTACTGCTTCAAGTAGGGCTGTCCTGAACGAGTCCCCGTCATTGGTTGGTTGGGCTCTGCGGCCAAGACTATTGTTTCCTCTTCTAAATCAGTCAGTGAGGGAACATCATCCTCTGCTTCTCGGGAGGAAGCACATACCACATGGCAGGACGAAGCTTTTGCCTTGCCTTTGGACTTCCTGTTGGTTACAGTAGTCCACTGCTGGCTGTCCACTAGGTCAGGGTGGACCCACATGATTTCCCCTTGAGGCGTAGGGACGGGTACCAAGCCCTTCTCCTGCTGCTGGTGAGGGTCTGTGTTGACCACTCTTAGTTCTCCTCTTGGGATTGGGACCACCCCTGCAGGTGCTGGAGGTTGTTTTCCAAACTGGAGAACCGACGTCATGTTGGCTGTCACCTCCTTCTGTTCTGGTCGGAGTTTCAACACCTCCACGTCAATCAGAGCCTGAAGGATGTCCTTGAAGATGTAACAGCTTCTGGTAGGGTGTCCCAACATCCTGTGGTACAAGCAGTAGTTGGGGTTGTCGATCTTGCCGACTTCCTGAGGGCGCCTGGCCTCAGGGAGTTTCAGTCGGTTGCTCTTGTTGAGTAGCTTGAAGAGCGAATCGACATGTTCCTCCTTGAAGGAATACTGCTTGTTGGCGCGGGTTGGCTTGAAGAGCCACTCGCCTTGGCTGGTTGAGGTTTGGTGGGAGATTGGTCTCCGTCGCCAAATTATCCTTCCGCTTTGTCTGGAGGGAGGTGTCTGGCGCTCGCCTAGTTGACCTCTCCGGCCGCGGCTTGCCTTCTTCTGCCCTGACGCGGGCAATAATCTCCTCAGCCTGTTCACCTTGTTGGACTAATTGTTTCCAGGTGCGGCTTTCAGCAACTCCTATTTGAGCAAGGAGTGAGGTTTGGAGGTTGTGGCGGCATGTTTCCACCAGGGTGGCCTGGGTCATACCGCTTGGACACCGGAGTGCCACGTTCCGAAATCTTTCCACGAAAGATTTGACGGACTCTCCCTTTCGCTGTCTCGTAGCTAACAGGGTGGGCATTGTGACCTCGGAGTCATCTTCGAAGAAGCGTGTTAAGAACAGCTTCTCCAAGTCGCCCCAGTTCTTGATAGAACCTTTCGGGAGTTTCATGAACCACTCAAAGGCCAACCCTTTCAGGGTGCCAATGAACAGTCGCGCCAGGATGGCGTCATTATCTACTACATTCCCGGTTTGGGATTTGAAGTAGTAGATGTGCTGATTAGGGGACCCCTTCCCATCAAAGGCTTGGAGGGTTGGAGCCTTGAACTTAGGAGGGTACGGGACTAAATCCCACTCAGCTGGATAGGGCCGGACCACTCCAGCTTCTTGGAGGTCTTTGCGACTGGCAAGGGCATTGAGGCGTTCCTCCAATTGACTCATCCTTTTAGCATGAGCCTTCCCTGGGTCTCGGTCGCCCTTTGACGAGGGTTTGGACGAGCCAGAAGTAGATCGAGGCTTCTCTTCAGAAGGCTCGGAAGATGAGCTTCCTCCCTTTCTCTCTCTGTCCCTCGACCTCTAGGAGGAGATCTCCTCCTGTCTTCGAGCAGCTGTGCAAGCGCCAGCTTGATAGCATCGATAGATTCCTGTTGAGACACAATCATCTCCATTTGTCTCTTTTGGATCTGTTCCAGAAGTCTAGCTGTCTCATCAGGAGTGCCTGTCATGTAGGCAGAGGTCTCCTTCTCAACGGAGGAGTTTGAAGCCCCTGAT
Source organism: Agave tequilana (assembly GCA_038442645.1). Classification (NCBI taxonomy): domain Eukaryota; kingdom Viridiplantae; phylum Streptophyta; class Magnoliopsida; order Asparagales; family Asparagaceae; genus Agave; species Agave tequilana. Next base: position 46,370 of record JAVJIF010032324.1, read on the forward strand.
TCCACTACGGCGGAGTGGGAATCGTTCACTTTAATGCCATGGGCTAAGGCATTATAGTCAACCGGGGGAATGGCCCCAGTCCGGGTACGAGTGTGTTGATACACCCCTTCCGGTTCAGAGTCAGACTTATCTGAGCTGACTGCAAGTCCTTTTCCCTTGCTTCTGCTTGTCATGTTCGCAGTAAGCTCCGGGTATTCAACGTCAGAGAAGATTCTCCTTTTATGGGAGCGCCTTCTTTTGGCTGACGGGGGGATCGAGGTCAACTGTCTAACTAAAGACTGCTGGTGCACACTCGACCCGCAATGGCACTCCGAGAGCATGGAGATGAGCGTTGGCAGCAGCAAGATGAAGTGACCTGGTGGGCACTTCTTTTCCTTGTTAAATAATCCCTCAAATCCATGGAAGAGGGATCAAAGAGACTAGCCTCACAACGTCGAAGACGGAAGGCATCCATGTGCTGTGCAGAATGGACGCAGACTTCAGGAACGCAGCTCTCGCGTCGCGGCTGTCTGATGCGCGCCTGGCGTCTCTGTTGAGATGAGACGCGAGTCTTGCGTTGATGCCTGGTGCGTCCGGGCAGAGACGGGTGAGAGAGAGTGGGCTGCTGGGCCCCCTGCCTGTGAGCGCGTATTTCTTGCGTTTGACGAGACGCAGAAGCTTTGCTTTGGCGTTTGGTAAGCTGGTCTTCAGAGGACTCAACTTGAGGATTTACGCACTTGGGCTGCCAAACGCGGATTTCACGTACTGGACGTGCCGCGGGCAAAGCGCCAGATTGCATGTCGCGTTTAGCCTCAGTCGGACAACCAATGGTTCCAGCTTGAAGCTGACGCGCGCGTCTCCTCTGTCGACGCTCAGCATTTCGGTTGCGTCGCGGAGGAGGAGAGAAACTGACAACATCCTGATGCTGAACATCAGGGGTTTTAACCACGCGGGTCCTCTGAGGGACACTGACGCGGGTCTTTTGTGCGACGCAGTTGGTCGCAGCAGCAGTCGCGCGTGAGACCACGCTGGCCTTCTGAGAGGCGTTGACGCGGGTCTTCTGTGCACAAGAGACCGTAGCAGTGGCGCCCAAGAGAGCCTCAGATCGAGCTTCGGAGTTATTCCCCGCCGAGACCCTGCGACAGACGCGGGTCTTTGGACTCTTAGAGCCAGAAGAGAGAAACTCTTCGAATTTCGCCTGGTCGAACTCCACAACAAGTGTCTCGACCATTTTCCCCCTACGGAGGAGATCATCCTGCGCCACGGCTTGTTCGTCAGTGACAAACGTATTCCCCAGCGGAGTCGCCATCTCTTGTTGGACACGGAAAAAGAGAAGGAGGTGTAAAATTTCCTTGAATCAGATGAAAAATTACAACAGACTAATCTTCTGGTTACAAGGGAGGGAGGATGTTGAAGCTTGAATCCCCCCTTTGTTTAGTGCTGGGTTCTTCGTGTGGCGGTGGAGAGTGAATCTTGTTCTCCGTTGACCAGATGATCATCTGGACCGTCAAGGGATCTTCTCCTTGGCAGGTAGAAGGAGTAACTCAGCCCCGTCTACCAAAACTCTAAAAGAGAAGGTAGGCGAAGAGCAACTTGTACGCAGCAAGTTAGTTGGAAGAGTCGAGCTCTCTCTCTCTGTATATGTCGCGTCTGTTGATATCTCTCGGTCTCTTTATGTCTATTGATGCCCTTTGATTTCTTCTTATGCCCTTCCCCTTGATGCCGATCGCCAAAAAAAATCGACCCCTTCTTCATAGCGACGGGGCTATTTATAGAGGTCCCAGGGGTGAACGTGCCCCCTGAAAGCGCTCCACAATGAGGGCCAACTTCCCCGCTACATGGGCGGTAACTAACCCACGTGCTTGCTAAAGACATGCCACGATGGGGGCTGATCTCCCTACGTGTGGGCAGTGATTGGTCCCTTAACCAAGGCGGTTATAACTGAGACGCGGGTGTCAGGCCAACGAGCCTTGATGCTGAGACGCGGGTGTCAGGCCGACGCGCCTTGATGCTGAGACGCGGGTGTCAGGCCGACGCGCCTTGATGCTGGGACGCGGGTGTCGAGCCAACGCGCCTTGATGCTGAGACGCGGGTGTCGAGCCAACGCGCCTTGATGCTGAGACGCGGGTGTCGAGCCAACGCGCTTTGATGCTGAGACGCGGGTGATAGTCCCTCGCGTCTAGAGCTTGAAACTTTGTTTTCAATGGCCTGTCCTCCAGTAACTTTTGGACAGCCTACACCGGGACAACTCGGCTTAAAGTGCGAGTAGGAAATCCGGCAGCATCTCGCCTAGACGAATCAAGTGGTAAAGTGCTGAGCGCTGATCATGATAACCAGGCGGAGCTGAGAGACCTGACGGTCCCAATCACTTCCCTTTCGAGATAGTGAGTGACCGGAGGCTGAAGGCTGAGAGACCTGACGATCCCAATCACTTCTCTTTCGAGATAGTGAGAGACCGGAGGCTGAAGAACGGAGAGACCTGTCGGTCCCAATCACTTCCCTTTCGAGATAGTGAGTGACCGGAGGTTAAGGGGTCCGAGTACGCTCGGGGTTTAAGCGCACTCTCGGTGGCTACCAGCCATCCCAGGAGTGGGCATAAACCCAGAGTTCGACGACCACGAAGGGTCGGCCACACATAGTATAAAGCAGTAAAATACATATAAACATGGAATAAAATACATGTCGACCCGACGAAGCAGGGAAACCCAAATGGAGGCGAGGACACTCGCCGAAATGAGAAAGTCAAGAAGAAAGCGAGAACACTCGCCTAAATCACCGGAAATGCTGAAAAGTCCAAAATCCAAGGAACTCGCGCACGCGCCATAAATAGAGAGAGAAACCTGGAGAGAAAAGTATATGGAAAGAGAGAGAGTGCACAGGGAGACGCGGGTTTTGAGAGTGAGATGCGGGGGTCGCAGACGCGGGAGTTGCGTCGCGGGAATAGCAGACGCGGGAATCACAGACGCGGGAGTCGCGTCGCGGGGAAGCCCCAAACGCGGGGTTCGACATCCGCGTTCAAGTCAGGACGCGAGGAGAACGCAGACGCGGACGTAGGTTCTGCGTCGCGTTAATCACGAGAAGAACACAGACGCGGGTATTAGCTCCGCGTTGTGTTGACACGAGAGGGACACAGACGCGGGCATGGATTCCGTGTTGCGTCGATACAATAACACGAAGGCCGCGTTAAGGGATTGCCTAGACGCGGGGTGAGATCCGCGTTAGGAATCAACAGAGAGGAGAGAAAGGTGATGTTTGGTGGTTGAAGTAAAGGAGATGGTGAGATGGTGATGAAAATGGTTAAGTAAAGATGGTGGTGGTGACGGTAGTGTTGTCGTTGCAATTGTCACCGGAATGATTACCGGAATAATCGTGAACGATTACCGGAATAATCACCGGAGCCGGAATGATCACCGGAATAATCGTGAACGATTACCGGAATGATCACCGGAGATATTACGACGAAGAGGAGCTCGGCCCCAATCCTAAGGATGTGGCCGGCCCTTGATGTGGTGATGGGGTGGTGGTTTTGTGGAGGGTTTGATGGTGGTGGTATTTTTGGAGAAGGTAAAGGAGAAGGTGGAGGCTTTGGTGGAGTTGTTGGAGTTTGTGGTGGTTTACATGGAGATGGAGGAGGAAGAAGATGAAGGTAAGGAGTTGGAGAAGTTGTAGTGGTTGTTGTTGTGGTGGAGATGAAGGAGGAGTTGGTGGTGGTTAAGGTGTTGGTGGAGAGAAAAATGAAGTGAAATGAAGAAGGAAAGGTATCTATAGGATTTGGAATTGTGAAGGTGATGTAAAAATGTAAAGAGAGGGGGTTTTTTTGTAAAATGGAGGGGTTAGGTGGCTCTTTGGCCGGCCATGGTGATGGGAGAGGAGTTTGAGTGGTTTTGTTTTTTGGAGAAGATATTTGTGGTGGAGAAGATATTTTGGAGAAGATATTTTGTGGAAGAATGGAGAAGTTTGGAGAATTTGGTGGAAGAAAAAGGAAGGAAAGAAAAAGGAAAAAGGAAAAGAAAATGAAAAGAGGAAGATATTTTCTTGGAAGAAAACGGAAAAATAATTAGAGTGGCGGATTCCCGGGATTCGGTTGCGGATGCGGAAACTTTCGGAAAAATACCGAATCGTCCGAAAATCAAGTATCTCAGAACGACCCGCAAAAATTCTCAAAAATCAAGAATATTATCCTAAGATTCATGGTGAAATTCGTTTCAAGAAATTCTTTATAGGTTTTAAAATAAAAATCCTGGAATTGGCCGTCAATATCGGTCGACGCCAAATCGGGCAAAAATTTGATAAATTCTGAAAATGCCCAAAAATGAATTTAGATAGTAAATATTATTCTAAGAACATATGGGAAAGAGGTTTCTCAAAATTTGACTCCATTTGTAATTAAAAATCCAGGAATCGATCAGCGGTGCTAGTCGACACCGGTTTTGAAGATTTTCCATTTAATTCAGGAAAATTCCAGAAAATCATAGAAAATATAAAATATTGGAAAATGATGTTTAAAACTGAAATCGTCAAATCTGAATACCGAAAAGACCAAATTGAGTAAGACACTAGGATCGGGTTCCTGGTTCAGAGAAGAGCAGACTCTGAGTCCACGAATCCGGATCCAAGACAAAACGATCATAAAAATAATTCATAATACAAAATAAATACAGGAAATAAATCGAAAAATACGATCAAAAAATAAATACGCAACTACGTACGTATTCCGGGAGCGGGGTTTACAATCCATCCACCTTAAAAAAAATGCGTCCTCGCAATTTCGATAAGGGGTAAATTGAACACAAAGGGGACATGGACGGGAATTATACCAATTAAGATATGAAGCACTATAGGTAGAGCTCTCAAGTTGACTGAATAATGATCAGACTATAGACATCCTCTGCACTTCCGGCTGTATAAATCTTCGAACAATGCCGAATATTACTGACTGATAACATAGCTTTGCAATAGAATTCTCGCTGCACTGCATACTTAATGTCGCTCTGAGGATGAGCCAGAATACTGAAGATAAAGAAAACCCTGATAGTTAAGACTTCCGAATACCGGGCGTCGATCACTCTGAAAGATATAGCTAAGAATAGAGAATATCTGAATCCTGATTACTGACTTCTGAAAGACAACCTGACAGCAGATCCATTCTGAGAATACCCGAACTTCATAGAATTGGCCGAAGAGAGCACATAATAGCTTCACTCAGAACCAACCACTACCTCTCTAGTATATCTATATCTTAAGTTGGTATAAAGGCTTCAAAAAACCAAAACAGTGGATATATGGAAGGGATTAGGAATCAAGGGAAGGATGATCAAGAAAGAATAGATAACTCTGCACTTGTAGTTGGAGTGTATAACCAGGACTCATGCATTCCAGTTGCAAATTTCTTTACCATTAATTTGCCGTCTGGACGTACTGAGGATGCGAGAGCCTAGGCTCTGATACCACCCTGTAACGCCCAGATCCCGACGGGTACGGAGACGTTACTGCAACGTATATACGCAAGTCAGAAATACCCTCACGTATATACGCTAAGCATCAGTACAGGCAAGAATCAGAGTACGGAAGCAAATGGTGCATTATACATTCCAACACATGAGTACAATTACAAAGTTATTACCAGAGGTGACAAATATTACAATAATATTACATCACCAACATGGCGCAAATGCGAGAATACAAAGGATGTACAAGTATGAACAGTACAAAAGGCACTCACGAGTTTACAAAAGGAAAACTCGAGAGGCACACAGGGGGCCTGGAAGGATAGAGCTTCAGATGGTCTGCTGGAGATCCATGCTACGCTGCGCCACTCTGATCAACAACTGGGAGAATCCGTACGCTCCAAGCTCCAAGACCTGGACATGAGGATCCAGGGGAGTCAGATGAAACTCCCCAGGCGAGTGGTGGTACAAAAGCCAGATGGCGTGCTGAGATAAGTACAAGTGTATCGATAAAACCGAACCATAATCATGCATTGAAAACCGTGTCGTGAGCAGAAGCAGGCAGGAGCAAATAAATATCAAACAGGAAGTACTCAGGGTATGATAAGATAAGAACAGGAGACTGGTGGAATAGAACACGAGTGGTAAAGCAGGATGCAAGCAGGCATAATATAGTAATCATAAAACCAGAAATCCGAAGTAAAGTCCGATACAGGCAAATTCGATTGTACAGGTTTAGGTCACGGCTCCATGAGATTAGTACCTCGAAGGAATAATCCAAACAAGGAAACCCTCATCTATATACCTTACCTCATGTTACCGTAATCCAAGCACGTACAACCTGAGTTACAGAACAGCACAACAAATGGTCATAACAGGAATACATAACAGGCATAACGGGAGTTCATAACAGGCATAACAGGATACATAGTTGGCATCTTTTATTATTATTACTCGTCTGACCCATATATCTAGGTATGTGTCCTGGTGTACATCTCAACACACATACATCCATATATAAGCAAGCCGAGGTTGTTAATGGAAGCTGATGAAGGACTGATAGCTCTTCTTATAGTAGTTCTCGTACGCCCGGGACAGCCTGGGGGCCTTAAATCCCCCTAACACGTATCTTCTAAGGGCCTGAAATCCCTCTAACACGAATCGTCAATATTTTATTCCATTACTATAAGCAAGGTATCATACCGGCATTCATCACTTCCTCCCATTCCCCGTGCAAGTTATCCTTTTTATGGCTTATCAATATTATCAGATTACGGGAATAACTGGTCATAACAGGAGATGGCCCTACAGATTCAAGAGGTGGCCCCCACAGATTCAAGAGGTGGCCCCCACCACGTATGTGATGTGGCACTTTGTTCCATGTGGCACTTTGCTCTGAGGGGGATGGATTCTAGAGGTGGCCCCCACAGATTCAAGAGGTGCCCCCACCACGTATGTGGTGTGGCACTTTGCTCCGTGTGGCACTTAGTTCCATTCAGGATAACAGGTCACTGTATACAATACAGGATAACAAGGCAGGATTCCCGTAAACGTGATAATCACAAGGTCAAGTATATCATGCTGGGTGTCAAGTGATATCATGACAGGAGGGTGATATTTGGCAGGTGACAAGTCATGTCAAGAGATTGATATTAGTCCGGTGGCAAGTCATGTCATAACAAGGAGTCTTGCCAAGTAGTAGCATGCCAGGTGTTAGATGATAACACATCAGTTGACAGGTGATACAAACAAGTGTTAAATAGTAACATGTATAAAGCATGTCAAGTGTTAACATGTCAGGTAAGTACATGGCATGTGATAAAGTAGCAGCTGAGCACAACCAAGCGGAGCTGAGCAAGCTGGAGGCACAGACAGCAAACAGTATTTAGCACTGGAGCGTCTGGCAAGGTTACCGGACAACTCGGCTTAAAGTGCGAGTAGGAAATCCGGCAGCATCTCGCCTAGACGAATCAAGTGGTAAAGTGCTGAGCGCTGATCATGATAACCAGGCGGAGCTGAGAGACCTGACGGTCCCAATCACTTCCCTTTCGAGATAGTGAGTGACCGGAGGCTGAAGGCTGAGAGACCTGACGATCCCAATCACTTCCCTTTCGAGATAGTGAGAGACCGGAGGCTGAAGAACGGAGAGACCTGTCGGTCCCAATCACTTCCCTTTCGAGATAGTGAGTGACCGGAGGTTAAGGGGTCCGAGTACGCTCGGGGTTTAAGCGCACTCTCGGTGGCTACCAGCCATCCCAGGAGTGGGCATAAACCCAGAGTTCGACGACCACGAAGGGTCGGCCACGCATAGTATAAAGCAGTAAAATACATATAAACATGGAATAAAATACATGTCGACCCGACGAAGCGGGAAAACCCAAATGGAGGCGAGGACACTCGCCGAAATGAGAAAGTCAAGAAGAAAGCGAGAACACTCGCCTAAATCACCGGAAATGCTGAAAAGTCTGAAATCCAAGGAACTCGCACACGCGCCATAAATAGAGAGAGAAACCTGGAGAGAAAAGTATATGGAAAGAGAGAGAGTGCACAGGGAGACGCGGGTTTTGAGAGTGAGATGCGGGGGTCGCAGACGCGGGAGTTGCGTCGCGGGAATAGCAGACGCGGGAATCACAGACGCGGGAGTCGCGTCGCGGGGAAGCCCAAACGCGGGTTCGACATCCGCGTTCAAGTCAGGACGCGAGGAGAACGCAGACGCGGACGTAGGTTCTGCGTCGCGTTAATCACGAGAAGAACACAGACGCGGGTATTAGCTCCGCGTTGTGTTGACACGAGAGGGACACAGACGCGGGCATGGATTCCGCGTTGCGTCGATACAATAACGCGAAGGCCGCGTTAAGGGATTGCCTAGACGCAGGGTGAGATCCGCGTTAGGAATCAACAGTGAGGAAGAGAAAGGTGATGTTTGGTGGTTGAAGTAAAGGAGATGGTGAGATGGTGATGAAAATGGTTAAGTAAAGATGGTGGTGGTGACGGTAGTGTTGTCGTTGCAATTGTCACCGGAATGATTACCGGAATAATCGTGAACGATTACCGGAATAATCACCGGAGCCGGAATGATCACCGGAATAATCGTGAACGATTACCGGAATGATCACCGGAGATATTACCGACGAAGAGGAGCTCGGCCCCAATCCTAAGGAGGTGGCCGGCCCTTGATGTGGTGATGGGGTGGTGGTTTTGTGGAGGGTTTGATGGTGGTGGTATTTTTGGAGAAGGTAAAGGAGAAGGTGGAGGCTTTGGTGGAGTTGTTGGAGTTTGTGGTGGTTTACATGGAGATGGAGGAGGAAGAAGATGAAGGTAAGGAGTTGGAGAAGTTGTAGTGGTTGTTGTTGTGGTGGAGATGAAGGAGGAGTTGGTGGTGGTTAAGGTGTTGGTGGAGAGAAAAATGAAGTGAAATGAAGAAGGAAAGGTATATATAGGATTTGGAATTGTGAAGGTGATGTAAAAATGTAAAAGAGAGGGGTTTTTTTTGTAAAATGGAGGGGTTAGGTGGCTCTTTGGCCGGCCATGGTGATGGGAGAGGAGTTTGAGTGGTTTTGGATATTTTGGAGAAGATATTTGAGGTGGAGAAGATATTTTGGAGAAGATATTTTGGTGGAAGAATGGAGAAGTTTGGAGAATTTGGTGGAAGAAAAAGGAAGGAAAGAAAAAGGAAAATGGAAAAGAAAATGAAAATAGGAAGATATTTTCTTGGAAGAAAACGGAAAAATAATTAGAGTGGCGGATTCCCGGGATTCGGTTGCGGATGCGGAAAACTTTCGGAAAAATACCGGAATCGTCCGAAAATCAAGTATCTCGAAACGACCCGCAAAAATTCTCAAAAATCAAGAATATTATCCTAAGAATCATGGTGAAATTCGTTTCAAAAAATTCTTTATAGGTTTTAAAATAAAAATCCTGGAATCGGCCATCAATATCGGTCGACGCCAAATCGGGCAGAAATTTGATAAATTCTGAAAATGCCCAAAAAAAAAAATTTAGATAGTAAATATTATTCTAAGAACATATGGGAAAGCGGTTTCTCAAAATTTGACTCCATTTGTAAATTAAAAATCCAGGAATCGATCAGCGGTGCTAGTCGACACCGGTTTTGAAGATTTTCCATTTAATTCAGGAAAATCCAGAAAATCATAGAAAATCTAAAATATTAGAAAATGATGTTTAAACTGAAATCGGTCAAATCTGAATACCGGAAAGACCAAATTGAGTAAGACACTAGGATCGGGTTTTGGTTCAGAGAAGAGCAGACTCTGAGTCCACGAATCCGGATCCAAGGCAAAACGGTCATAAAAATAATTCATAATACAAAATAAATACAGGAAGTAAATCGAAAAATACGATCGAAAAATCTGAATACGCAACTACGTACGTATTCCGGGAGCGGGGTGTTACACGTTCGCAGCAACATGATGAAGTGATTCGATTAGCACTTCTTTTCTTCGTCAAATAATCTCTCAGATCCGTGGGAGGGGGATCAAAGAGATTAGCCTCGTAATGGCGAAGACGAGAGGCATCCCTGCTCTGTACAGCTGGGACGCGGGGCTCAGAGACGCGGTTCTCGCGTCGTGGCTTCAGGACGCGCGTCTGGCGTCTCTGCTGAGAAGAGACGCGGCTATCGCGTTGCTGATTATTGCGTCGGGCAGAGACGCTTGAGAGATGCAAGGCTGCTGGACCCCACGCCTAGAGGCGCGTGCCTCTTGTGTTGGCCCAAAGGCCCTTCACCCTAGTTTTGATGATGATCAACTCATGTAGTTATAGTTACTAATGATCTTGTGTTAATTAGTGACAGATTCATGATCAAGATCTTAGTAGGTGCATAGCTCAACAAAGGATAAAAGAACAAGATTTGGAGCTTGCATGTGGTGATCCAAGGAAGTTTTTGGATCTAGCTTGGACCAAGTCAAGAAGATGAGAAGCCTTCAAGGGAAGACTTCAAGAAGTTGAAGACTTGTGTCTAGGTATAAGATTTGTTTTGTTTTAGTTAAAATGTAAAGGATAGATAGTTGGTGGATTGCTCAAGTTATATCACACACACACACTCTTGATAGAACTCTTGATTTAATTGATTTCATAAAAGATTTCTTTTTAGAAAAGAATTTTTATTTAGTAAAAGATTTTCTTTGAGACAAAATATTTATCTTGGATTTTGGTATTTCATAGTTCATATCTTTAAACCAAAATCATGATTAGTGCTTTATATCAAAAACTAAATATTACATCTTAATTGTGTAGTGGATCATATCCATACACACTATGCTTTAAATGAACTCAAATATCTTGTTTTGTATTTGATGAAGATTTAGAAAAACAAGTTTGGAAAAACATGTTTTGGAAAAATACATTTTAGTTATTGAGCTAATATTTCCAAGTTACAAAAATAGACCAAAACATATATAACATGTCTTGATTTTGTGCAAGCATGTTTGTTCTTTCAAGTATATTGGTAAAACTATTTTTGTAGAATTTCTATGTATTTTTAGGATTTTATAAAAGATTTTTAAATCCTGTTTTTCAGACCTGGAGACTGGCTGACAGGCCAAACCGGTCGACCGGTCCGGTCGACCGATGTGCACAGCCCTGTGCACGTTGTCAGCACAGTGGCCGGTCGACCGGGTCGGTCGACCGACCAAGAGAGCTTTGCTCTCTGGAAATATCAGTCGACCGGGCCGGTCGACCGACAGTTCATTCCAGGTTATCGGTCGACCGAGCCGGTCGACCGGTGGCTGCAACGGTCAGAAAAATGACCGTTGGCCGGTCGACCGGCGGTCGACCGACAGCACTGACAGGAGCCCAACGGCTCTATTTTCTGGCAGCCCTATAAAAGGGGTCTTGTCACTTGTTTTAGGGAGAAGATTTTGGAGATTTCTTGAGCTGTTTTTCTGATACTTTTAGAAGAGTTTTCTCCACAAAATAGAGTGCTAATACTTCCAATCAAAAGGGAGTTTTTATCAAGAGAGTGTTAAAGTGATTTCTTGTGTTTTTCTACCAAAGCTTTCTTTCCTTGCTTTTCTCACACCACACTTGAGCTTTCCATTGCTAGATATTCCTATAGGTGTGTTGTAGTGAGAGTGCTCTTTAGGTGATCAAGTGTTGTGATCATCAAAGAGATTTTTCTTTGTACTTTGAGGAAGCGGGCAAGTGTGCTCGTTGTGGTTGGAGTTCGGTTGTGAACTCTTGGTGGTAGAGGTACGGCCTCGGCGAGTCGGTGGACTTGCGTGTGTACGGGACTTGGGAGTCCGAGGGTTTGTAGGTGTACGGCACCGAGGAGAGATCCGGTGGGATCTTGCATAGTGGAAATCCTTCGTGTGTCGAAGGCGGGGATGTAGAGCAAGTGTGCTCGAACCTCGAAACAAACCCTTTGTGTTTGCGATTGCTTACTCTTCCCTCTCTCTCTCTTTGTCTCTATTTTATATCTTGCATTCAATTTATTGTGTTCATCTTATATATGCATGATATATTCCCTTGTGCTCATAATTGATATACATACTTGCTTGGGATTGTTGTTAACACTAGTATTCAACCAAGAGAGCCAACGCGGCACCTCAACCCATTCAAGGGGAATCTAGAGGAGCTTGTCCAGAGCCTCGCAAGGGGAATTCGGCAACACTCTTGAGTTATACATAGTGTTTAATTAAAAGAAATTTTAATTTGGTCAACTTAGTTTTAATTCCGCATTATTTGTTCACAAGTGACCATTAGATTAGCCATCACCTATTCACCCCCCCTCTAGGTGATCTTTCAATTGGTATCAGAGCTAGTGCTCTTGATAAGGGTCTAACAACCTAAGAGTTAAAGATCCTACATTTGGGCTAATCACAATATTTGTTGTACACACACACCTCACCATGGACTTTATGTCACCACCCACCTTTGACATTCTTAACATTCACATTTGGAAAGTTAAGATGTCATTATTCCTCAAAGCCCTAGGTTATAATGTATATCTTGCCACTACTAATAATGCTTATTGTATAGATGGTAAGAATCTTGAGGCTAATACAAAAGCCCTAAATGCTTGAAGAGTACCCTAAATGATGATTACTTATTTAGGGTTGCTAATATTGATATGGCTTTTGTAGTTTGGAACACCCTCATCTCTCTTGGCGAAAATGAACAATACCTTGCGGGGAGCGATTCGGATGTTGGAAGCGACACATCCAACAAGTACTACATGGTCCAAGGGATAACCCCCTTGAGGTAACTTCCGAATCCGAGGATGATAATGTTATGTCATATGATGAGCTTAATACATTTTTCCAATTATTGCTTGAAAAATATGACATGAAAAAGAAAGAAATTAAAAATTTGAAAAAGGATATTGCTAGCATGCATGTAGATCGTGATTCATGTAGAGATAACATTGCATGTTTAGAAAAAGATAACAAGATTTTGAAAAAGGAATTTGATTGTATGCTTAATGAAAATGATTCACTTAGGAATAAAGTCGCATGCTTAGAAAAAGAAAAAGAAGATTTGAAAAATGAGAATGTTTCCTTATTTTCTAAATTGAGTATTTTATGTGAAGGAAACAATACTTTGAAAGAAAAGATTGACTTGGTGGAAAAACAAAAAGAAGATATTTTGCAAGAAAATACTACTTTGAAAAGAAAATTGTTGAAAAAGAAAAAGATTTTGTTGCTAAGAAGAAAAAGAAAAATGATTCTTCATCTCATCATGCTTTTCATGCCACATCTAATGAGATTAAGAATATGAAAAATAAGATGAATAATTTGAGTTCAACTTTGAACTCGTGTGCATTTAACCATTCTAAGTTGGAATCCTTGTTTCAAAAGAAACAAGTTCCTCATGCTCATGCACATACACATCATGCTTATGGTGCACAACACGATCACAATCACACTCATAAGCATCATACTAAGGTGTACATTTGTACACATTGCGGCCGCAAAGGCCATCTAGCAAGATATTGTTTTGATAAGAAACCATATCTATATTTGCTAAGTATAATAGATTTTGGGTTCCTTACAACAATGCTAACCCCAAAGGACCCAAGAAAACATGGGTACCAAAACTCCCACCTTTTGATTTTGATGTAGGTGAGGGCTCTCACAAAACGTGAGAGGATTGGTGCCTTGGTAGCCGATGCAATGGACATGATGGACAAACATTTGGATGCATTGCTATCAAGGAATCTTGGTGGGAAAGACCACCACACTTGGAGCTTTGGAGTTGGTAACAACCTCTAAACTCCTACTTTTATGTTCATGCTATTTACTTATGTCATATTCATAGCATGTTCATGATTTTGTTTAAAGATTTTTTATGTGCTTCATGTGGTATTTACATGCTTGGATGTAGAATTTGTCAAACTTGCATTTATACATGTACACATAGTGAATTACAATTGACTCATATATGATTGAACTTCATGCTCACTTGTATCCACTCTATGCATATGTATAAGACTAGTTTTGATGATTCTCTTTTATACATGTTTTACATATTTTAGTGATTTACTTCATGTATATGGGTGTTTAATTCAAATCTAATAAATATACATGTATACCCGTGAGTCTCTTGCCTTCATGCAAACATTTAATAGACTCTTTTAATATTTGGGATATGTATGCATATTGCTAGATTTGTATAATTCATACATATACCATGTAGATTATTTTTTAGATGATTTGTTTTGATAAAAATGATTTTTATGTGTTGGTTGATAAAATTTTGATTAGTCATATTTGATTTGAGCTTCAATAACTAATTTCATGTAGATACTACTTACATAACCTTTGAACACTCGATCTTCAAGAAAAGATATAATTTGGAGCTTTATGGAATATGAGTGCTTGAACTTTTATGTATTTAGTATTATTCATGAAATACATATGATTTCATATTTATGAAGGATCTTTAACTAGTTTGTCAAAAATTCATTTAAACTAGTTATCTATTCTTCAAGTATTGCACATGATCCTATTTTTGATTTTATGGATAAATTCTTTTATGTTCTCAAGATTTGAACGCTTCATGATTTGAATATTAGTTTGAATGTTAACCTTTATCAACACTTGGATTTATACTTGTACATATTATGGGCTACAAATAAATCTATTTATATTTGTGCTTGAATGCCTATTTGAACCCATTAGATGTGCTTGTATTGCTTAGTTTTGATGATAATTACATCTTCAAACTTGTATTCCCATTTTGGACTTGTGATTTGACCATGTGCTTTTCATTTCATGTATATGCTTGTCTTGCCAAAACATTAAGATATACATGGATACCTCTTGAGTCATTTGCCTTTAATGCAAATCTACTTATATGGACTCAATTGTATTTTAGGGATATGTATGTATACTTAATGTCTTGACAAAACATACATATATCTTGAAATATAAATTTTGTTTTTAATAAAATTTTGTGTTTTTAAAAATTGGTACAATAAAATTTTCGTGATGGATTTCAAGAATTCAAAATTTATGATTTGAAGGAATATTGAGTTTTATTGCTAATTTTCATGATACCATGTTTCACATAACACTATCACACTCACTTCTTTTTGATATGGACTTTATGGATAGAGTGCTTTTTAGTGCCTTGTGTTTCATTGATCTTTCATGAAAAACTTTTTAACTTATTCCTTGTTGGAAGGATCTCGTACTAGTTCTTAAAACAAGTTCATTTAACTAGTTCGAATTCTTCATATGGTAGATTATATGATGTATACACTTATGCTTACTTTTCAATTGGTATCATTGGTTATTTGCAATTGGTATCAATATGACTTCATGTTGTGTATATCCATATTTTGATTGTATGTATGAATGCCTTCAAATTATATCAATTTCTATTGGTATTATCTTGTCATACATATATGTTATCTATTTGTGCTTATTTTACAAGTGGTATTTCCTTTAAAGCACAAAGATTGTTGATGCTAAGCTTAATTAGATTTCAAATTGTATTTCATAATAAGCTTATGCATTGTGTTTTGAAATGGTATCAAAAATTCAAATTTGATTATTTTACAATCGATATCTCAAAATTTGTTATTACTAAGAAAAAGTTAAAATTTTGTTTTGATAAAGAAAAATTCAAAATTTTTTTGATTTGTATTGTCTATATGCAAGGAGAGCTTAACATCTCTTCCATATGTAGATTCATGTTGAGTATATTATAATTTGAGGAGCTTGACAACTCTTCTTTTCATGATATACGTGTGTAGGGGGAGCTTCACATCTCCTCTTATGCATGACATATTATACGTTATGTGAATTAGGGCTTGTCATCCCTCTTTCATGTAATGTATATGTGTCGGGAAGCTAACTTAACGTCTTCCTCTTCATGAATTTATATCGCATATAAATTTTATTGATTGATTTGTATTTTACCCTCCTTGATTTCTTTGTTTTTGACAAAAAGGGGGAGAAAAATTTGTTTGATGTATTTTTCTTTGAACCCTTTGTTGATGATTGACAAAAAGGGGGAGAAGAATTTGTGATTTTATATGCATGATTTCATGATTTCCTTACTTAAGGGGGAGAAGTATTTGGTTCCTTGCTTAAAGGGAGTAAGATTTGTATTTATGCATATATGTTATTTTGCAATTAGGAGCAAAAGATTTGATTTATGATTTGATTTATATGATTGCATCTCCTACATTGCATACATGTCATGTGCTTTTATTGCCATATCTTGTATTTATTTGGTATGCATGAGTTAAGGGGGAGCTTCTTTGAAGCTTTACTTTAATCCATGCATATATAACTCCATGAGTTTTGTCATCATCAAAAAGGGGAGATTGTTGGCCCAAAGGCCCTTCACCCTAGTTTTGATGATGATCAACTCATGTAGTTATAGTTACTAATGATCTTGTGTTTAATTAGTGACAGATTCATGATCAAGATCTTAGTAGGTGCATAGCTCAACAAAGGATAAAAGAACAAGATTTGGAGCTTGCATGTGGTGATCCAAGGAAGTTTTTGGATCTAGCTTGGACCAAGTCAAGAAGATGAGAAGCCTTCAAGGGAAGACTTCAAGAAGTTGAAGACTTGTGTCTAGGTATAAGATTTTGTTTTATTTTACTTAAAATGTAAAGGATAGATAGTTGGTGGATTGCTCAAGTTATATCACACACACACACTCTTGATAGAACTCTTGATTTAATTGATTTCATAAAAGATTTCTTTTTAGAAAAGAATTTTATTTAGTAAAAGATTTTCTTTGAGACAAAATATTTATCTTGGATTTTGGTATTTCATAGTTCATATCTTTAAACCAAAATCATGATTAGTGCTTTATATCAAAAACTAGATATTACATCTTAATTGTGTAGTGGATCATATCCATACACACTATGCTTTAAAATGAACTCAAATATCTTGTTTTTGTATTTGATGAAGATTTAGAAAAACAAGTTTGGAAAAACATGTTTGGAAAAATACATTTTAGTTATTGAGCTAATATTTTCAAGTTACAAAAATAGACCAAAACATATATAACATGTCTTGATTTTGTGCAAGCATGTTTGTTCTTTCAAGTATATTGGTAAAACTATTTTTGTAGAATTTCTATGTATTTTTAGGATTTTATAAAAGATTTTTAATCCTGTTTTTCAGACCTGGAGACTGGCTGACAGGCCAAACCGGTCGACCGGTCCGGTCGACCGATGTGCACAGCCCTGTGCACGTTGTCAGCACAGTGGCCGGTCGACCGGGTCGGTCGACCGACCAAGAGAGCTTTGCTCTCTGGAAATATCAGTCGACCGGGCCGGTCGACCGACAGTTCATTCCAGGTTATCGGTCGACCGAGCCGGTCGACCGGTGGCTGCAACGGTCAGAAAAATGACCGTTGGCCGGTCGACTGGCGGTCGACCGACAGCACTGACAGGAGCCCAACGGCTCTATTTTCTGGCAGCCCTATAAAAGGGGTCTTGTCACTTGTTTTAGGGAGAAGATTTTGGAGATTTCTTGAGCTGTTTTCTGATACTTTTAGAAGAGTTTTCTCCACAAAATAGAGTGCTAATACTTCCAATCAAAAGGGAGTTTTTATCAAGAGAGTGTTAAAGTGATTTCTTGTGTTTTCTACCAAAGCTTTCTTTCCTTGCTTTTCTCACACCACACTTGAGCTTTCCATTGCTAGATATTCCTATAGGTGTGTTGTAGTGAGAGTGCTCTTTAGGTGATCAAGTGTTGTGATCATCAAAGAGATTTTTCTTTGTACTTTGAGGAAGCGGGCAAGTGTGCTCGTTGTGGTTGGAGTTCGGTTGTGAACTCTTGGTGGTAGAGGTACGGCCTCGGCGAGTCGGTGGACTTGCGTGTGTACGGGACTTGGGAGTCCGAGGGTTTGTAGGTGTACGGCACCGAGGAGAGATCCGGTGGGATCTTGCATAGTGGAAATCCTTCGTGTGTCGAAGGCGGGGATGTAGAGCAAGTGTGCTCGAACCTCGAAACAAACCCTTTGTGTTTGCGATTGCTTACTCTTCCCTCTCTCTCTCTTTGTCTCTATTTTATATCTTGCATTCAATTTATTGTGTTCATCTTATATATGCATGATATATTCCCTTGTGCTCATAATTGATATACATACTTGCTTGGGATTGTTGTTAACACTAGTATTCAACCAAGAGAGCCAACGCGGCACCTCAACCCATTCAAGGGGAATCTAGAGGAGCTTGTCCAGAGCCTCGCAAGGGGAATTCGGCAACACTCTTGAGTTATACATAAGTGTTTAATTAAAAGAAATTTAATTTGGTCAACTTAGTTTTAATTCCGCATTATTTGTTCACAAGTGACCATTAGATTAGCCATCACCTATTCACCCCCCCTCTAGGTGATCTTTCATCTTGCACTTGACAGGGTGCTCGAGTTTCGCCTTGGCGTCTGGGGAGTGGGGCTTCATAGGAGCCAACTTGGTGAACCTCGCGTTTGGGCTGCCAAACGCGGATTTCGCGTGCCGGATGTGGCGCAGCAGAGGCGCCGGTTTGAACCTTGCGTCCTGCCTCAGTTGGACGATCAGTTGTTCCAACTTGTAGTTGACGCGCACGCCTCCTCTATCGGCGTTCAGCGTTCCGGTTGCGTCGTGGGGGTTGAGAGAAACCAACGACAACCTGGTGCTGAGGAAGAGAATGGATTGGCTGGACACCAGAGAACTTGCTCGCGCGGGTCTCCTGGGAGACGCTGGCGCGGGCATCATGCATGGCGTGATTGGCCACACCATCCTTCACAGCAGCTGCCTCTGAGAGAGGCTCAGAGCGGGTTTCGGGGCAAGTCCCCGTAGAGACCCTGCGGTAGGTGCGGGCCTTGGGGCTCTTGGAGCCGGAAGAGAGGAACTCTTCGTACTTTTCCTGATCGAATTCGACGACAAGCGATTCGACTGTTTTCCCCTTGTAGAGGACGTCACCTTGCGCCACAGCTTGTTCGTCAGTAACGAAAGTGATCCCCAGCGGAGTCGCCATCTCTTGTTTGACGGGAGAAATAATTGAAGATCGGGACGTAAACTCTTTATTTGATAGTAAAGAAGGTTACAACGGATCATAATCCTCTCACAAGAGAGGGAAGATGTTGAGTCTTGAATCTTCCCTTTGTTTAGTGCTGGGTTCTTCAAGTGGCGGTGGAAAGTGAATCTTATTTTCCGTTGACCGGGTGAACGTCAAGTACTTCTGGGGATCTTCTCTTCGGATGGTGGACGGAGTAACACAGCTCTGTCGACCAGAGATCTCAAAGAGATTGTGGGCAAAGATTAACTTGAACGCAGCAAGTTAACTGAAGAGTTGGACTCTCTTTCCCTTCTCTGTTTCTCTCTTTTTTAGAATTTCCAAAATCTGACCCTTTTCCATAGCAGCGGGGCTATTTATAGAGGTTTCAGGGGCGTGCGTGCCTCCTAAAAATACTCCATAATGGGGGTTAACTTTTCCCGTTATGTGGGCCGTGATTGACCCTATAATCAGGACGGTTACAACTGAGACGCGGGTTTCGACCCTCGCGCCTTGGTGCTGCTGAGACGTAGGTTTCGACCCTCGCGTCTTGGTGCGGCTGAGACGCGGGTTTCGACCCTCGCGCCTTGGTGCGGCTGAGACGCGGGTTTCGACCCTCGCGCCTTGCGCCTTGGTGCGGCTGAGACGCGGGTTTCAACCCTCGCGCCTTGGTGCTGCAATGCTGACTATGATTAGCCCTGCGTCGCCTTGATGTTGTGATGGTGGCCATGATTAGACCTGCGTCTGGAGCTTGGAACTCTGCTTTTGGAGACTTGTCTTTTAGTGATTTTTAGACAGCCTACAGTGGTGCTTGGTGAGCTTGGAATACTGAGCACTCTTCAAAAACATGGTGTGGTGCTTGGCAGTACGTGCAACCCAGAATATGTGTGTCCTTGTGCTAATGTTCAGAGTAAACCGTTTAAGTCCTTGTGCTGATGTTCAAACTCTGAATATGTGTGTGAAATTACTTTGCTCCTTCGAATTACCATTTGTGGCAAAAGCTATAACGGGTCGTATTCGCAGGGAGGGCTTGCGATGAAAGCGTTCACAGTTCTTTATGTTTTAGTTTTGGGAAGAAAATGTTGGAACTTGTTTTGATGAAGACATTTGTGAAGCCAATCATTTGGAACTCTAACACAAGCCATTTGAAGAGTTCTTCATGATCAAGACTTCCCAAGGAGAGTTGCTAATGATATGTTTTGTAATGATTAAATAGCATGTCAAAAGCCTTGATGCACACACACATATCTTAGATACTTAGTCGACTATAGTATCTAAGATATGTGTGTGTGCATCAAGGCTTTTGACATGCTATTTAATCATTACAAAACATATCATTAGCAACTCTCCTTTGGAAGTCTTGATCATGAAGAACTCTTCAAATGGCTTGTGTTAGAGTTCCAAACGATTGGCTTCACAAATGTCTTCATCAAAACAAGTTCCAACAGAAAATGAAGGTTCTTCTTTGTTCAAAAATTGGAAAGTAAAACAAAGTAAAAAAGAAAATGATGAATCTTTGTAGTGTTTTTAAGAAAAGAAAAATGGAAGCGAAGAAAACGGAATGAAAACGACGAATTTGGAAAAAAGAGAAAGTTTTACAGAAGAGTTTCAAATTTGATAGACAGAAAACCATGACTAACTAACATTCTACACTACTAACTTACTAATCTCGTTGGTGACTTGTGCCTCATGTAGATTCATGGGCAAATATCCATCTTGCTTTGGAAAGTCAATAAATTGCCCCAAATTATGGATATATTCTTATCTTAGCTTGGCTAGGTGACCTCCTTAGATCATCGGCTCCCAATAGGCTCACAATAATGAAACATAGGTATTCACACTTTTAGATATGCTTAACAAGAATGTAAGATTAGTTAAATCATCAAAGGCAAAACAAGCTAGCATGAAATAAGAATCTAGTACAATAAGTGTTAGCATATTAAAGTGATCAATCTTCATGTTCCATCAAGGCACTTGTTAAAAAAACAAGGCGCTAAATGAGGCACACATGAATCGTATGGAGGGGATAACAAAGCCTTCACTAAGATTAGAAACAATACTCATCTTCATTGAGAATAAAAAGACTTGTTAGATACAAGACTAGAAATGTAAACATACAATGAGTCATATGAGTTAGCATCACCTAAGAGTTAGTAGTTAGTAGTGTTAGAAGTTAGTCATGTTAGGGGATTGTTAGCCATAGAAAAGAAAAGTAAGAAAGAAGACATAGTAAAATAAGTGCAAGAAAGTAAAGAGCTTTGAAAATAAATGGCAATGGAGCAAGAAAATTTGAGGAAGGAAAGCTTGAGCCTTTATATTTGAATTGTCACTTCTTCACTTACAGAGATCTCACTCACCCTCTCTCTCTCTTTTCTGGATCTAAAGGAGAAATGAAAAATTACACAAGGAAACTAAGAGAGAACTAAAGAACTCCTAACTATTCTCCTAAAACAAAATGCTATTCTCTCCTCCCTTTTTCTGCAGAGGCCCTGGGGGCCTTATATAGGCCTCACGAGTGTAAGTACACCTAGAGGGGGGGTGAATAGGTGTACGGCTAATCTAATGACAAATGATGTGGAATTAAAACTAAATTGCAACACACTTAGTGTAACCAAAGAGTGTAGCCGAATTCCCGGTGAAGGGCTCTGGACTATCTCCTCTAAATTCCTCTAAATAAGAGTTGATGTGCTATATGAAGCTCTCTTTGTTCAACACAAGTATGGGCACACACACAAACACAATCAAGCATATATGTATGATATGAACAATATGAAACAATGTAAGGTAAATAAGAAAGAGAGTTAGAGATAGTGGATCAAGCACAAACACAAAGATCTGTTTCGAGGTTCGAGCCACTGCTATACGTCCCCGCCTTCACATAGAAGGATTTCCACTAAATCGTCCACACAGGACTTCCTCTCTCCAACAAATACAACCTCTACACAAAAGGCAAGGCCAAAGAACAATCACCTCTCACTAGAGGGATAAGGCACAAAGCCAAACAACAACCTCAATCACCTCTACACTTAGAGGGATACCAACATAACCTCCACAATCACCTCAACACAAGAGGGATAACAACAAATACAAGGAAGGTTAACGACACTTAGTGGTTTCAACAAACCACAAACCAATTTTCTTACCAAAAACAAGATCCTAATAGATAGGATAGATAGATAGCTTAAGTGTGAGAAAATAAGGTGTTTGGAAAATAAATCACAAAGAAAAACACTTAGGAAAAACTCTAGAATGAAATAGAAATGAAGATCAAAACACTTTCCCAAAGACTCTCCTTTTTCTTTGAATTTCCAACACTTTAAAACAAATAAAGAATAAATCTTTTGGCATAAAAACTCTTTTAAACTTGTTGCTAAAACACTTAAGAAGATAGAAAAATTTTCTCTCAAAAATCATGAAGAAACCAGCTCAAGAGATGGGTATTTATACCCTCTCAAAAATCTGCCCGTTGGCAGTTTGGAAAGGGCAGAAATGCCCTTCCGGTCGACCGCCCAGTCGACCGGCCAACGGTCATTTTTATGACCGTTGTGCCTCCGGTCGACCGCCCGGTCGACCGGGCCTGGATACAGAGAGCAGAAGCTCTTTGCCGGTCGATCGCCCGGTTGACCGGAGCCAGATCTAGAGAGCAGAGCTCTCTGGTGGTCGACCGACCCGGTCGACCGGCCTTCCAGCCAAAACAGCCGTGCACGTTTGTGCACGTCAGTCGACCGGACCGGTCGACCAACTTCTACCTTGGTCGACCGGCAGAAGGCCAGGTTAAACTGTTTTTAGGGATTAAAGACTTGTCTTTTTTCTTCAATAAAATCACATAAATTCTACAAAAATAAGTTCTTATAAGATCTTTGAAATACAAATATGTGTGACTAAAATTCAACACATATTACAAACTATTTGAACCATTTTTGTGATATTGAAATTTGTCTTAAACCAAAATCGGTATTTTCCAAAACTAGGATTTTTTAAATGGAAAACTGTTTTCTCCAAAACTCATGTAAACACAAAAACATGATATTTAAATAACTTTGAAGCATATTGTATATAGATAGAATCCAATATACATATAAACATATCTATCTATGTTTTTAACATGAAATCCAAAAATCGGTTAAACCGAAAACCAAACATTTAAACTTTTGTGTGTATGTGAACCTGAGCATATCAACACTATCTATCTTTACACAAGATCTAAACAATCTAAACTAAATACAAGCCAAAGTCTTCTTGTCTCCAAGCTGACTCGATCCAAACGCGATCCAACGAGCTTGACTCCAACCGAGTGCTAGATGCTATCTTGACGCCCGAGCTCTTGAATCTATATGTGTTAGCTCCAAAACTCCTTTGTTGAAGCCAAACACCTACTAAAATCTTGATCAAATATCTGAAACTAAATATCACAAGATTATTAGTAAAGTATAACTACATGAGTTAATCATCATCAAAACTAGAGTGATGGGCCTCTGGGCCAACAATCTCCCCCTTTCTGATGATGACAAAACTCATGGAGTTATATATGCATGGATTAAAGATAGGCTTCATAGAAGCTCCCCCTTAATTGATGCATAACAATAAACATAAAGATATGCAATGAATGCTCATAAACAAAACAACACATATATGCCTAAATGAGGAATACTTTTCCCTTTTTGCATAAACAAAACATATATACTCTGATACCAATTGAAAAACTAAACATGCATATGTAAAGTCTCAAAAATAAGGAAATGAAATAAACATGCTCTCATAAATATGCTCTGATACTAATTGTAAAAGTAAACATGCATATATAAATCTCCAAATACTTCTCCCTCTTTTTGTCAAATCATCAACAAAGGAGCACAAGTAAACTCAAAAAAAATCTTTTCCTCCTTTTTGTCAAATCAAACAATAAAGTTATATATGAAAACATTATGATACCTATTTATGATACCAATTGAAAATAAACAAAACTTTTAAGATACTAAAAGATACCAATTGAAAATATCTTGTAAATTTTTGATACCAATAGAAAAAGAAACATGGTACGTTTTTTATACCAATTGAAATATATATATTGTAAATCTTGATACCAATTGTAAATGTTAATACCAATTGAAAATATTTTATAATTTTGATACCAATTGTAAGCATATATATATATATATATATATATATATATATATATATATATATATATATATATATATATATATATATATATTGTAAGTTTTGATACCAATTGAAAGTAAGAACCAAATTTTTAGGTAAATACAACTCATATCAATATAGATACCAAATTAAGATTCTTGATACCAATATTGAAAATGTTAGTATATACCAAAACAAAGCATTTTTCATCATAAAGATTGGGAGTAAGATACCAATTGAAAATAAAAATCAATTGAAACATGAATATTTCTCCCCCTTTATGAAATACTAATGAAAATAATGCATAAGTTTGTATAAGATACTAATTAAAAAATAATTGACATTAAGGACTAAATCAAGCTTAGCATAAACATAATTTGTGATTTAAGATGTAAAGATATTGTAAGCATAATCAAATTATATATATATATATATATATATATATATATATATATGGGCTTACTGTACCTCAGCCTGCAGGCTGAGAGAGTTTCTCAGCCTGCGGGACGTGGCTGAATATATGCCACACATCGGTCGCAGAGTGTGGGCGCCAAAAAAATCAAAAAAAAAATCCCGCCTAAACAATCGTGAAACAAATTGACAAAAATACCCCTTTTATATGACGACGGCGACTTCTAGCAATGAAAAGTAAAAAAATATTCTATGGTCGCATACTTAATACAGAATAAAGAATACCGGAGGAAACATGCTATCGTATAGCAATGCGACCTCCTTCAGTACTGCGACCAAAGTCACAAACTTCTTTCTCATTACGATGGTGATGACGAGGATTAGAAGTTTAAAAAAATTGTATTTTATTTTTTTAAATATATATAAATCTGTTTTCTAAAGTTAATTGTGTGAATTACATTTTTTACTACTATGTCTTGGTGGAAAATGCTGTATAATTGTTACAAACCTTCATTTTAAATATTTTACGCTAAACGAATATACTGCGACCATGGACGCAGTTAATAATTATATTACTTCACCCTTATAAATTTTTAAAATGAAAGGTTGCGACATTGGTTGCAGTTGCTGGACGCAGACTTAATAAATACAATGCGACCTTGGTCGCAGTTGCTGGACTTTAGTCTTAATCAACAACAACACTGCTACCTTGGTCGCAGTTCTGACCGTAGTCTTAATAAAATAAACGACCGTAGTCTTAATAAAATAAACTGCGACCTTGATCGCAGTTGTTGGTGTTTAGTCTTAATAAAATACACAGCGACCTTGGTCGCAGTTGCTGGTCTTTACTCTTAATCAACAACATCACTGCGACCTTGGTCGCAGTTGGTGGTCTTTATAAATAATCAACAACAACACTGCGACATTGGTCGCAGTTGATGGCCGCAGTCTTAAAAAAATAATCTGCAATCTTGGTCGCTATTGCTGGTCTTTAGTCTTAATCAACAACAACACTGCGACGAGGTCAACAACAACACTGCGACGAGGTGACACGTCACCGCAGCAGTTGCTTAGTCGCAGACTTTGGTCACAGTGTCGACCCTGGTCGCAGTAGTTACTGTTTGTAATGTATCTTATGCGACCTTGGTCGCAGTGTCATCTATGGTCATAGTTGTTTTGTTTGCAATGCATGGCTGCGAACAAGTTCGTAGTTTATTAAAAAAATAAATATGCTTTTTATTTATGTCCAAGCATTTATCTCCAGGAATGTGCAAATGATACAAAACGATCTCTTATACAATAAGATTGAGTGTTACAATATAGCAGTACAAAGAAGACTAAACATCAAAAAATCCCTTGTTGACTAAGAGCAATCTTCTTCTTGAGGTCTGGTGGCAGCAGAATCAATAAGATTGAGTGTTACAAAGAAGACTAAACATCAAAGTAGCCAAGAAGACAAAACATCAAAAAATCCCTTGTTGACTAAGAGCAATCTTCTTCTTGAGGTCTGGTGGCAGCAGAATCCTCCGATTCCAACTGACCCTCCAAAGTGCCGGGATACGATCTTTCGTTGATGAACATCTCTTCACCAGAAGGCTATCTAGTGAGCATGGAGTTTCCTCGATGTCACTTCTGGGGTAAGAAAGGGAGAGTGAGACCTCACAAGGTATGCTACCCACCACTATATCCACCACATCCCCCGCCGCCATACCCACTCTGACCATCCGTTATCAGCAAGCTTGACTGGTGCATCAAGTCAGAGCAGATCTCGGTGAGGCTTAAGTCCTCGTCAGGGATTATGACTTCTTCCCTTGTGAACGACGAGGACCATGACTTCTTCCCTTGTGGACGATGAGGTCTATGACTTCTTCCCTTGTGGACGAACATCGATCAAGTTCGTCCATAGAGTCATCTTCATCCATGGAGGCAGGCCCCTATTAGAGACTCTGAAGAAGGCGGAAATTCTCAGAGCAATTGCTCTCGAAAGAAAACAGTCTAATTATGGGCTGTTAAAGGGAGAGGGTGAGCCCTATTTATAGGCAGCCCATAATAACCATAATTAATGGTTCATTAATCAGAATTGTCGGCATTAATGGTCTCCAACCGCCAGCGCCGGTTTGACATTAAAAGACATTAACGCCTAAACCCAATGAAGAGCCGACGCGTGGACAACCGCTTCGGGAAACAACGAATGGTGCGGGGTTCGTCAACATAGACTTGACGTTAAAAGATCTCATAAAATCTTTATGACAGGTCGCGTCTCACGGACTGACTCCAAGTCGCATCAGACAACAGACAACTTTTCATTTTTCATTTAGATTCAAAAAATGACTTAATCCAAAAACAACACTTAATAAAACAATACTTACTTAACGTACTGCGACCAAAGTCGCAGTCCATGTAATGCAACCCTAAATTGCAGTTGCTGGCCATCTTTATCAATAACAACACTGCGACCTTGGTCGCATTTAACCATGTACACTGCGACCAAAGAGTTTGACTAAGGTCGCAGTTTAAATGTACAATGCGACCAAAGACTCTGACTACATTATATACAAAAAAATTAATTACTTAACGTACTGCGACCAAAGTCGCAGTCCATGTAATGCAACCCTAGATTGCAGTTGCTGGCCATCTTTATCAATAACAACACTGCGACCTTGGTCGCATTTCACCATGTACACTGCGACCAAAGACTTTGACTAAGGTCGCAGTTTAAATGTACAATGCGACCAAAGACTCTGACTACATTATATACAAAAAAATTAAACTATAAAGTAGAATTTTATCGCAGGCTGAAAAAATTAATCTGAAAAGATTTTATATTTTCAAAAAAAATTTTATCGCAGGCTGAAAAGGAGAAACTAGATCTTTCAAAAAAGAGGTAAAGAAATAGGGCGAAAAGTAATTTATATCCTATAAAGAGCGGCAAAAATAAAAGGGGAAAAAATAATAATAAACAATAAGGAAAAGTTATCATAAGGGTATTTGGTAATTTAACTTCTACCTAAAAGCGGGCCGCAAGTCAGTGAGGTGACAAATTGAGCCACGTCACCGCAGGCTGAGATAGTACTCTCAGCCCGCGGGCTGATATACATTTTTCTCTCTCTATATACACACACACACACACACACACACACACACACACATATATATATCTGTGTGTGTGTGTGTGTGTGTGTGTGTGTATATGTTTATATGTGTGTGTGTGTGTGTGTGTGTGTATATGTATATATATATATATATATATATATATAATATATATATATATATATATATATATATATATATATATATATATATATATGTATGAAAATATAAATACCAATCGAAATTGATACTATTTGGAGTTTGAACCATATATATATATATAGAAAAACACATATGTGTATACAAACAAATATCAATTGTGATATCAATTGAAAATACAATGGGAATTAAGTGTATAACTCATACCTACCACCCTATTCATGCACATGTTAAAAATAATTTTCAATTTGGAGCATACAATGCATGCTCGCCCATCTATTCGTCCTATAAAAAGTAAGGGTTTTCAAAAATAAGTTTTGAAAATAGTTTAACGAGTTTGAAAACTCTACCAATGAAGAATAACGCAACTAGTTTTATGATAATATTAACAACTAGTACGAAGTCCTTCAAGTAAGGGATAAAATATGAATATATTCCATGAAAAACATGTAAGTTACACGATGATTGACACTCAAAGTCTATAAAGCATATATAAAGCTCATGAAAATAAAAATCTTGAGTAAAAAAGAATAATGTGAGTGTAAGAATCATGTAATCAATAAAATTATGGAAATAGGTAATTAAGCTCAATATGAAATTCCTTTATAAATGTGAAAAACATGAAAATTTAATTTTCACCAAAATAATACAAACTTCAAGACATATGTATGTTTTGTCTAAACTAGAAGTATACATATATATATCCAAATACAATTGAGTCCATAAAAAAATTTTGCATGAAACGCAAATGACTCAAGGGTATACATGTTTATCCAATAGTTTTAGACAAAATTAACATATATATGAAGCTAAACACATTAAAAATTGAAATCATGTACAAAATAGGGAATACAAGTTAAAATACACGAATCATCAAAACTAGGCTATACTAGTACATCTAATGGGTACAAATGAGCAATTAAGCACAAACATTCAAAAATTAAATGTGGCTCATTAGTTGTACAAGTATATACACAAGTTTTAAATGAAAGGTACATTTAAACTAGTAATCAAAACATGAAAAACAAAATATAAACCAATATGATCATTATATAAATGCACATGTCTTAGAACAAGGACATACACAATAGTTAAATTAAGGTGAGAATACAAAAAGTAATAATCAATATAAGCATGGGTGTATCTCAATTACTATACATGTATGTCACAAGTCTAATTTTCAAGGCATTTAACATAATGAACATTAAAACATGACATGCTAAAAATTAATAATCTAAAAGCATGTAAACTAAATGGGAGTAAGAGATAGTTACCAAAACCATGAGGGCACATCTCTAAATCTCCAAATCATGGTGGTCCTCCCACCAAACTTCCCTTGAAAGTGATGCATCCAAAATAGTCACCATATAGCTCGGAACGCATTCACCTTAAGGCACCAACACTTCTCACGTCATGTGAGAACCCACACCTACATCAAATAAAAAAGGAGTGGATTTTGGTACCCATACTCTATTGAGTCCATGGGGGTTAACACTTTTCCTAACCCAAACAAATTTATTTATAAAATTTGAATCATGTATCCTATCATAACAAAATTTTGCAAGGTGGCCCTTACGTCCACAATATGTACATGTGTACATATGAGCATACATGGTGTTATGTGTATGAACGTGAGAAGTATGTGTATGCCGTGGCTTGTGTGCATGCATAGGAGGAGCATGTTTCTTGTGAAATATGGATTCCAACCGTGTGTGGTTCATGGCACATTGGCTCAAAGTGGAGCCCAAACAATCAACACTCTTCTTTAACATATTTATATTATTTTCAATAATAGAAGAAGAGGTGGAGCATGCAATATGTATACTAGATGGAGAAACTAAACTAGCATGGCAAATATGAGAAGACATATTATTTTTTAAGGAAATATTTTCCTTTGAAACCAAATCTTGTTCTTTTGAAATTGAAGCAATTTCATTTTTCAAAGATTGGTTTTCTTTTAAAACAATTTCAAGTTTTGAAGTCAAAGTCTCATTTTTCTTCAAAACAATGTCACAATCATTTTTGTTTTTCAAAATTTCATTTTCCTTTAAGGCAATGTCAAGTTGGGAGTTCAATGAGTCCCTTTCATTTGAAATCTCATCCCTTTCTTGCAAAATAATATCAAGTTTAGAAGACAAATTTTTATTTTCTTCTTTTAATTCAAAACTTTTCTTTTTCAAAACTTCATATTTTTCAAACAATTTTTCACAAACAATGGAAAGCTCTTCATTTAATGCATCGGCATCCATACTATCATAATCATCATTAGAAGAGCTAGCATAATCATCTTAATGAGTTTCCGAGTTTACCTCAAGGGAGTCATTCCCTTGGACCATGTAGCAAGTTTGCTCGGACTCATCTCCACTAGATTCCTCCTCCACATGTTTCGTCATTTGTACCTTGGGAGAGGTCAAAGTGTTCCATACTGTAAAAACGGAATCACAATGAGAAACCATATATAAATATTCTTTACTTAGAGTGCATCTAAGTGCCTCTTGGGCTTGTGCATTGGCTTCTATATGCTTGCTATTACTAAGATAAGATTTCTTGGTAGCGGCAAGGTGAACATGCATACCTAGGGTTTTGAGGTACATGGACATCCTAACTTTTCAAACATCAATATTGGAAGTATCAAACGTGGGAGGGGTCATGAACTCCATGAGTGTGTGTAAACAAGTATGTGTACAAATACAAATAGATTAGCTAGTCAAGATCTCACTCCTAGGTGGTTAAACCTAATATCAGGAGTGTAGGCTCTGATACCAATTGTAAGTACACCTAGAGGGGGTGTGAATAGGTGTACGGTTAATCTAATGACAAATGATGCGGAATTAAAACTAAATTGTAACACACTTAGTGTAACCAAAGAGTGTAGCCGAATTCCCGGTGAAGGGCTCTGGACTATCTCCTCTAAATTCTTCTAAATAAGAGTTGATGTGCTATATGAAGCTCTCTTGGTTCAACACAAGTATGGGCACACACAAACACAACCAAGCATATATGTATGATATGAACAATATGAAACAATGCAAGATAAATAAGAGAGAGAGTTAGAGATAGTGGATCAAGCGCAAACACAAATATATGTTTCGAGGTTCGAGCCACTGCTATACATCCCCGCCTTCACACAGAAGTATTTTCACTAAATCGTCCACACAGGACTTCCCACACAGGGAGTCTCCTCTGAGGATTTGGGTAATACAACTATGGACTACACAACTCCTCTCTCCAACAAATACAACATCTACACAAGAGGCAAGGCCAAACAACAATCACCTCTTACTAGAGGGATAAGGCACAAAGCCAAACAACAACCTCAATCACCTCTACACTTAGAGTGATACCAACATAACCTCCACAATCACCTCAACACAAGAGGGATAACAACAAATACAAGGAAGGTTAATAACACTTGGTGGTTTCAACAAACCACAAACCAATTTTCTCACCAAAAATAAGATCCTAAAAGATAGGAAGGATAGATTGCTCAAGTGTGAGAAAATAAAGTGTTTGAAAAACAAATCACAAAGAAAAACATTTTAAAAAAAAACTCTAGAATGAAATAGAAATGAAGATCAAAACACTTTCCCAAAGACTCTCCTTTTTCTTTGAATTTCCAACACTTTAAAACAAATAAAGAATAAATCTTTTGGCACAAAAACTCTTTTAAACTTATTGCTAAAACACTTGAGAAGATAGGAAAATTTTGCTCTAAAAAATCGTGAAGAAACCAACTCAAGAGATGAGTATTTATATCCTATCAAAAATCAGCCCGTTGGCAGTTTGGAAAGGACAGAAATGCCCTTCCGGTCGACCGCCCGGTCGACCGGCCAACGGTTATTTTTATGACCGCTGTGCCTTCGGTCGACCGCCCGGTCGACCGGGCCTGGATACAGAGAGCAGAAGCTCTTTGCCGGTCGATCGCCCAGTTGACCGGGGCCAGATCTAGAGAGCAGAGCTCTCTGGCGGTCGACCGACCCGGTCGACCAGCCTTCCAGCCAAAACAGCCGTGCACGTTTGTGCACGTCGGTTGATCGGACCGGTCGACCGACTTCTACCTCGGTCGACCGTCCGGTCGACCGGCAGAAGGCCAGGTCAAATTGTTTTTAGGGATTAAAAACTTGTCTTTTTACCTTCAATAAAATCCCATAAAATCACATAAATTTCACAAAAATAAGTTCTTATAAGATCTTTGAAATACAAATATGTGTGACTAAAATTCAACACATATTACAAACTATTTGAACTATTTTTGTGATATTGAAATTTGCCTTAAACCAAAATCGGTATTTTTCAAAACTAGGATTTTTGAAATGGAAAACTGTTTTCTCCAAAACTCATGTAAACACAAAAACATGATATTTAAACAATTTTGAAGCATATTGTGTATGGATAGAATCCAATATACATATAAAGATATCTATCTATGTTTTTGACATGAAATCTAAAAACCGGTTAAACTAAAAACTAAAATTTAAACTTGTGTGTGTATGTGAACTTGAGCATATCAACACTATCTACCTTTACACAAGATCTAAACTAAACACAAATCAAAGTCTTCTTGTCTCCAAATCGACTCGATCCAAACGCGATCCAACGAGCTTGACTCCAACCGAGTGCTAGATGCGATCTTGACGCTTGAGCTCTTGAATCTATATGTGTTAGCTCCCAAACTCCTTTGTTGAAGCCAAACACCTACTAAAATCTTGATCAAATATCTGAAACTAAATATCACAAGATTATTAGTAAACTATAACTACATGAGTTAATCATCATCAAAACTAGAGTGATGGGCCTCTGGGCAAACAAGGAGCTGCTTGCGACCCATCGTAGCTGTAGGATCAATCGCTTGATCAACGACTAAAGATTTGCCGCGGAAACGCGACTCTAGTCCGTTGCGCCAGCGATCACTCTGACATTCTGTAACACCCTGTTCCCAGAATACATACTTATCAGCGTATTCAGTTTTTTCGATCGCATTTTTTGATTTACTTCTGGTATTTGTTTTTGTTTTATGATTATTTATGTGATCGTTTTGCATTGGATCCGGGTTCGTGGACTCGGAGTCATCCCTAGTCTGGACCGGGGATCCGATCCTAGTATATTTCTTGATTTAGTTTTTTTGATAGTCAGATTTGACCGATTTCAGTTTCAAATACTGTTTTCTAATATTTTAGAATTTTTCATGATTTTTCAAATTTGTTTTGAATTATTTTTATAAAAACCCTAAAATTGAGATTAATCGGTACCGCTGGTTTATTCCCGGATTTTTAATTTACGCTGCTCCATTTCTTGTGGCGCTACTTGGACGATGCCATCACGATGAACGAACATCGTGCCCATGTAATTCCAGGAGCAAATGGTGCCCTCTCTGCAGTAATGAAGTGGAGACAATCTCTCACATCCTCCTCCATTGCCCCGTAATCGTCGACATCTATAACGACGCAAGAATTAAATTTGAAGTTGCAGCAGGCGAGGATATAAACACTATAATTGATCGGCAACTAAACTTGAGTAGGAGTGATGTGAAGGTCTTTGATATTAGAGAAAATTTATTTTGGAATGTGTGAAAAAAATCGTTGTAAATGGGTCTTTAAGAGGAACCCATTCTCAACTAAATCGGTGAAGTCATGGCAACAACAACGCTGACGTGCATGGAAAAGGTTTGACAAAATGCCTCAGAGAGCCCAAGCAACAACTCGACTCAACAACCTTGGTCGGCGACCATTCCGCATGTGATCAAGGTGAATGTCGATGCTAATGTTGCCAAACCAAAGCCTGTGCCTTCTCATCTATTGGATGTGCTTTGTATTTTGGTTAGAAATCAATCACATATATGGTAAGGCTACGGCCCTTCTCAATCAAAGAAAAAAATTATTAATTACTTCAAATCAGCGAGATAAGAAGAAATAAATCTAGAGTTATGAAATTGTCAATAGACCAAAACAAACAATTAAAAGGCCCAAGAAAGAATCAATCACAATCACTCAAAAATTATAATTATTAATTTAAAAAGCACCGACTCCAGTGCTTAAGAAACAAGAAAATACCCTCACTGAGTCACTGACCAGATCACTTTTTTTTTAATGTTTTTTTATTTAAGAAATATAAATAGCTACGAACTCCCAAGGCTAAAATGGCTCCCTAGAGAGCATCAGCAGTCAGCTCAAGGAAAGGAATGTTCAAAAATTCTATATTTGATGTTCTCCATTTTTCTATATTATAAATGTTAAATTAAAAAACTCCAAGCTATCAAAATTTACATAAACAACAGAATCATTAACATAAAAAATTATTTGTTACTGTGCCCCTGACCAATTTTGAAGACGACATCAATAATCACTCACCCACTCAGCCAATTAAATAATTACTTAATTAAACTAAAGAGAAACCCTAAATAGAGAGATTTGCAGAGCTACATAAACCCCATCGATGTCCCCCAACCACACCAATCCTTGTGTGTTAGTGTCTATTTGTCTCGGATTTAAAAATTCTGTGGTAGGATTGAATCACCTGTTAGATCTAAATTTATATCATACAAGATCTATACATAAACTGTAAGCCTCTTTATCATGATCAAAGGGAAGGAGGGTTTTAGGCATACCTGATTCCATCGCGAAGAGGATGCCGAAGGTTGCACGATCTCGAGGACGTCGGGTTGAGGGAGAGGATTCTTCCCTCCAGCCACCAAGTTCTCTTCTTTATTCTTAGAGGAGATGAGAGGCCTCTAAGAGAGAGATGATTATTCTTGTTAGTGGAGAGGGAACCCTACTCATGATATATAAAGCATCAAGAAACCCTAGTTCAACTCATCATAGATCTAGGCCCTTGATTTATAACACGAGTTCCACACGTGTGATGAGTCCCACATTCAAATTTAAATACACTCATGGCTAAGTGTAATTGAAAACGTGTCTAGACCCAAACCATTTAGGTTTGATCAATTCTTTATTGGGTCAAACAACATAGGTTAAGTGGGCGGGTGCAAATATCCAATTGACTTGAGTAGGCCCAAAAATAAGTTAGACTATAAAACAAAATAAGTCTAACAATCTCCCACTTGGGCCAAGCAAGTCATACTGAATAGATATTATGCATAACTTTATGACGTCAAAACTTTAACCGCCGACAAACCACGTTTCAAAACAATCTGGTCCATTAAGAGTCCTGCCACCGAACATGGCGATCGTTACCTTCTATATAATCGAGGTAGGACCTTCCACATCACAAGTTTCAGAACCCCTAACGACATAGATCAAATGTGGACGTGTGACATGGAAATGTCCTCTGATCAAATAAGGTACAATTCCAACTGGTTTCCACTTTATGACTCCAACGAGTCTAACCTTATGACTCCAACGAGTCTCACTTTATGACTCCAACGAGCCTAACTGCTAATTCAACAAACTCAAATGCGCAAAAGTAAACTTTAAGAAAAGCAGTTATAAATTTATTTATCAGAATCAACAAATATCCATAAAGTGCACTTAAAAATAATGTCTGTTACATAAAATTATCCACTCCCACAAAATCAGGATATCATAATGACTAGTCATCCCCATATGAGCAATATACTCTAAGAATACTTTAGGTGAAAGTCCTTTAATGAGTGGATCTGTAATGTTAAGAATAGTGTCATCACTATCAACAGACAAAATATGATTCCGAACTTTATCATTGATGACAAGAAACTTGATGTCGATATGCTTCGACTTTACTGAACTCTTGTCATTATTGCAGTAGAGCTTTATAGCTCTTATTGTCACAGTGTAGCTGTAATGGCCTCTCGACTAAATCCACCATCTTCCTACAATAAGGAAAATGTAACATGAAGTGGACTTCCTATTGTCGATACATACAGCATAATCTGAATCTGTGTATCCGATCAGCTGCAACAGATCAGATTTCATGTAGTCTTATATTGATATCGCATTACCTTTTTTGACAGTCTTCCAGTGATTAATCCCATGATTGATCAAGTTTCTGTCAAGTTTCTCAATGGTATATGCTATGTCTGGATGGGTACAAACTTAAGCACATATCAGACATCCAACCGCCAATGCATATGGAATGTCTTTTATTTGCTCTTTCCTTAGATCGTTCTTGGGACATTAGAGTAAACTTAACTTATCTTCCTTAGAGCAATTCTTCATGCCATATCTATCTAGCACCTTATCGATATAGGCCTTTTGTGATAAACCTAATATTCCACGTGTCCTGTCACGTTGAATCTGGATGCCTATCACAAAAGAAGCGTCTCTAAGATCTTTCATCTCAAAATTATTTGAGAGAAAACTCTTGATCTCAAGTAGAAGATCTATATCGTTACTTTGCTAATAGAATGTCATCCACATATAGCACAAGAAATATAAATCTACTCTCTTTAAATTTATGGTAAAACATTAATCAACTATATTTTCCTTAAAATCAAAATCGGATATTACTTGATCAAATTTCAAATACCATTGACGAGATGCTTGATTTAGACCATAAATGAATTTCTTTATTTGCAAACCAAATATTATGAAACTTTCACTTTAAAACTTTATGGTTGCACCATATAGATTTCCTTCTTAGTGCTACCATTAAGAAAGGCAATCTTAACATCCATTTGGTATAACTCCATTTCAAAGTGAACCACGAGTGCCATAATAATCTTAAAAGAATGCTTCATGAAAACTAGGGAGAAAGTCTCCTTATAATCAATGCCCTTTCTTTGAGTGAATCCCTTTGTGACAAGATGTGCCTTATACCTTTTGACATTACCTTTCGAATCCCGCTTGGTTTTGAATACTCATTTACAACCAATCGGTTTCTTTCCTTCAGGCAACTCTACTAAATCCCAAACATCTTTGTCCTTTATGAATTTTAACTCATCTTTCATGGCATTTGACCACTTATTGGAGTGAATGTTGAGTTTGGCCTCATTTAAGAATACGGGGTCATCCTCTAGCCTTATGTCAAACTCATGCTATTGAAGATAAACTATATAGTCATTTGTAATGACTGATCTCCTCTTCCTAGTTGATCTCCTAGGCACTTGTGGTTGAGAATTTTCAGTTTCTACCTCACCAGCATGATCTACTTCAGGATGAACTGTATATGTATCTTGTAAGGATGCAACTGTATTTTCATCTTGAAGTGGAACAACTACTTTATCATTTGGAACAATTGTCATGGGTATAACAATATGTTCTTTCTTAAATATGAAATCTTTATGTAGTTGACTCCCACTGTTCTGAATATTCTCAAAAAAATTTAGCAATCCGTCTTTATGTTCTTAGTGGAGGGACAATAAAACTTAAAGCCTTTATACCTCTCAGAATACCCTACGAATAAACAACTAACTGTCATTGAGTCCAACTTCTTCTCATATAGTATATATGGCCGAGCTTCCGCTGGACAACCCCAAACATATAGATGCCTAATACTGAGAGATTTCCCAGTCCATAACTCATATGGGGTTTTAGTTACTGTTTTGCTAGGTATTCTATTAAGGAGGTGACAACCATTTTTAAGGCTTCAATATATAATGACTCTGGTAGAGTAGTGTGAGCTATCATACTCCCAACCATATCCTTTAGTGTGTGATTTTATCTCTCAGCAATACCATTTTGACGAGGTGTCCTTGATATGGTGTACTAAGTGATAATACCACTCTTTCAGAAATTGACAAATGATTCTGGACATTTACCTGATTCGTCATATCTGTCATAGTACTCACCACCATGATCAAATCTAACGGCTTTAAACATGTCCAATGATTGGGATTTCTCATAGAACAAGTGTAGGTACCTATAACGAGAGTAATTGTCTGTAAAAGTGATGAAATATTCATGACCATTCCAAGAAGCTGTAGGGAATGGACCATAAATGTCTGTATACACCAAATTAAGACACCTGAACTTCGTCTAGTACCAAACTTTCTAATGTTTCTTTAATTAATTTTCACTTAGTGCCTATGTTATTCACATATAGAGATTCAATATATAAAGTATGAAGTTTCAATTTATATAGCCATCAATCAGAATTCTAGTACCAACAACTTTAGATTTGGAAAGTAGACTAAGCATTTCATTATCAAGAGTGACAGTAAAACTAGATTTGTCTAACAGATGAAATAGAAATATGATTCCGCCTAAAAGGACGGTACATATAAAGTCTCATCCAAATCTAAAACAAAAAATCAGAATCTAATTTAAGCCTACAAACTCCAATAACTTTAATTGCAACTTTATTTCCATCACCCATGTATATGTATCGCTCAGCTGGGCTGGGCCTCTTTTGGGTTTGGAAGTTCTGCATTGAATCGCTTATGTGAATTATTTATCAACCTTGTATCAAGTGGCACTAAAGCTAAATTAATTTCAGA
This sequence comes from Agave tequilana, assembly GCA_038442645.1. Taxonomy (NCBI): domain Eukaryota; kingdom Viridiplantae; phylum Streptophyta; class Magnoliopsida; order Asparagales; family Asparagaceae; genus Agave; species Agave tequilana. The sequence continues at coordinate 84,435 of JAVJIF010032324.1, forward strand.
ACAAACATAAATATGAGATATACCCGCTAAATAGCCATTTCTGATACTTTATGCATTCCTACTTGAGGTGGCTTACTTTCTTACAGAAAAAGTATGCAATGACCTTAGGCTACTTTTTCTGCACTTTTGCCACTTAGGATCAGCCACTGTAGTGATGTTTATGTTCCTCCCTTTAGTTTCACTTTCCTTTTCTTATTAGAAGTTTACCCTGGATGCTAAGTGAGCACTGACTTTATCGGGCATAGCACTTCTAATAGTTATAGGAATAGTGTACTTTATGACCATTAGACACCTCTTGTAAGATCTCTCCCACTTACCATAATTTACCTTTTCTTTACTGAATTTTTATTAGTGATAGTAGAGATCCATCAATCTTTAAGGTGTACTCTAGGTGCATGAATTCAAGAACGATCATTTACGTGGTCTTACCAGTTCTTAAAGTTTGTACCATTCAATTTAAACTACATAAATGTACAATTTCTCATCAGTTTAACATAAACATTGCATTTAATAAAATTCTACTGTAATAGCCATAAAAAAATGAATTTCAGAAAATGCAACCAGTTTAACCGATAGAGCTGCCGGTTAAACTTTCAGAACAAGTTGTGTCTCTATATGCCAACACTGTACTGGCCCAATATAGATATCCTAAAGTCTAGGTCCTATGTAAGAGAACAGCCTTCCTTTGGGCCGACTGTCACTTTATAGGATTGGTCCTAAAGTTTAAGTAATCTATATTGGCCATATAATATATGTAATGACCCGGCCATAATGACAACCTTCCTTTGGGCCGATTGACACACGCATGAGCCACACAAATTTATGCATCTATATTCTTGTTCCGCCATCGGACTAGTTGATGAGGGTAATGCAATATGGGCCAATAGTGTGACAACCTTCCTTTGGGCCGATTACCACACATCAAGGTTCTCCCACTTGCATTACCCACATCAAGTATCCGACGCCGTACATAATTCGGCCAAACAATAGTCTTCCTTTGGGCCGGCTATTGTCCGCATGAACTACATACACAATTAAATAAGCTCTTTTATAAATTCTTTAGCTTGAACATGTATATATCTTTATCTGTGTGTTATTAACTGTAGTATACATCAATATTCATCATGCTAGACAATATAAGCAATAAAATATTGATGATAAAGCGGAAGCATGTAAGGGTACACATAACCATGATAAACAAACACTTCAATGCCTTCTTTATGTCAACTAACTACTGTTTTGTCATGTATAGTTCCTGTAATACTGTAGTGCTCGTCAAGAGCTTCAAAACGGCTGTTTACATGCCCAAAACAGAGGTCGTATGAGCCCGTAACGGCTAATTGAAGTTTCTATTGGCAAAACGGGTCTGCAGTGCTTATCGGGTCTGAATCAGACCCGACCCGCAATGGTTAACTTATGGGTTTCCTTAATAGGTCGGGTTTAAATAAACTGAATAAAAACCAATTAGCTTAATGTGAGATTGATTGAGATTAGGTTTCTTTATTTGAGTAGAATTCTATCCAAAATATCCTTAATAGGCTAGAATTATATCTCAATCATAATATCCAAATCAATCTCAACAATCCCAATTGAAATTAAATATGAGATTAATTAGTAGTAGGTTTCCTTATTAGAGTAAAATTCAATCTCTATCCGAATCCTAGATAATCTCATAATCTTAATTAATTCATGAAACCCAAAATAATTAACCATTTTTTTAATTATTCTTAAAAAAAAAAAAACCCTTTTGCCTTACATGTGCATGCATGCAGACACATGTCTGCATGCATGCAGGCCATGTCAAAATATCTTTTTTTTTTTTTTTTTTTTTAAACTTTGAAATCTCCTTCATGATGCATGCGCTGGTGCTTCCAGCGCATGCATCTAACATCCCCTTTTTTTTTCGTTGCCTAACATGCAGACGCTTGCAAGCGCCTGCATGCAGACAGGGCACACAAATTTTTTTTTATTTTAAATTCAGAATAACACACAAATCAAAATTTTATAAAATTATATACATGTTAAATTTATTAAAAATCACTCCTTTTAATCTTTTGATCCAACATATGAGACACAAAATATTTATTGAATCAAAGGAGATATTTTTATGATATTTATAGATTGAGATCATAATTTCTGTAAATCCCTATGATCTGATAAAGAGGTGGCTCTGATACCAATTGTTAGATCTAAATTTATATCATACAAGATCTATACATAAACTGTAAGCCTCTTTATCATGATCAAAGGGAAGGAGGGTTTTAGGCATACCTGATTCCATCGCGAAGAGGATGCCGAAGGTTGCACGATCTCGAGGACGTCGGGTTGAGGGAGAGGATTCTTCCCTCCAGCCACCAAGTTCTCTTCTTTATTCTTAGAGGAGATGAGAGGCCTCTAAGAGAGAGATGATTATTCTTGTTAGTGGAGAGGGAACCCTACTCATGATATATAAAGCATCAAGAAACCCTAGTTCAACTCATCATAGATCTAGGCCCTTGATTTATAACACGAGTTCCACACGTGTGATGAGTCCCACATTCAAATTTAAATACACTCATGGCTAAGTGTAATTGAAAACGTGTCTAGACCCAAACCATTTAGGTTTGATCAATTCTTTATTGGGTCAAACAACATAGGTTAAGTGGGCGGGTGCAAATATCCAATTGACTTGAGTAGGCCCAAAAATAAGTTAGACTATAAAACAAAATAAGTCTAACATCACCAGCTTTCTGTTGCTAATGCGATGGCGAGTCACAGTTACATGAATTTATTGCTAGTTCCAGTTACTCGCACGAGAAAAATATCCGTTTGATTAAGTCAGCATTTAGTGGGGCCCTCTAAAATCATGACAATTTTCGAGAAATATCGCACAAAACGCGTTTTGACGTGATGTGCGTGTGTGAGACTGCAAATCTGTTTTCCATCCTAGACGCCGAGAAACAAGCATGCCCTTTTAAAATATGACCTTTTAAGTCCCCGGTGACTTGTAAGGATTGTGGAAAATTAAGGCAACACTTCACTGAGGATGACTTTTTTCACGCATCCAATCAATTAAACCTGAGCTGAGTCCAAGTCAAGGGTCGTTTCTTTCAGCTTGTCCCTTTTTCAATATGACCTTTTAAAATATTGACCCTTTCGCAAACTAAAATTTTCAAGCAAAATATATTTTTATTATATCTCACTAAACAAATATTTATCATGAGTGTTTTCTTTAAGGCTGTTTAGATAGAGGTGAAAGTGAGAAAGTGAGGAAATAGTAATAATTTTTTTTTGAAACTTGAGAATTGATTAGTGAGTTTTTGGGTATTTGAATATTGTTAAAAGGTGTGATCTGAAAAATGTTATATATTTTTCGGTGTTTGGATAATAATGTGAAAGTGAAAGTGAAAAAATTGACCACAAAGTTAACCGCAAAATAATATTAAAATAAAAATTAATTAAGAAAAATAAAAATTAGATTGTAATTATAATACAAGTGAGATTTACATGACTACAAAATTAACTGTTTTGAGTTACAATTTATTACAAATGAGATTTACATGATCACAAAATTAACTGTAGCACCCTGAAAGTGAGGAAGTGATTGTGTAAAAGGGAAAAGAGAAAAGAAAAAAGAGTTTTCTCATTTTCTTTTTCCGGTGTTTGGATAGATAGGGAAGTGAGCAATTATACTTCCTTATGTCCTTACTTCCGCCCACTTTCTTGCAACCAAATACGCCCAAAGTTGAACATTTGATTGGTGATTTCATGAGTTAATAACACATAAATCGTTTCTCTTGCAAATTATTGTTACAGTTGACTATCATCTAAGTACTGTCAACTTCAACTTGCGAAATTAAAACTGTGAGTTGAAGTTACTGGATTCTAAATATTTTCTACAATACGTTCAAAATTACTCCTATAAAGTTAATTGGTGATATCACGAGTCATACACACGTGGGCTACTGATGTTGTCGACTATCAGGCTAATAGCAATTAACTTCAACTTGACAAGTAGAAATGTGGTTGAACTGTTTAATTCTATCTTTTTTTTCATATTTAGTCCTAGCTATGTTTTTTTTGTAAAAAAATAAATAAAAGCCTTTTGCAAATAATTCTTTCTGGGCACAGATATGTTAAAAGCAAAAGTGGAGGTGCCCAAAAGGAAAATGAAAAAGAAATCAGTTCCCAAAGAACTGAGAAGTCTGAGTCCCAGTCAGCCAAAGCCAGTCAACCATGGGCCCAGGAAGTGGGGGAAAAAACCCACATTTTCCCACCCAGCCTCTTCTCAATCCCCTTCTCCCTCATTCCAAATTTCCAAAGCTCTTTTCTTTCTTTCTTGGTCCTTACCCATTTGCATTCCATCACCCCAAAACAGAAAGAGAGGCAAAAATCTAAAGCTACCACCACCTTTAGCCTTTTAAAAAACTTGGACCCAATTCTTCTCCTTCTTCCCAAAATGATCTGAACGAAAATTCAAGAGAGAGAGAGAGAGAGAGAGAGAGAGAGAGGAGATCGACATCAAAGAAAAATGAAGAGGTATGCTTGTGCCTTCATTTTCTTGCATATTTTCTTTTTAGTTCATGGTGATGATACTCTCACCATGCTTCTTCTCCCCAAGGCTCTCCCTGCATCATCCAATGGCCAGGCTTGGAACACCACTGACATAAACCCTTGTTTGTGGAATGGAGTCAATTGTAGCTCCTCAACCTCTGGTCGTGTGACCAGACTCTCCCTCTCAGGCCTTGGCCTCACAACCTCACCCACCAACACTTCCTCTGCTTTTGCCTTCTTTAAACTTTTGTGTCAGCTTGAATCCCTTGAGACTCTTGATCTTTCCTTGAACTCCTTTGCTTTTATCCCCTCATCTTTCTTCTCAAACTGCAGTGGGCTTTCCAATCTGAAATCCCTCAACCTCAGCTCAAACAGGCTGACTGGTTCTCTTGGTGATTTTTCGGGCTTTCGTAGTTTAGAAATTCTAGATTTGTCTGATAATATGTTGAAAGGAGAGGTTGGTTCCAAATTGGTTGGTTGCAGCAAACTGAAAAGCTTGAACCTGAGTTCTAATTTGTTTCAAGGCACCATTCCTTTGAATGGGGCACTTGAGGAATTGATGCTATCTGCTAATTCGTTCCAAGGAAAAATACCCAGTGAGATTTCTCAGTTAAAGAACCTAACTTTCTTGGATCTCAGCATGAACAAATTATCTGGGTCTGTTCCTGATGAGATTGGAGGGCTTTCCAAGTTGAAGTTGCTGGTTCTTTCTTCTAACAATCTGAGAGGGCAAATTCCCAGTAAACTGTCCTCAATCCAGACCTTGCGTCGGTTTGCTGCCAATCAAAATGGGTTCACTGGTGTGATTCCTGATGGGATTTCTAGACATCTGATATTTTTGGACCTCAGTTACAATCAACTCAGTGGGCAGATCCCTTCTGACCTCCTCTCTGCTCCGAATTTAAAGTCTGTTGATTTGAGCTCCAACCGCCTCAAAGGTTCTATCCCTGCAAATTTCTCTCAAAGCCTGTTTCGGCTCCGGCTTGGGGGAAATGATCTCACTGGAAGAGTTCCTACATTGTTCAAGCAGCTGCCAAGGTTGACATATCTAGAGTTGAATAACAATCAACTGGATGGAGAAATCCCGTCACAATTGGAAATTTGTCGTAATCTATCACTTCTAAATCTGGCCAACAATCGGTTGCAAGGTGGGTTGCCGAAGGAGTTGGGTAATCTTAGTAAGCTAGTGATTGTGAAGCTTCAAGAGAACAATCTTAGTGGAGAGATTCCTAGTGAATTTTCTAAGTTGACGAACTTGATCACACTGAACCTCAGTCGGAATTCTCTTGATGGTCCAATACCTTCCACAATAACCAACTTATCAAAGCTCCTATACCTAAATTTGGCAGCCAACAAACTTTATGGTCCCATACCCGGAAATATCAACAAGTTGACCTATCTGATAGAACTGCAATTAGGAGACAATAAGCTGAGTGGAACAGTTCCAAAAATGCCAATCAGCTTGACTACAGCACTTAATCTCAGCAGCAACAATTTAAGCGGATTCATTCCCTCATATCTGGATGCTTTGTACCAATTGGAGGTTCTTGATCTCTCAAATAACAACTTCACGGGAGAGGTTCCGTCTTCTTTCACTAAAATGATAAGCTTGACACTGCTAGTGATATCAAATAATCGGCTTTCTGGAACCCTTCCAAATTTTCCTGCCCGTGTTATTGTTAATTATACTGGGAATAGCGGCCTTGTAAAGCAGGAACCACAACCTGGTACTTTAACGAAGAAAAAGAACAATACTTTGATCATCATTGTGATCATTGTCAGTGCTTTCATTGGAGTGGGACTGGTGGCTGCAGTTCTTTTCCTAGTTGTGTCCAATCAGTTCTATCGGGCTGAAGACGAAGGTCTGCAGCTAGAAGAGAACCCTCCTCAAATTATCAATGGTTGTTACATAACTTCGGATAGCATCCATAGGTCCAATATTGACTTTGCCAAAGCTATCGAAGTGGTTGACAATCCAAGCAACATAATGTTGAAGACAAGGTTCTCTACCTACTACAAGGCTGTGATGCCTAGTGGAATGACCTATACTGTGAAGAAACTCAACTGGAGTGAGAAGATTTTCCAAATGGGGAGCAATCAGAGGTTTGGGCAAGAATTGCAAGTTCTTGGGACGTTGAGTAATTCAAATGTCATTGTACCATTGGCGTATGTCTTGACACAGGATAATGCTTACCTCTTCTATGAACATGTGCATAAGGGAACCGTCTATGATTTCCTTCACATGGGCTCCAAAAATGCTTTGGATTGGCAATCTCGTTACAGCATCGCACTTGGGGTGGCTCAGGGGCTCACTTTTCTGCATGGCTGTACTCAGCCAGTTCTGCTATTGGATCTGTCGACAAAGAGCATACATTTGAAGTCGATGAAGGAACCCCAGATTGGTGATATTGAGCTCTGCAAAGTTATTGATCCTTCCAAAAGCACTGGAAGTCTATCTACTGTTGCTGGTTCTGTCGGCTACATTCCTCCTGGTGAGACTATTCACGAATTTTGTTTTCTATTAATTGTGTGACATGTTTTATTTTAGGAGGTTTAACTTGATCATGGTCTGATCGAGCATGTTGATCTTTTATCGTGCGTGCACAGATGTGGTGGTGCCTTTTATCTGCATTCTATTTATTGCTACTCGTGTGTGCGCACATGTTGTTCTACAACTACTAATTGCTGGTTTGTGTGTGCGTGCTTGTGTTCTACATTCTACTAATTTCTAGTTGTATGTGTGTCCGTGCATGTGCGTGCGTGCATGTATTCTTCTGCAATCTACTAATTGCTCGTGTGTGTGTGTGTGTGTGTGTGTGTGTTCTTCTACAATCTACTAATTGCTAGTTGTGTTGTGTGTGTATTCTTCTACATTCTACTATTTGCTACTCTCCTTCATGAAGTTGACAAGTTACACACACACACACACACACAACACACGCGCACACACACAGAATATATCTATAAAACTTGTAATATTGAACGTTTAATTCAATGATGCAGTAGTATGGTATCAATATTGTTTTTTTAAAGAGAAAAATGGTATTGATATTGTTACTTTTGCAATTCTTAATCTCGATAGATGTAATCCTGAAACCTACTCGTGTAATATACTTTAATACACTTCAAGTATCTAGCATGTCCATTCAATTATTCAAGCAAATTAATGATCTCTCCTGAGCTTATTTCTTTTTTAGTACAAATTCTTTCCTATACGTATATATTCCTAGGGAGTACAGCAGCTTGAACCTTTTATATTTCTCTCTTGGGAGTATGTCTTGAAATTTCTCATACTTTGCAAACCCTAGATTCGTTCTTAGAATTTTATGATTGCAGAGTATGCTTACACAATGAGGGTGACAGCGGCCGGCAACGTTTACAGTTTTGGGGTCATCTTACTGGAGTTGTTAACTGGAAAGCTGCCTGTCAGCGAAGGAATCGAGTTAGCCAAGTGGGCACTGAGTTTTTCAGCTAGGCTTGACCAGGGGGAGCAGATTCTTGATTCTAGGGTGTGCAAAGCATCACCTGCAGTTCAGAGCCAAATGCTATCAGTTCTGAAGGTTGCAATCAGTTGTGTTAGTTTGTCTCCTGAATCAAGGCCGAAGATGCGAAATGTGTTGAGGACACTATTCAATGCAAGGTGAATGGCACATACTGGACAAGTGCAGCTGAAGAAGATGGAATGCCTGTGTGAGGAAGTGTGTAGTAGTTAGTGATACCTAAACTTGTGTTGTAGAGAGTAGATAATTGGTTATGTTCTTTGCTTTACTATTGTTAAATACACCGATATTGTATTATGAAAGCATTACAATACCGTCTTCTTCCGACTTTGAACTGGATTTTGTTTCACTGTTGTAAAGTATAGAGATGCATAAAAGAATACAGCTACAAGCTTTATGTGAAGATTTGTTTTTCAGTATGCTGTCAGTTTTGTATGGTTCCAATTAGATTGTACAGGAAAATCACAAAATAGCTCATCTATACAGTATCCAGGAAAATCTATGCGACCGTATAAAGGTAGCTCTTTTAGAGAGCATAAAAATAGAAGTTTGCTGAATGAATACCATCGATAACGCATATGCCTCAAACATGCAATATACTTAGAAGTTAAAGATTGATTCTGACCTTTAATACTGAGTGAGAGTGTTCATGCCAAAGTTCAGTTCCTTCAACTGATGAAAACTTTAACAGTGAGAGAAGTGCTAAAGATCTCAGCCTGCCAAGCAAAATCAATTCAAAACTCAGGAGGTTGCTTGCCTTTTCACTCTCATGTAATCCACAAAATCTCAGGTTTTGTGTACCAATATAGCTCCTTTGCTTGCGTGGAGCTGCTATTAAACAGTCCTCATATTGGATTGTAATATTGCCGATAACAACATACTATCCTTGTCTGGAGCATTTGCTGTTCATTCACCCAGCAGAAGTTGATCAAAATGTAAAAATGCACAAGCACTGAAGGAACCTCTGTAGGTGATTGTAAAATGAATACCAAATTTATTTGAACTGCAACCACAGCACTTCAAATCTTCCTCGCAAAATTTTATTTGAATAACAAATTCATGGAGGCTTACAAAAATAAAACATAACCATTTCCTCCCAATCCTACAAGTTGCTGCAAGCCAGAGAACAAATGGCACCTAGCTTATATCACAGCATGCACATTAATTTTCTACTCAAAACTACTTCCATGAGAGTACACAAAGGGTTGGGGGGAGGAGATGAAATGATCAATCTCCATAGTTGCAACTAAAATGTGAGATCTTTCGGATCCTCGATGATTTTGGCCAGAGTTTGCAAGAAAGCAGCAAGATCAGCACCATATATGACACGGTGGTCAGCAGTTATATTTACCTGCAAGGTTATACATTTCCCATGTCTGAGAACATGAAGCTAAACTAGAGACCTGAGCAATTAAATTCTGAAGAAAGTGACCGAAAGAAAATTGACTCAAACTTTTACCTGCATCTGACTTTTCACACCAATTCTTCCATCCTTTGCAGCAACAACAGTAGGCCGGGATGCACCAACAGCCATAATAGCTCCCTGCAGTAATCCGGTGAAAACTCAATAGTGATAATTGTGTTGGACTTCGTGAGGCGATCCACTATAACCCATACTGCATTATTACCCTTATGGCTGCGAGGTAGAGCAGTGACGAAATCCATAGTGATGTGCTCTCACTTCCATTCCGGAATTGGCAGAGGTTGAAGAAGTCCAACCGTCTTCTGATGTTCCGCCTTCACTTGCTGGCACACAAGGCACTTTGCCACATATCGAGCAATCTCCCTTTTCATCCCATACCATCAGAACCATTGCTTCAGGTCTTGGTACAACTTCGTCCCCCTGGATGTATGGAATAAGCCGAGTTATGGGCTTCGGCTAATACTTCTTACCTAACCTCTCCCTTCAGTACACAAATTCTGTTACCAAAATGGAGCGTTCCATCCACATGGATCTGCATATCTGACCTCAATCGGGCTTCCACTTATTCCTTGAATTCTTGTACTTGAGATTTCCACTTTGAGCTTCCGTGATCTTCTCAAAAAGTGCTGGTTGAATCTGCATAGCCATCAATTGGCAGAGAGCTATTGCCCTTCTAATCACCATCAGGTCCATCCGCCTCATCTCCTCAAATAACCCTTTCTGTTGAGTGATCTGCATTGCCATAGATGCTTCCAACTTTCTGCTCAAGGCATCAGGTAATACATTGATCTTTCCAGGGTGATCCTGTAGATCAATATCGTAATCAGCCATTAACTCTAGTCATCTCCTCTGCCTCATGTTCAGCTTCTTCTGAGTGAAGATATACTTCAAACTCTTGTGATCGGTGTAGATCAGCACTTGGTCACCAACAGATAGTGTCTCCAAATCTTCAAGGCGAAATTAACTGCTGCCAACTCCAGATCAGCGTAGGTTAATTCTTCTCATAAGACTTGAGTTGCCTGGACGCATATGCTATTACATGTCCATCTTGCATTAGCACACCCCCCAATTCTCTCCCCGACGCATCGTTGTAAATGACCATACCACCAGTCCCATCTGGCATCTTCAAGATTGGAGCCATCATCACTCTCTTCATCAAATCTTCAAAAGCATTGGCACACTCCGCTGTCCATACATACTTCTCTTCCTTCTGGGTAGGCTTGGTCAGAGGTCCTGTAATCCTTGAGAAATCTTGCATGAACCTCCGGTAGTATCCAGCTAACCCTAGATAACTCCTATTTTCAGTTATCGATTCTGGGGTAGGCCAATCCTTCACTGCCTGCACTTTGTTGGGATCCACTGAGATGCCTTCTCCTGAAACAACATGCCCCAACTTCTCCCGAAACAACATGCCCTAAAAATGTCACACTCTTAAGCCAGAACTCACACTTGCTTAGCTTGGCACAGAGCTTCTCCTATCGATGGGTCTGCAACACGATTCTCAAGTGTTCAACATGTTTCTCTTCATCCTTAGAATAAATTAGAATATCATCAATGATTATTACTACAAATTTATCTAAGAATGGAGAGAATACTTAGTTCATCAAATCCATAAAAATTGCTGGAATATTGGTCACTGGAAATGGCATGACCAAGAACTCGTAATGACCATAATGAGTCCTAAAAGCCATCTTCGGAATGTCCTCCTCCTTCACCTTCAGTTGATGGTATCCAGACCGAAGATCTAACTTCGAGAACACCTTAGCTCCAATTAGTTGATCGAACAAGTCATCTATTCTAGGTAAAGGATATCTATTCTTAATAGTGACCTTGTTCAATTCTTGATAATCAATGCACATCCTCCTGCTACCATCCTTCTTCTTCACCAATAACACCGGAGCTCCTCAAGGTGAAACACTGGGCCTGATGAAGCCTTTGTCCAGGTATTCCTGCAATTGCTTCTTCAATTCTGCTAGCTCCACAGGTGCCATCTAATATGGTGCTTTAGAAATTGGGGCAGTACCTGGGATGACTTCGATAGCGAACTCCAAGTTTCGATCTAGCAGAAGTCCCGGGAGGTCCTCTGGGAGCACATCTAAAAATTTCTTCACTACCGGTATCGACTTCTCCTGAGTTTCTACAGTAGCATAGTCCCCTTGCTGCTTTTGTTTGGATGCCTTCGATTCCCTAATGAACTGGAACTCGAACTGATGTGGAATTCTGAATATCACGCTCTTATTCCGGTAATCTATTATCGCATGGTACTTACTAAGGCATATCATGCTTAGGATCACATCATATCCACCGGTGTCTATCATAAACATATTTGCCCTTAACTATCTTCCACAAACCTCCACAGAATAAGATTTACATACCCTATTAGTGGTTATAACCCCGTTTCCGGTACTAATCTCCCATTGGGTGGCCATATCATTACAGGGTAAGAATGCATCATAACGAATCTAGTGGATATGTAGCAATGGGAAGCTCCATAATCAAATAGCGATATATAACTGGAATTGAATGAACCAAAATGGTACCTGCTGTGACTTCCTCTGATGCTTCAACTTGCTCCGCAGTCAGGTTGAAAGCCTGGCCTCTTCCAAGTCTAGTTCCTGCCCTCCTCTGGGCCTACTCGAACACCTATCGCTGTGAAGGAAGTGGTGCTCCTCTACCTGCAGGTACTGGGTTCCTCCTAACTGCTTCTGATGTTCGAGGGGGCAGGCATGATGCTTCTCTGTCCCTTAGACGGGCAGTTCGCTAGTTGATGGCTTCTGGATCCACAAGCTAGGCATTGGTCGTTCGCCGACTTGCAATTCCCCGTGAATGTCCCGGGCTCTGACAGAATCCGCAGATGATCGAGGGCGGGGAAAGAGAGAAAGAATGCAAGCTCGGTGGTGCAGGGCTGGCCCTGGCAGGAGGTCCCCTGACAACATGGTCAAAAGGTCGCTTCAGTGGTCTTGTTTGCAATCTGCTCCTGTTCTTCTTTTTCATCACCTGCTCCAGACCATGATCAACACCGAGAACCTGAGAGTAAGTCCTCAATTACTGTGTGACCAAATTTTTTTGAATATCCAGTCTGAGTCCTTGCTGAAATCAATTAGCCCGGTCTTCATCTTCTGCTACCATGTATGAAGCGAACCAGCTCAGCCTCAAGAACTCTGCAGCGTATTCATCCACCGTTCGACTCTCTTATCGTAAGTTAATGAATTGCTGCTCCATCTCCTTTCTAGCAGTTTTGGGGAAGAATCGTTCATAGAATCTCTCAGAGAACCTCTCCCATGTGATAGGCTTCTCTAGTCGTTCCTCTTCAGCGAGCCACTATGTTCGAGCCATATCAGCCAGTTGAATCTTGACTACTTCCACTTGATCTTCCGTCGGAACACGAGCTGCATTTAGGAGATTGGTCATATCAACCAACCATTGCTTTGCTTCCAATGGCTTTTCTGTACCGGTGAAAGTGGCTGGCTGCAACCTTCTGAAGTCTGAAATGTTCCCGGGTTTTGCTCCCCGAGGAGCCGCAAACCTCTCCATGGCCACCGTGGCTGTCTGCTATGCAGCCATCAATCCATCTCGAAGAAGTGCAGTTTGCTGCTGCTGTGATTCTATCATGCCCCGGAGTACACTCATCAAATCAGTGGCATCTTCACGAGCAGCGATGCAGGCAGAGAGAGGTCGTTAAGCCATTACTCTGAAAATAAAAGAAAAATATTGATTTAAAAATATGGTAGACATACTTATACTTGTAGCTAGTTTATTAAATCTTGTACTGTCAGTAAGAGCCTGAATATATAATTATACACTCAAATAATCTGGCTCTGATACCAAAGAAATCCTGTTACGCCCCACAACCATAATACTCATAAAAGGGGTATGTGACGAGAGCCGGCGACGTATTTTCAAAACAAATACGTTAAGCCTCAATACTTTAATTCAAAAAAATAAGGTTTATCAATTATTCCAGCTAGAAGAATTCAAATTCATAATGTTACCAAAGGTTCCACTTATTATAACATAATAAAATAGGGAAAAGAACCATAAAGTCTCTCATATAATGAGAATAAAAAATTCGTTTACTGGAGATCAATTACTCCTAGCCCTGTGGAGTCCCTAGATCAGTACCTGAGCAAATAAACTCAGGGTCGTCAATAGCGACCTAAGCGAGTGATAAAAAAGAGAGATGAAAGAAAACATGCAAAATATAACAACACATGCATAATCAAGTATAGTTATCATACTAATATCTAGCATAAAAGAACCATGATAAAGCACAGTGATATACACTATATAACTATTATTAATATAATCTAACCTGTGTAGAGTCATGTTGTCAGATGTCTGTGTATGTCTATTCTTGTTGTCTAGTTTTTTGAAACCGATAGTTGGAGATGAGAATCTGTATTTTAGGTGGGTTCCGTGCACACTCAGAGCCACGACCTAGATGTCTGACACTGAACCAAGCCCTACCGCTAGGTAGTTAGTAACAGTAAACAGTACACACAGTATCATTGTGGAACAGTAGAGAAATATAACAATAACAGATGGGATGTCAGTTATCCTTTGGAACCCTGCAGTGGAACCGTATTTCGGCTGCGCAACCTATATCTTAAGTCCACCTAAAATACCGATACCATCTCCTTTATCAATTTTTCCACCCAGTGTAAGTTATCTAATAATCATGTCACATGAATAATTGAGCATGAACAATAACAGTAGTGATGATAGTGTAACAGTAGAATAGTATACATTTCTCAGTTACTTTGATAACATAATTCGTCTCAATGGCATTATGATCCAGTGCAATAGTATCTTATGATTTTAGATAAATAATAGCCCTTTTTTAATAATAAACTAACATCTCACATTTGCAATTCTAACCAATTTTCTAATTATTAGAAAATTCAACAATCACTTTAATAATTTACCATTTAATAATTGAAATAAACAGACTTTTCATAATAAACAAAAATAATACTTATAAAGTGAGTAAAAGGACACTCACTTGGACTTATCGCGCGTCCAATTACCAATTTGAAGAAATATACATTAAACATTCGAATTAGAATTTATCGACTTTTACATAAGATATCCTATTTGATGTTATTCAGTATTTTAAATTAAATACGGATGGTCCAGATCTTAAAACAAGATTGTAAGATGATGTATTGAGTTTATAGGATTATTTAGATTTTATTTAATTATTTTTGTGGGGTTTAAATGGTAAAAAACATAAAAATTCTTTAACGGGTCTGAATGTTGAAATAGCGGGTTTCAACTTAGAAGTCAGTGATTCAGTCTAATATGATATGTAAATATTTCCAAAGGTTTTCAGTAGATTATAGGGGTTATCTAAATATTTATCCTTATTTTTACTTATTTTTTCATTTTTTAATCTAGTAAATAAATTATTTTTCAATAAAATAACGGGTCTGTTTTGGATTTAGGTCGGGTTAAAATAGATTAGAACCCATAATATTTGGGCTGGACTGAAATTGAGCTTTCTGAAATTGGGCTTCAGAATTAATATATATATATATATATATATATATATATATATATATATATATATATATATATATATATATATATATATATATATATATATATATATATATATATATATATATATATATATATATATATATATAGAAGCAGGAGAGGGGTTACGTTAATATAATATGATAAGATATTTTAGGTTAGTGTTTTTAGCAAGTAGGTTTCAACAAAAGAATTCAGGTTGGTAGGATAAAGATCCATAAAGATCTCATGAGATCTTTCAGTTGGAATTTGAAATTTAAATTTGGCTTTAGGTTTGTTTAAATAAATTAAATCCCTATCTAATCACATGCTAATGTGGCATTATGGTTTAGATATTAGGATTTGGTAAAAAGAATATGAGTTCGACACTTGGCATAAACAAATTAAGCACTCAAATATATTTTTCTTTTTATTATTATTATATATATTTTTAAAGTTTATTTATTTATTTTATTTTATTTTTAGTATTGCATAACAAGAGTATTACACAGTTGGATGTTAATTCCATGATTTATTCTTTAACGTTCTTTAATAATTTTCTTTATAGTTCCTTTTTTTTTCTTTTTTTATAACTTCTTTGTGTGTCCCTTTCTTTTCATATAAAAAGAGTTGAAAGGTGTGAAATTAGAAAAACAAAAAAAGCAAAAACAAAAACAATAGAAAACATTAACATGTATTAAGGCCATGTAGGCATATAAAGTATAAAAGCTCTTCGCCTAAATCTAAATCAACTTTATACTTTACAATATATGTGTCTAAATCACGCTAAGTAAATGGTTTTAATTCTTCTCTTTTACTTTCTTGCAAGCTCTTCTACTATATCTTGGAATAGTATCAGCTGCTCAAGACCTGATAACCCCCAAGTCGCCATCTCTCTTCTCCGAGCCCTTGAGATGAGCCGATCCCTACATTGAGGAAGAGAACATTGGAGAGGATTCACAAATTTTCATGATTATTTTGAATTAGAATATAAGGGGAATTGGGGATCTTGATAAGAGAGTAAAAGTACGAGATTTTATCTATCTCTTCTGCTTTGATATGGTGGTCTTACAAAAAACTAAACTTTGCTCTCATACTTTCAATTTCCTTCATTCTATTAGGGGAGCTCGAATCAATGAATGAGTGGTACTTGACTCTATTGATGTTTTGGGAAGACAACTAATAGGGTGGAATCACAAACTTCTCGAGAAAATCAGTCAATTCCCGAGTAGATTTTCCATATTAGTGAAATTTAAAGAAAGGGCTACATAATTTACATTTTGTGTAACTTCTGTGTATGAGCCAAATGATAGAAAACTTAAGCCTCTTTTCCTTCGTGACCTCTACATTATACGTGCTTGGTGTTTGTCAGAGCCTTGGGCTTTGATGGGAGGCTTCAATGTGATTAGATTCATGGATGAGCGTCAATGTTGTGAGGCAACATTAATGATATGGACTCCTTTAATGAACTCATTCGGGATCTTGACTTAATAGACATCTCGCTTGAGAGAAGGTCCTTTGTCTAATAAGCGAGCCATACTCGCCTTTGCAAGCTTGATCGGTTCATTGTTTCTAAAGTTTTGGATGATACCTTTCCTCCAACTGTAAAACTCTCCCAAACACTTTCTTCGATCAGTGCTCATTTCCCTTCCATACCTCTTCTACACACCAATGTGCTAATCGATTCCACTTTGAAGGCATGTGGTTGGAACACTGTGACCTTCGTGACATTGTGGCTAGTGCTTGGTCATCCGTCTCCCATGTAAATGTTGTTATTTGGCTAGCTCAAAAGCTTCGCAAGATAAGAAAACAGGGTGTGGAGTAGAACTCAATTGGGAGTGCTAAAAGATAAAAACTTCATCTTCTTGTAGTTCTTAACAAGCTTGATATCCCCCTTGAATCAAGACCGCTCGCTTCCGATGAGTCCTCTCTCAAAATA
Source organism: Agave tequilana (assembly GCA_038442645.1). Lineage (NCBI taxonomy): Eukaryota > Viridiplantae > Streptophyta > Magnoliopsida > Asparagales > Asparagaceae > Agave > Agave tequilana. The sequence goes on from JAVJIF010032324.1 coordinate 101,347, forward strand.
TCTTCTCTCAATGAGCTAGAAAGAGTAATACTTGAAGAAACTATATGGCAACAAAAGGCTCATTCCTTTGGCTCGATCTAGGAGATCACAATTCCAAAATTGTTCACTATGTTGCTAACACAAGGAATTGATAAATCTCATTCCTACACTACACCACCAAAAGGAAATTCTTTTTGCACATTTTTGATATTTCTAATATCTTTACCACTTTACTCATATTTTTGGAGCACCTCATTGTCCTTTATTAAATGCAAATTGGGATATTATTTATCCAAATTGTGAGCGTTCTTCTGGGGACCTTGAGCGTCCCTTCAATTTGGAGGAGATAAGAGATATTATTTTTGGACTTAGTGCCAAAAAAGTCTCTGGACCAGATGGATTCTCTATTATATTTTTACAAAAAATTTAAGATCTTGTCAAGCCATATATTCTCTCCTTATTCATCCAATTCTATAATGGCATCGCAGACCTCTGATGTCTCAACTATGATTTGGTTGCTCTTTATGTTCTATGAGTTTTGGCTTATTAGTCTCCTCAATGTTGTCTTCAAGATCATCACCAAAGTTCTTACAAACCGTCTTTGCCCTCACATCTTCCTTCTCGTGGACCAAGTCCAATTGGCGTTCACTAAAAATAGATATATCCTTGACAGTGTGGCTTGTGCTCATGTGCTCATGAGATTCTTGCGCCTTTACATAATTTCAATATTGAGGCTATTTTTCTTAAGTTTCACTTTGAAAAGGCTTTTGATTCTATCAGTTGGGACTTTTATTTTCAGTTACTATTGGCAAGAGGGTTTGGGCAACTTTGGATTGGCTTGATTAAACCTTGTCTTCTCTCTGAAACATCATTCATCCTTGTTAATGGGAAGCCCTACAATTATATTCAATGTTATAAGGTTCTTAGTCAAGGAGACCCTCTCTCCCCTACCTCTTTATTCTTATTGCCGACATTGTTACACAAATCCTCTCCCTAGATGATAATAGTGGTAGCATTTAAAAGATTGGCTTATTCTCTTGGTTGAATGATCTTGTAAGCCTTCACTATGCTGACGATACCCTCCTACTTTTGTTGGGAGATGCTAAACCTCTCATTCCCTTAAGCTACTACTCTATGCATTTGAGATGATGACTGGCTTAAAAATAAACTTTCACAAAATGTTTGCTTATAATCTGAGTAGATGTGAAGAGGTGGGCATGAGAGTTGCTATCGTTCTCAAGGCAACCTTGGCACTTTGCCATTTACCTATCTTAGAGCACTGATCAAAGTGACCTTACTCATAAGGGAAGATTGGCAACCACTTATTGAGAGGATTGAGAAAAAGCTTTATATTTGAAAAGGTAATGCACTTTTTAGAGGAGAAAGGCTCACTCTTATGCACTATGTCTTAACACCCTTGCCTCTCTATTTCATGTCCTTTTACTATCTTTCAGAATGGGTGATCCATGCTATTGACAATATTCGTAATGCTTTCTTTTGGAAAGGCATAAAAAATATACATGGAGGATTTGTTTAATAAATTGGCAACTTGTTTGCTCCCATAAAAATGAAAATGGAGGTGTTTGTAATCTCCGGACATTCAATCTTGTTCTCTTGTCCAAGTGGTGATAGAGACTTTTAATGTCACACATGCTCTGTGGGTGGCTCGTATTCTTCGTAATTACTATAAAAAATGAAGGCCTCATGATTTACATAAGACTCTCTCCGAGCATGTTTCTCCCTTTTGAAAAGGAGTTCTAAAGGCTTCTATGGTTTTTGCATTCGGCATCAAAATTGAAGTGAGGGATAGTTGCTCGACAAGATTTTGGCTGGACCATTGAGTGGGTAATGATACACTTACTTTCACATTCCCCAATCTATTTGTGCTTGCATTGGATCCATCCACAACGGTGAATACTTAAACTTGCCTATTTAATGGAAGAATGATTTGGGCTCCCCAATTTAGAAGATGGCCATATCAAAACCTCTTTCAATCTCCTTACTCTACTTGATGGGGAACAAAACACAAATTTAAGAATCTCTTCATAGGGTTTCTCACCTAAGCACACTGGCTATAAAGCTTTTAAAAGCTAAATTTTAATTCATCCAAAACTGAGAAATATAATAGTGCTCTTGACTTTAAATAGGCCCACATCAAAAGAAAATAACACCACAAATGATGTGGGATTAAAAGAACTAAAGCAATTAAACTACAACTAAGACCAACATAAAACAACGATAGAATAAAATGACTTAGGTAACTTGCTCAATTAGGCTCAACCCCGTATACCCTAATCAAACCATATTGATGACATGTGTTGATGCCTCTTAGTGTAGGTTCGAAGTCTTAAAGTGATGTTCCCATCATTCCCTCTGGGTTGGAAAAAATTCGACCTTGTCAAGTGCATACTTTCTCGGCTCTCATAGTGCTCTAAATAATCAGGATCCAACCGTTATCTAAGAATTCTCAGAATCAGGTTGTCTTTTCTAACAAATCAGAAACCTTTGGTAACCACCATCTCTAGTAAGAGACAATCTGATCATTATTAGTTTCATCAATTTATTCTGCTGTGTGGTTGGGTTCTCTTTGGGGAAGTGGGGTAAGGAGGATCTCTCAAAAGTAGGATTAGGAGAAGATTTATTCAATCGGGGTTTATCAGGAGAAAATATTGGACATTTATAAGCAATCAGATATTCAATACTAATAGAGAGACTAACACAAAAATTAGGTGAAAGACTATATATGCATTAAAATTAATCCTTCTCAAAATTTGAAAGGTCCATGCAATTTCTTTACAGTACCAGAGGGATACTGTTTTGGATGAATCTGAATCATCACGTAGTTTCCTATATTAAATTCTGAAGCTTTTCTATACAAATCTGCATAAGCTATATAGTTTGCATTTTTTTTCTAAATTAGAGTGTTGATCTCTTTATGCAGTTTATGAGTGTGGTATGATAATGTTGCAGTTGACTTAGACACTCTAGTATGATGTTGTGCCCTAGGACTTAAATTTATAACATGTTTAGGTCAATTTCTATGCACTACTTCTCTTTTGGACTCCGTAGGGCTAATCAAGTTGAGCCATTTTCCCGTTGTGGTGCGATATGCTTCTTCTCTGCCCTCTTAATCTTTGGTTGATTTTAAATTAATTTAATCCTTTGTCCCTCATGTGTAAAAGTACAAGAATTAGACTCTCCCCTCAAGGTGACAACCAAGTCAAACAACAAAGGTCTTCCAAGAATCACATGACCCATTGTGCCTATGGCTAGTACGTCGCACAAAATCTTATCCTTGTATGTTGCAAACTGCACCAATACAAGGCATCTCTCGTTAGCTTCAATTGATGTTATGTTAATCCAAGAAACTTTGTAAAGACACGAGTGGGGAACTGCTTCCAAAGCTATTGTAGAGACTAGCCTGTAAGACTAAATATTAATGCAACTCTCACTATCAACAATGATTTTACAGTTTTTATCACCAATTTTCTACCAAGTGTAGAAGATTGTGGTCCTACGTCAGTCATCAGTTTCATTAAGTTGAGATAGGGTACACCTAATGACATTGATGCGCTGAATAGAGGTGAGACACTCCCCTTGTTCCTAGGACTCAAATTTATAAGATGTCTAGGTCGATTTTCATGAACTACTACTCTTTTGGGCTCCTTAGGGCTAATCAAGTTGATTCATTTTTCCCCTTGGGGTGCGATAGGTTTTTTTTGCCCTCTCAATCTTTGGTTGACTTGGGCCTTTATCCCTTATGGGTAAAGGTATAAATATTAGACTTTCTCCTTAAGGTGACATCCAAGTCAAACAACTACGATCTTCCAAGAATCACATGACCCATTGTACCCATGGCTAGCACGTCACACCAAATCTTATCCTTATATGTTGCAAACTGCACTAGTACAAGGCATCTCTCGTTCACTTCAATTGACATTATGTTAAGCCAAGAGACTTTATAAGGATACAAGTAGGGAACTGCTTCCAAACCTAATATGGTGACTAACCTGGGAGACACAACATTAATGCAACTGCCACTATCAATAATGATTTTACAGTTTTTATCACTAATTTTCTACGAAGTGTAGAAGATTGTGGTTCTATACCAGTCGTCAGATCTGTTAGGTTGAGTTAGAGTATACCTGATGACATTGGTATGCTAAATAGAGGCGAGATGCTCCCCTTATTTGGTGGTATCATCAGAGTCATTTCCTTTATTGCCTAGGTACACAACTTCCTTCTGTGTATCTTCTCTTTTCTGGTCTTGTCGCTCATCTAAATAAAAGGCTTTGCATTTGCGAGGACACACCTTCTCCACATGACCATAGCCCTAGAACTTATAATATTAAGTGCGAGGGTTGGTCCGAGATACTCTTTCAACATGTTCCTTTTCTTTGTCATATTCCCTTTGATGAAACTAGTGGGACTGTTCTTGTACTGTGATTGCTCTGGGTTGGACCTAGTGGATTGACGCTTATAGTTTAAGTCGTCCTAAACGTAGGATGTTCGAGAAACATCTAGGTCTCGAACTATTTGATAAGCATGCTCTAGGTCACAAACACATCGTGCCAAAAGTTTACTTTGATTCAATTTTTCTCTCATTTCTTCCCACGTTCGAACAAGTTCTTGCCTCATGATTGCCATCAACCTCTCGACATTTGACCAATATTATGCAGCTTGTCTCAACAGTTCATAGCAACAAAGTGAATTCGTCGCTCTTAGGACATCTCATACCACTTGAAATATCATTATAGATTCATTACTCAATCAAGATAATATTGTAAGTCCAAGCGACCGTTGAAGTTTGACATGTCCAACTTGATGTTCTTTAGGTATCGATCGTACACATATATTGGATTATTTATTAGTACATTCCCACATTTATTTTGCAATAAATCTGCTAATCACCTTATCTTAATGTTTAATTCATGCAAGATATCATTAATGAAGGGAGAGAAGATAACGCCAAATAAATACCAGTTAAATCAAATTTATATAGATTTATTTGGTTAGCTGAAGGTCATTACGAATCTAATCCAACTAAATTAGATTTAGTTAGATTTATTTTATTAGCTGAGAAATCAAGGAGATAGAGGCAAATTCAGAAGTTCAAAGGCAATCTTATCAATATATAAAGGGATATTTAAAGGATTGAGATATATATTCAGAAGATTCAGAGATTTAAGACACAATCTAACTGAAGATCAAGAGATATAAAAATTTATCTCCAATCTTATCACCAATCTTATCAGAAATCTTTTCTATTGGGAAGAGATTTTGCCCCTATCTTCGTATGCTCTCTCTTATTCAATTTTGGCTATAAATACCTACATTTCTGAAGGCAAAGGGGCACCACGCCAGCAGGGGTAGTTTTTAGGCTATGTTTTATTCTAGTTTAATGTAGGTTTTGAAAACACCTAGAGGGGGGGTGAATAGGTGTTAATGCTAATCTAGAAACTAAGTGCGCTAAATGCGGAAGCTTAAACAAATATTGCAACACACTTAATACAACCAACAAGTGTAGCCGAATTCCCCGTGAAGGGCTCTGAACTAACTCCTCTTGATTCCCCTAAATATGGGTTGAGGTGCTATATGAAGCTCTTGTGGTTAAGTATAAGTGAGGCACACACACAAGCATATAATGGATATGGTAATATGAAACAATGCTCAATACCAGCAAATATGATATGATGATATGAATGATGCTTTGCATAATTAAAAGAGAGAGAGGGTTAGAGACAATGGATCAAACGCAAAGACAAGATATGTTTCGAGGTTCGAGCCCCTAGCTCTACATCTCCGCCTTCACCACCGTGAAGGATTTCCAGTCCACTATCTCCCACCGAGGAAACCTCCACCGAGGAGGATTTGTTACAACAAAGGGAGTACCGAACTCCTCTCTCAAACACCGCCTCACAACCGAGGGGTAGGCCCGTAGCCAAACAACAACCAACACCTCTACTGAAGAGGGTTACAACCAATCTCCACCTCTCACTAGAGGGAGCAAACCAACCAACTCAACCTCTACCAAAGAGGGAGCAAACCAAACCTCAACCTCTACCAAAGAGGGAGCATCCAACAATAAAAAGGGTTTACAACTTGGTGGTATCTTTCAACCACAAACAATCTCTCTTTCTTTTCTCTTTTCCACATAACAAGATCCTAATAGAATAGGATAGGTGATAGCTCAAGTATGGAAAAACTAAGTGTTTTGATCAAAGAAATACTCTTGAAAAAATACCAAATAGATATTGAAATGAAGAACAATAAATCAATTTTCCAAAAACCTATTTTCTTTGAAAATAACAAAACTCTTAAAACAAACAAAATCAATCTTTTTGCTCTTTAAACTCTTTTGAAAACTTCTTTTTAAAACCAGAGAATGGGAAAAAATTAGCTCAGAAAAACTTAGCCAAAATCCCAAAGAAATGGGGTTTATATAGGCCAAATAGAAAACTAGCCGTTAGGCTGATCTGGCAGCCTACAGGCCTGCGGTCGGCCGGCCGGCCGACCGCCAACGGTCATAAATGTGACCGTTGGGGCAATCCGGTCGATCGTCCGGCCGACCGCCCAGATACAGAGAGCAGAGCTCTCTGGTCCGGTTGACCACTCGGTCGGCCGGCCCACTGTGCTGCCAGACGTGCACAGCTCTGTGCACATCAGTCGACCGCAAGGTCGACCGGCCCTTGGTACGGTCGACCGTGCGGTCGGCCGACCTGGCCTGTCAGCCACTGTTCTGGGTCAAAAACACATGTTAAAAATATTTCTAAAAATCTTTTAAGTCTTTGTAAAAATACCCAAAAATAGTTTTATCATTTTGCATTGATACATAAACTTGTGATAAACATTTTAACTCAAATATCAAGCATATGAAACCATTTTTGTGTTTTAACATTTTTACCAAAAACCAAAACTTGTATTTTATCAAACTTGACTTTTTCAACACATGAATAGGAAAGTCAAAATAAGTTTGTTTAAAAGTTAAGCATGCATGTATAGAATGAATCTACTATACATAAACCAATTAAACTTGTTTTGATCAACTATTCATGAAAACCAAATATCCATAAAATATGTGTGTTGTGCTCTTGAGCATATCAACTATTCTTATCTTTACAAATGGATCTAAACACAATAAACTAAAAACTAGGATACCTAAGTCTTCTTGATGATCTTCATCTTCAAGTCGACTCGGTCCAAAACACCGTGATCCAACGAGCAAGGCTATGTATGATCCTGACGCTCGGGCTCGAGAATCACCAAATGAAAGCTTCCAAACTCCTATTTTTGAAGCAATCACCAACTAATATCTTGATCAATGATCTGTAACTAAAATCACAAGATTATTAGTAAACATAACTACATGAGTTATGTTGGCCCAAAGGCCTTCCACTCTAGTTTTGATGATGATTAACTCATGTAGTTATGTGTACTAATAATCTTGTGATTTTAGTTTCAGATCATTAATCAAGTTATTAGTTGGTGATTAGCTTCAACAAGATGATTTGGAAGCTTTCACATGTTGATTCAAGAGCCCGAGCGTTAAAGATCAAATATAGCACTTGCTCGGTGGATCAAAGAGTTTTGGATCGAGTCGGCTTGGAGATTGCGCTCTACAAGAAGACATCGGTACCATAGTTTAGTTTTGTGTTTAGATCCAAATTGTAAAGATTAGAATAGTATGATATGCTCAAGTTCACAACACACACGTTTCATATTTTGGTTTTCGGGTTTTGGTTTAACCAATCTTGGTTTGCATGAATAGATATTATACCAAAACAAGTTTACATGGTTTAATGTATATTAAATTTGTTCTATATATATGCATGCTTCAACTATTTAGACAAACTTAGTTTGATAGTCTATTTCATGTGTTTCATGTTTTGGTATTTCTAACAAAACATAATTTTGTAATTAAGGACAAAAACTATGATATGTATATGTTTCATGTATATTGGATTTCTATCCATATGCATTATGCTTCAAAGTGTTTAAATATCATGTTTTTGTATTTGGAAGAGTTTTGGACAAAACGTATTTTCTATTCAAAATCCAAGTTTTAGAAAATACAGTTTTTGGTTTTTGGTAAAAATGATAAGACACAAAAATAGTTCATATTGATTGATATTTGAGCTAAACTTTTTACCACATGTTTATATATCAATGCAAAATGATAAAACTATTTTTGGTGATTTTTAGGAGTGTTAAAAGATTTTTCAAAATATTTTTAAACTATTTTTCTGACCCAGTTTTCTGTTCCAGGCTTCAACCAGTCGACTAGTCTTCTGACCAAGTCGACCTGGCATGAAGTTGGTCGACCGGGTCGGTCGACCGACGTGCACAGATCTGTGCACGTTGGCAGACAAGGGACGGTCGACCGTCAGGGTCGACCGGGTCTGAGAGCAGAGCTCTCTGTTTGTTTGGGTCGACCGGGGCAGTCGACCGGTAGCTGGCAACGGGCAGAATTTGACCGTTGGACGGTCGACCGGAGCGGTCGACCGCAGTTCATTTTTGGCATTTCTGCTGCCAACGACTATATTTTTCTGGGGTCTATAAATACCCCATTCATAGCCTGTTTTCTCTAAGAATTTTTGTGCGAATTTTTCCCTACTCTCTGGTGTTTTCACAGCAATCAAAAGAAGTTTTTGAACTCATATTGAACAATCTATTTGGAGTTTTTGTTAGGATTTGAAAAACCAAAGAGAAGGGTTTTTGGGAAAAGATTTTGATTGAACTTCTATATCTTGGTTTCAGTTTTTCCTAAGGATTTTTCTTTGTGATTTTGATTTCCATTCCATTGGTTTTCTCCACACTTGAGCTAAAATCTACTATCTCTTCTATAGGATCTTTGTGTGGGAGAAAGAAAGTGTTTGTGGTTGTTTGTTAGACCACCAAGTTATAAACCCTAACTTAGCTTGGCTTTGTGCCTTACCCTCATTGTGTTGAGGAGGTTGTGCTATTGGGTTGTATCCCTCAAAGTGGTGAGGTGATCCTTGTTTGCTTTGTGCTAATCCCTCAAGTTGTGAGGTGATTGTTTTGTTGGATTGGAGCTTGCCTCAAGGAGGAGGTTGTGGTTGTAAAGAGAGGAGTTGGGTACTCCATGTGAGAGTTCTTTGTGGACTAGCTAGTGGATTAGAAATCCTTCGTGTGTCGAAGGCGGGGATGTAGAGCTGGGTGCTCGAACCTCGAAACATATCTTGTTGTTTGCGCTTGATCCATTGACTCTCTCTCTATCTCTCTCTTTACTTTGTGCCTTGCAACTATTCATATTGTGCATTCATAATTGCTTGGCTTGATTGTGTGTGCATCACTTGTTGATTGCACTTGAGTGTATTGCATTAAGTTTTTAAATTCCGCATTGAGTTCATACATTAGCTATATCACCTATTCACCCCCCTCTAGGTGATTTTCAATTGGTATCAGAGCCTACGCTCCTGATATTTAGGTTTAACCACCTAGGAGTGAGATCTTGGTATGCTAATCTTCATTTGCACTTTCATTTGCACTCATTTAGTTTGCATTCATGGGTAGCCCTCCTATGTTTGACCATTTTAGACTTGATGTTTGGAAGGCCAATATGGTTAGTCATTTAAAAAGCCTAGGACATCTAGTTTATCAAGCCTCCACTTTAGAATCCTTCCCTAATAGTAGTAAACACAAAAAGGCTAATGCATTAGCACTTAGAGCACTTAGAGCATCTCTTAATGAACATCTTTTACCGGTGTTTGATCGTTATGACTCGGCTCTTGCAGTTTGGAGCATATTGACTTCTCCTGAGCTACCAAGGATTATTAACAAGATGAGGAGATCTATGAGAGAAAAGTCCGAAGAGCATTGCCTCATGGTCCACGGGAAGAACTCCCTTGAGGTACAATCAGATTCTCAATTAGATGATTGCTCTAGTTCCTATTGTGATGGTTGCTTAGAAGCTCAAACCTTAAATATGGAACTTGCCACAAAGCTTGAAAATTTCTTAGAAAAACACAAACTTTTGAAAGAGGATAATCTTATTTTGAAAAATGAATTAACGGATTTGTGTTCTAATTTTGAATTGGTTTTGCAAGAGAAGGAAGAGATCACTAGTGAACGTGACTCACTAAGATCTCAACTAGACCTTACTCTTAATGAGATTGAAGTTTTGAAAAGCAAAAATGATTGTGATGATGTTGTGAAAAACAATGAGGTTTTATCTTCAAAATTGGATTTTGTTTTAAAAGATAATCTTGTCTTGAAAAATGAAATTGATTCCATTACAAAAGAATTGGATTTAGTTTTAAAGAAAAATGAATCTTTAAAAATTAATATTGATTCTCATGTGTCCCATGTTAGTATAGCTTCTTCTTCTTCTTGCACACCTATTGCATGCTCCACTTTATCTTCCACTATTGAAAATGATATAAATGTTTTAAAGAAAAGTGTTGAATGTTTGGGCTCCACTTTGAGCCAATGTGCTTTAAATCATACACGTTTGAAAACCTTGGTTCGTAAGAAACAAGGTCCATCTTTGCATGTACACCCTACACGGCATACACATGCTTTCCATGGACACAACCATGACATGTATGCTCATGTGTACACATGTACACATTGTGGTCGAAAAGGCCATCTTGCTAGATTTTGCTATGATCGTTTACATAATGAAAATTTAGCATGTAATCTTGTTTGGGTTAGAAAAGAAACTAACCCCTATGGGCCCAAAAGAAAATGGGTACCAAAAACCACCTCCTTGACTTTTGATGTAGGTGGGAGCTCTCGCATCACGTGAGAGTATTGGTGCCTTGAGGTGGATGCGTTCTAAGCTTAAGAGAGAACCTTTTGGATGCTTCACTCTCAAGGGGATTTGGTGGGAGGACCACCGTGGTTTGGAGAACTAGAGATGCACCTTCATCGGTTTTGGTATCACTCTCTAACTCCCATTTTCATTTACATGCTTTCATTCATAGCATGACATGCTTTAGTGTTCATTATTCTTATGCCATGTTGATTAGATTAGTGTTATACATGTTTAGTTACTTGAGACACCCATGTTTTATATGGATCTTATCTTTGTGTTCTCACCTTGTTTAGTACTATCATGTATGCCCTAGATCTAATGTACATGCATATACATAATGATCATATGCATGTTTATGATGTTTTGTTTTGATGACTCATGTTTTGTTTAGTATGTTGAATGCTATGTTTATTAGACCCTTGACATGCATGTATAGTTTTTGAGATCACCCATGTTTAGTATGAACCCATATTTTGTGTTCTCTTTATGTTTTAGCTATCATGTTAATCATAGATCTAATGCACATGTCTTTGTCATGCTAATCATATGGTTGACTATGATTTTTTTTTGTTTTAATAATTCATGTTTTGATTATTATGTTTATCATGTTGGGTTATGATTCCCGTTTTATGCTTCATATTTTGACTACTTGCTTGAATGATAAGTTTTCATTAAGATTAGGATTTATACTTGTACAACTAGTGAGATACAAATAGACCTTTATATATGTTTGTGCTTGAACGCTCATTTGTATTCACTTGATGTACTAGTATAGTCTAGTTTTGATGATTCTTGCATTTGACTTGTATTCCTCATTTTGGATATGTTTCTATGATCATGTGTTTTAACTTCATGTATATGTCTATCTTGTCCAAACTATTGATTATACATGTACATCCTTGAGCCACGTGCCTTCATGCATATACTTTTGTGGACTCATTGTGTTTAGGATATGTATGTATACTTTAGCTTGTACATGACATACATATGCCTTGAAGTTTAAATCGTTTGGATGAATTTCATGTTTGCTAGGTGATTTCACATTTATGATGAATTTCATGTTTTTAAGATGATTTCAATTGGTGATTTCACATCTTAGATGAATTTCATGTTTTCAATGTTGAGCTTGATTGTCCGTTTTTTTGTTGATATGTTTCTCACAACACTTGTACACTCACCTTATTTAATGTTTTCTCATGACTTAGTTTTCATAAGTACAAATTGTGCTATATGGATTTTGAGTGTTTTAGTGCCATGTGGTTTACATATGTCTTCATGAAAAATATTTTTGTTATTCCTTATTTGAAGGATCTCGTACTAGTTGATTCATATAACTAGTTGTGATATTCTTCCTTGGTAGTAGTTTTTCAAACATACTATATTTGTAAACCTATTTTTGAAAACCCCTACCATCAAAAGGGTGGTTGGATGGGAGACCATGCTCATGTATGCTTTATTGTGAAAATCATTTTAAACTTGATCATGTATGGGAGGATAGGAATATGATGTATACACTTGATCTTATTGTTGTTTCAATTGGTATCATTGAATTCTTTCAATTGGTATCAATCTTGACATTTCTTGTATACTCATATATTTTTATGTATGTATGCTTGCATTTCAAAGTATATCAATTTCAATTGGTATCTACTTTTCATACATATATATGTTTTATTTGTGCTTATTATATCCCTATATCTTTAAGCACAAGATTTTGTTTATGATAAGCTTGAGCTTCAACTTTGTTTCAATTGATTTAGCTTTCAATTGGTATCTTTATTCGAGCCTATGCATAGTTTTTGTTAGTATTTCATAAAGGGGGAGAAAATCTTATATTTCATCTTTCATTTGGTATTTAATATTCCACTCCCTTACTTTATGATAGAGAATAATAATTTCAATTGGCAATAATTTCAATTGGTATCAAAATCAAATTTGTTTATATGTTTAAATCAACTTTGGTATTAAGATCTATGTTTAAATTCAATTTGTATCAACATTTATGTATAGAAATTCAAAATTTGTTATGTTTAATTTCAATTGATATCAAGATTGTTTACTTATCAATTGGTATCAAGATTTTTGTTTTTCAAATTGGTATAGTTTCACTTTTTTAATTGGTATCATATTTGAGTTTAGACAAAAAGGGGGAGAGCATCCCTTGATTGATTCCTTGTTTTGAATATAAAAAGAATATATTTTTATTAGTTTTGTAAATAAGGGGAAGAAGAATTTCTTTTAATCGGTATATGTTTTTATTAGTTTTGTTTTTAACCCCTTTGTTGATGATTGACAAAAGGGAGAGAAGAATTTGAGTTTATATGCATGTTTGTATGCATGTTTTATGTGTTGTTATATTAAGTTCAATTGGTATCAAAAGCATTACATTATTTAAAGAACATGTTTAGTTTGTTTAGTTTTGCTATCAAGAGCTTGTAAAAGAGATCATTAGATCAATAGTTTTGTTTTGCATATATTGAGTTTAATTGGTATCTAGAACATGTTTATTTGTTTAGTTTAATTGGTATCAAGAGCATGTTTATTTGTTTTTGCTAATTGGTATCTAGAACATGTTTATTTGTTTTTGAAAATTTCATTGATATCTAAAGCCATTTATTAGTTGTTTATCCTATGCATGAGTTAAGGGGGAGCTTCTTTGAAGCTTAACTTTAATCCATGCATATATAACTCCATGAGTTTTGTCATCATCAAAAAGGGGGAGATTGTTGGCCCAAAGGCCTTCCACTCTAGTTTTGATGATGATTAACTCATGTAGTTATGTGTACTAATAATCTTGTGATTTTAGTTTCAGATCATTAATCAAGTTATTAGTTGGTGATTAGCTTCAACAAGATGATTTGGAAGCTTTCACATGTTGATTCAAGAGCCCGAGCGTCAAAGATCAAATATAGCACTTGCTCGGTGGATCAAAGAGTTTTGGATCGAGTCGGCTTGGAGATTGCGCTCTACAAGAAGACATCGGTACCATAGTTTAGTTTTGTGTTTAGATCCAAATTGTAAAGATTAGAATAGTATGATATGCTCAAGTTCACAACACACACGTTTCATGTTTGGTTTTCGGTTTTTGGTTTAACCGATCTTGGTTTGCATGAATAGATATTATATCAAAACAAGTTTACATGGTTTAATGTATATTAGATTTGTTCTATATACATGCATGCTTCAACTATTTAGACAAACTTAGTTTGATAGTCTATTTCATGTGTTTCATGTTTTGGTATTTCTAACAAAACATAATTTTGTAATTAAGGACAAAAACTATGATATGTATATGTTTCATGTATATTGGATTTCTATCCATATGCATCATGCTTCAAAGTGTTTAAATATCATGTTTTTGTATTTGGAAGAGTTTTGGACAAAACGTATTTTCTATTCAAAATCCAAGTTTTAGAAAATACAGTTTTTGGTTTTTGGTAAAATGATAAGACACAAAAATAGTTCATATTGATTGATATTTGAGCTAAACTTTTTACTACATGTTTATATATCAATGCAAAATGATAAAACTATTTTTGTGATTTTTAGGAGTGTTAAAAGATTTTTCAAAATATTTTTAAACTGTTTTTCTGACCCAGTTTTCTGTTTCAGGCTTCAACCAGTCGACTAGTCTTCTGACCAAGTCGACTAGGCATGAAGTCGGTCGACCGGGTCGGTCGACCGACGTGCACAGATCTGTGCACGTTTGGCAGACAAGGGACGGTCGACCGTCAGGGTCGACCGGGTCTGAGAGCAGAGCTCTCTGTTTGTTTGGGTCGACCGGGGCGGTCGACCGGTAGCTGGCAACGGGCAGAATTTGACCGTTGGACGGTCGACCGGAGCGGTCGACCGGTAGTTCATTTTGGCATTTCTGCTGTCAACGACTATATTTTTCTGGGGTCTATAAATACCCCATTCATAGCCTGTTTTCTCTAAGAATTTTTGTGCGAATTTTTCCCTACTCTCTGGTGTTTTCACAGCAATCAAAAGAAGTTTTTGAACTCATATTGAACAATCTATTTGGAGTTTTTGTTAGGGTTTGGAAAACCAAAGAAAAGGGTTTTTGGGAAAAGATTTTGATTGAACTTCTATATCTTGGTTTCAGTTTTTTCCCAAGGATTTTTCTTTGTGATTTTGATTTCCATTCCATTAGTTTTCTCCACACTTGAGCTAAAATCTACTATCTCTTCTATAGGATCTTTGTGTGGGAGAAAGAAAGTGTTTGTGGTTGTTTGTTAGACCACCAAGTTATAAACCCTAACTTAGCTTGGCTTTGTGCCTTTCCCTCATCGTGTTGAGGAGGTTGTGCTATTGGGTTGTATCCCTCAAAGTGGTGAGGTGATCCTTATTTGCTTTGTGCTAATCCCTCAAGTTGTGAGGTGATTGTTTTGTTGGATTGGAGCTTGCCTCAAGGAGGAGGTTGTGGTTGTAAAGAGAGGAGTTGGGTACTCCTTGTGAGAGTTCTTTGTGGACTAGCTAGTGGATTAGAAATCCTTCATGTGTCGAAGGCGGGGATGTAGAGCTGAGTGCTCGAACCTCGAAACATATCTTATTGTTTGCGCTTGATCCAATGACTCTCTCTCTATCTCTCTCTTTACTTTGTGTCTTGCAACTATTCATATTGTGCATTCATAATTGCTTGGCTTGGTTGTGTGTGCATCACTTGTTGATTGCACTTGAGTGTATTGCATTAAGTTTTTAAATTCGGCATTGAGTTCATAGATTAGCTATATCACCTATTCACCCCCCCTCTAGGTGATTTTCAAGTTAATCATCATCAAAACTAGAGAGGAAGGCCTCCGGGCCAACAATCTCCCCCTTTTTGATGATGACAAAACTCATGGAGTTATATATGCATGGATTAAAGTTAAGCTTCAAAGAAGTTCCCCCTTAACTCATGCATAAACAAATAAACAAAAATATGCAATGAATATTAAACATGAATGCATAGATATGCATAAACAATAAAAAGGCTCTAGATACCAATGAAATGTTCAAAAACAAAACATGCTCTAGATACCAATTAAAATTAAACTAAATTAAACTTAATATATGCAAAAAATATAAATATGCATATATAAACCAAAACTTTCTCCCCCTTTTTGTCAATCATCAACAAAGGGGTAAAAATCAAAACAAAACAAATTTTCTCCCCCTTTTTTTTTACAAAGAAACAATCATCAATAAAGGGTTAAATGCAAAACTAAATCAATAAATTTTTCTCCCCTTTTTGTTCGAAAACAATGAATCAACAA
The DNA here is from genome assembly GCA_038442645.1 of Agave tequilana. NCBI lineage: Eukaryota > Viridiplantae > Streptophyta > Magnoliopsida > Asparagales > Asparagaceae > Agave > Agave tequilana. Next base: position 117,358 of record JAVJIF010032324.1, read on the forward strand.
AAGGGTTAATAAAAACAATACAATAAAAAAAATTAAAAATTAGAACATTGTTTTTATTGTTTTGACCCCTTTTTGTCTAAAACAAAAACAAAAATCAAATAGGGGTGACAATCAATTAAGGTACCAATTGAAAATATGACAAAGTAGCATCTTGATACCAATTGAAAGTAAACATAGAACAATAAATGTTATATGCTATATACATTCATGAAGAGGAAGATGTGAAGCTTCCCTACATAGATACATTACATGAAGGAGGGATGACAAGCCCTAATTCACATAACGTACACTATGCGATGCATAAGAGGAGATGTGAAGCTCCCCCTACACACGTGTATCACATAAGGAAGAAATGTCAAACTCTTCAATACAAGGTACACTCATCATGAATCTATATGTAGAAGAGATGTTAAGCTCTCCTTGCATATAGGCAATACAAATCAAAACTTTTGTATTAATTTTTTTAAAACAAACTTTTGAGATACCAATTTTTAAAAACATATTCAAATAAACATCTTGATATCAAAAGATAGTATTTTTCTTTTTAAGTATATGATATCAAATGAAATTACTATTTTCTATCATAAAGTAAGGGAGTGGAAATACAAATACCAATTGAAATATGAAAATCGAATTTTCTCCCCCTTTATGAAATACCAACAAAACACATGCATAAGCTTGTATAAGAAACCAATTGAAAATTGAATCAATTGAAACAAAGTTGAAACTCAAGCTTAGCATAAACAAAATATATATGTATGAAAAATTTAATATCAATCGAAATTGATACTATTGGAATTGAAAAACATACATACATACAAACATATATGAGTATACAAGAAAGGTCAAAATTGATACCAATTGAAAGAATTTCAATGATACCAATTGAAACAACAATAATGATCAAGTGAATACATCATATAACTACCACCCAATCATGTTCAAGTTTAAAATAATTTTCAATATAAAGCATACATGAGCATGATCTCCCATCCGTCCGCCCGTGGAAGGTAGGGGTTTTCAAAAATAGATTTAAAAAATAAGTTTTGTTTGAAAAACTCTACCAAATGAAGAATATCGCAACTAGTTAAATGAAAAATTTGAAAACTAGTACGAAATCCTTCAAACAAGGAATAAAACAAAATTATTTTTCATGAAAACATGAAATTCACATGATAATCAACACTCTAAGCCAATTAAGCATAATTATGACTCATGAAAACAAACACATGAGTAAACAATAAATGTGAGTGTACAAATAGGATGTGAAGATCATAATCATGAAATATGGTCAATAAGCTCAATATTCCTTGAAACATGAAAACATGAAAATCATCAAAACTTATTTAATCTTCAAGGTATATGTATGTCTTATACAAACTAAAGTATACATACATATCCAAACACAACGAGTCCACAAAGATATATGCATGAAGGCACGTGGCTCAAAAGGATGTATATGTATAAACAATAATTTGGATAAAATGGACATATACATGAAGTTAAACAAAAATACATGAAAACATGAAAAGCTAAATTTTCATTAAAACAAATTTTCATATCAAGTCATATGTATGTTTTGTTAAACATGAAGTATACATACATATCCCTAAACACAATTTGAGTACATAACAAAGATTTGCATGAAAGGCAAATGACTCAAGGGGTATATATGTATATCTAATAGTTTAGACAACATAGACATATACATGAATGAAAACTCATACACATAAAACAAATCCAAAAATAGGAATACAAGTTTAAAATGCATGGATCATCAAAACTAGACTATACTAGCACATCTAATGGGTTCAAATAAGCATTCAAGCACAAACATATATAGATTTATTTGTGGCCCACTATATGCACAAATATAATACTAGTTCTAATGAAAACTAACATCTAAACATGTAATCAAATCATGAAGCATAAAACAAGATATGAATAAACATGATAAACATAAACATGATCATTATGAGAATCCGCATGTTATTAAAGCTATGATTAACATGATAGCTAAACTAAGGTGAGAACACAAAATAATAGTCCATAAAAATTTGATTTAGACGGGAAAGGGCGTACTTATTATGTAGCAAATGTGATTGATGTACCCTTTCTTGTCTCCGCTATAGCACAAGGCTATACCGAGTCGGATCTCAGGGAGAGCTAGTGTAGAAACGTTACGATACACGTGAGAAGATAAAACGAGAACTCTTCTTTGTTTACAAGAATAAAGAATCAAAAGAAAAACAAATAAAAGAATTAGTGGCTATGTTCATGGTGGAAATCGGGAGAAATCAAGATTGAGATGGATTTGAACTAACAACTAAAAAGAAAGTAAAATCAAGAAAACTTTGAATGAAAGAAATCCATGACTAGCTAACCTTAACTACCTTGCTAAACTAACTAAACTCCGTGATAGTGATGCGTGCCTCATGTTGATTCATCGGCATGTATTTGTCTTGCTTGTGATCTAATTACTTTCCCACTAAGATGATGGGGATTCATTCTTGGACTTGTCTTGTAGCCTCCATAGATGGTCATCGGCCTACAAGATAGACTTTCACTAATGGAATCACAAGAGATACACTCAAGGGATGCAAATGAAGAACATACAACTTTCACTAATGGAAGTAGTGAAGTTGTACATCAATTAGCATATTGGTGCTCCATCTCCATGTTCCATCAAGGCACTAGTTCAAAGACTAGGCTCTACATGAGGCACACATGAATCATATGGAGAATTACAACAAGATTCTTGCCAAGAAATGAAACAAAACCCATCGGAGAAGAGAAGATCATACAAATTGCAAGATGAAGTAAAGCAATCACCCATGAGTTAGGAGTTAGCAAGATTAGTGGTTAGCTAGTACATGGAACAAGAAATTAGCTACTAGACATTACAAAAGCAAAGCAAAGCATGATTGAATTGCTAGAAATTAACAAAGCAAGTAACAAAGCAAAATAAAAGCAAGTGAAGAAGACAAACTAGAATCAAGCTCAAGTAGATATGTAGAGAATGGATCAATCCTTGTATAGCTCCAAGTTGTCACTCCTTGTTGATACAAGCTCTCTCTCTCATACAAATCTCTCTTGCAATGAAATCTAGGGAGGAGAAGATCCTAGAGAGAACTAAAAATCCTAAACAAAACCTAACAAAATTACAATCTATTCACTAATCTCTCTCTCTTCTCTGATCACTTTTTTCTCGCAGGTACAAATGAAGTATTTATAGGAGAACTGAGAAGCTTCTGGAGAGTAGGTTGTTGCCACAAAATCCGGGGATCTAACGGCCCTAGATTGCCGCGCCCACTTGCGTTCCCGCGGCAATCTCGTGGCCGTTGGATCGGATCTTTCTGGTGGAGATCAGTTGGGAAGTGGTTATCCACGTGGACCACTTGGATTCTCTGTTTGTTGCGCGGATCTCTCTAGATCTGGATTGAGATTTGGCTTTATCCTTTATCTTTTAATTAATCACTTAATTAGTGTTAATTAAGTGATTATTTGAATATCTCTCCATTAATTGTGTACCTGCAAATAAGTAGAGAAGAGGAGTAAAAATCACTTATTTATCTGTATTATGCATGGGAGTTATGATGTAAAATATGCAATATTGAGTACTAATCACACCCCCACACTTATTCTTTTGCTCGTCCCGAGCAAAACAAAGAAAAAGAAAATCTATACTACCAGTTTATTACACCACTTTCGCAGGTGACGCGATTGCACTGAGCATGTGCAACAAGCCTTTAAACCTCTAGGTTACCCTAGAGGAGGAGTGTTGTCTCCTGAGGGTTTTCAGCGGATTACACCCACAAAATCCATAAAGAAAGAAGACAAATGTTAATATTTTGAAAACGCATTTTGAATAAGAGACAAGTTTACGAACTATTTTTGCAAAAATATAAGTGATCCTAGGTCATAAGTCCACCTATAATCAGTCTTCCTTAAACTCAGTATCCATGCAAGATCTTGTCTTCAATTAAGGTAAGAATTCAAATTGGATTGAATATTTTTATCTTTCATAAAACCTAGATAATATGCACACCGTGCACAGTGAAGGTTTCTGGGATTTCAACTCCAACCATCAAGCCATTTATTTATATATATTCTTTTTTCTTTTTCTTCCCTTAGTTTTATTAGGCTTTCTAATTCACCCATGTAGCGAGCCTATAACCGATGACTCCCAGACCAGATGGTCTTAGGGCACCAGATGAGGAAACATCCCTCGGGTTTAAGGACTCGAGTGAAAAAGGCCACAAAACTAAGAGGGATTATTCTTAATCACCGTTAGGCGTGAATAATCATGCTTCTTGAGGCACAATTACCCAGCTTAATAGGTGAGATCACTGTTAGGCGTGAGTCATCATGCTTCTTGAGGCACAATTTCCCAGCTTAATAGGTGATCTTTTATTTATATATATATATTTTTTTCTTTTTATTTTTTTATTTTATATATATGGCATTTTTGGTCTTTGTTTCCATCCCAAGAAATGTGTAAGTGTAAAGTGCATATTTATCTAAGGCAAAAAATTCAAGATAAAAATATCTCACCAATTTTACTTACTTAGTCTATAATTTTAAACAAGATCTATTATTTCAACTAGATTTAAGATGTCATAATTAAGGCTTTCTTAATTCCTAAGATACATCTTAATTTTCTTAAAAATAGATCAAAACTTTTGTCTTTTATTTCAAAAAGTTTTTATTTTTTTTTATTTTTTTATTTTTATTTTTCTAAAAGAAGTGTAAAAGGAAGAAAATCTAAAAATTCTAAGTTAGTAAACCCTCCCCCACACTTATCTCATGCATTGTCCTCAATGCATTATGATATATGTATGCATGAAACAGGTAAGAGGTAGGAAAAATTATTTACAAGGAATATACAAATGTAACTCTTACCTGGGCTTTTGGTCGCTTCCCTCTGGCCCGTTCCCATCGTTCCAATGTGTTCTCTTTCTTGAGCTCCATTGGGAAACGGTCTGAATTATTCTAACCCTAGGTGTTTCCAGTTTCAATTGGTTATTATTTTCATTCATACTCTCTCCACCACATCGTTCACAAACAAAGTCCTTATCACCACTCTCACTCAGAATCTCATCACTTCCAGTGTTTAGAAATTTTAACTCCTCTCCATATAATTCTTCAAAGCTCAAGTCAACATCCGGAAGTGGACAATTAGCTAACTTACCCGAGTTGACTCATCTAAGCACATAATCTCTTCAGCAAACAAGTCTTCAAATGATATATCAATTGGAGGTTCAAACACAGTCTCAGTTGGCTCATTGAAAGTGAAGATATCCAAATCAACTTTCCCCGTTTGAAAGGGTACTCGGATAAGAGAATCACAAGATTGTGACTCATCTTTTGGATCTTCACCTTCCTCCTCACAATTGTTACTAATGAAATTAACCTCAAATGTTTGATCTTTTGTTTTGTGAGGCTGTGTGTGGAAGACATTGTGTTCATGTGTCATGTTACCAAAAGTCAACCTCATAGATCCATTCCGGCAATTAATGATTGCATTTGCAGTAGCCAGGAATGGTCGAACCAGAATGACAGGAATTTGTGCCCTTTGATTTGAATTTGATACTGGTTTTGTTTCAAGGACAACAAAGTCAACTGGATAAAAGAATTCTCCAACTTTGACAAGGACATCTTGAATTACCCCCTTGGGTTTAGTAACAGAGCGATCAGCCAATTGAATGGTCATTTGGGTCGGGAGGAGATCACCTAACCCTAATTGTTGGTACACAGAGAAAGGTAGGAGATTAATGCTGGCCCCCAAATCAAGAAGTGTCCTATTGATGGTAGTCTGTCCTATGATGCATGAAATGGTGGGGCTCCCTGGGTCTTTGTACTTAACAGGAATTGGACCAGTGAGCAGCTCATTGATGGATGATGCTAGGAAGACTTTTTTAGGGACTTGGGTCTTCCTCTTCTTGGTGCACATTTCCTTCAAAAATTTGGCATATGATGGCACTTGTTGAATGGCATCAAGAAGAGGGACATTGACTTGGACCTTTTTGAATGTTTCTTTTATTTCTCCATGTGAACATTTGACTTGTTATTTAAAAGCCTATTTGGATATGGTACTCTAGGCTTATAAGGTTGCTCATCTACCTTTTCTTTCCCTTTGGCTTGAGATGTGGATGGCTCTGCACTAGAGGATGGTTTGTCAAAAGTTAGTGACATTGGGACATGAGGAGTTTGCTTTGGTACTGGATGAGATTGTGGACTAGAAACCTTATTGTCAACTTGTTTACCAGATCTCAGGGTATGAATGGCATGACAGTGACTGGGTCCTGAATTTTCAACTTTGGGATTTAGCAATGGCTGATTTGGGAACAAATGTCTTTGATTCTCAGCCAATTGCTTGATCTGGACCTTCATTTCATTCAACTCCTGTTGCTGGTTCTTTGTTAAGGTTTCTATCATTTGTTTCAACTCAGATATTTCAGAATTATTTTGGGGTGGATGTTGAGGATATGGAGATTGGAACTGTGATTGGTAATATGGTGGTGGATTCTGATAAGACTGATATGACTGTGGTGGACTTTGAGATGGATGAACATACAGTGAATTCTGACTGAAACTGGATGGATGAAACTGAGCATTGTTTGGATATGGAAGTGGTGGCATATGATGCTCAGTACCAGACTGACTCCATGGACAATTTGGATGGTTCTGCCATCCTGAATTGTAAGTATTGGAGTATGGGGGTCTGGTAAATGCTGCATTCATGTTCTCCTGAAATGGGGGCTGATACAATGGACACTCCTCAAAGACATGGCTAAGGTCATGACAGTTGGTGCAACCTGGTTTAATCAAAGGCAATGGGTTGACCTGGTTGACCACAGAATTCCCTTTTGACTCAAGCAGTTCTATCCTCTTCATTAATTATGTGATCTTGGTTTCTGCAGCTATAGAGGATTCTTTGGAATGTGTACCAGTTCTGGAAGTGGTGGAAGTGGATTTGTCAGGACAAGACTCCCACTGAATGGTTTTCTCAGCTAGGGTTTCAAAGAGATCCCACCCCTGATGTTCATCTTTTTTCAGGAATTCCCCTTGGCACATGGATTCCAAAAGGGTTTTTGTTTGGTAATCTAATCCATCATAGATAATCTGGCATAGACGCCATTTCTCTATGCCATGATGGGGACATAGGGCAAGGAGGTCTTTGAAACGCTCAAGATACTTCCAGAAAGGTTCATTTGGGTCCTGCTTGAATTGCATTATATTCTTTCTCATGAGGGCTGTTTTGTGGATAGGAAAGAACTTCTTAAGAAAGACTTTAACAAAATCCTCCCATAAAGATATGGAACTGACTGGAAGATTATAAAGCCATTTCTTAGCTAAATCCTTAAGTGCAAACGATATGAACCGTAACCTAACAGCATCCTCAGAAAGTTGGGATATTCTCATCATTTGGCATACCTCTTCAAACTCACGAATAAAGAGGTACGCGTCCTCAGACTCAAGACCATGGAATCGGGGAAGTGTATTTATGAATTGTGGTTTCAGCTCAAAGTTGTTTCCATTAGGCTCGGGGAGAAGAATGCATGAAGGAATGGAGGTGCGAATCGGATAAAATCGATCTTGAAGTGAGACGTTGTTGGTCATGATGTGAAGTGGTTGTGTATGTGCAAGTGTAGAATTAGGATCACAAAACCACTGTCGTATATACAATCACAAACAACGTACACCGATCACACCAGTGAAAAAAAAATAACAAACAACAAAAGAAAAAATCAATCCAAGCTTGTCTAGGGTTTCTGGTCCTAGGTGACTCTTAAATAGACTGTCCACAGGAGGTTTGGTGTGGACTCTGACTATAAGCAAATCAGCCAGGGAAGGGTAAAGTTGGTGGGAGGTTTTCCGTCCGGAGACGTTCCTTAATTAAGTAACCAACAACCTTCGGGCTTTCGGCCCTTAACCCCTTTCCTAGACACTGATTTTACAGAAGTCAATTTCCAACACTTTTCCCCCTTAGGATAATCTCCTAAGTGAGTCCGGATGTCCTAGGGCCAACGTCTATCAAATTTTATTTACAAGCTTAGGATTGTGAGTACGTGGGGAAAATGATTTCCGGGCTAAGGAAAGGGTAATGACCTCCCCCACCTTATCTTATTTACGGGATATGCCCTTAAAGTAAATTCGTGCAAGTGTACGATGAAAGATAACAAGGATACACTCAAAGCATGAAAATCAAGCAAGAGTTTGTCCTAGTCTATATGCAATGAATCACGTACCTTGTCCCACGCACTCTTCAACAGTAAATTTAAAGTAATTGAAAGACACGTGCCTATAATGCAAGATGTCTAACAATTTTTAGCAATTATCAACCAATTTCTTACTGTTGAATTAATTAACAGGAATACAGTGAAGTATACAGGAAATGAAGTATATAGGCAGCAGTATCTTGCAGAGCAGAAGCCCCTGCAAAAATTTTGTAAGTAGTGAACTCTAAAGTGCCGCGTTTCCACGGCAATTCTTGTGGATCCGCGGCACAATAGAGGGATCCTGGGCTCTGCTTTCTTGAGCAGAGGCCCAGGTCCACTTATATGATTCTGCTGTGCAAAAATTTCTGTATCTTCAACCTGTACCTGCAACAGAGAAGAAATATCGTTTAGTTTCTCACTTTTAAAAATACCGTTGCTCTCCCCGGCAACGGCGCCAAAAATTTATTATCAAAAAGATGTGTGCGCCGTATTAGAGAATTGTCATCCCCGGCAACGGCGCCAAAATTTGTTTAGACGGGAAAGGGCGTACTTATTATGTAGCAAATGTGATTGATGTACCCTTTCTTGTCTCCGCTATAGCACAAGGCTATACCGAGTCGGATCTCAGGGAGAGCTAGTGTAGAAACGTTACGATACACGTGAGAAGATAAAACGAGAACTCTTCTTTGTTTACAAGAATAAAGAATCAAAAGAAAAACAAATAAAAGAATTAGTGGCTATGTTCATGGTGGAATTCGGGAGAAATCAAGATTGAGATGGATTTGAACTAACAACTAAAAAGAAAGTAAAATCAAGAAAACTTTGAATGAAAGAAATCCATGACTAGCTAACCTTAACTACCTTGCTAAACTAACTAAACTCCGTGATAGTGATGCGTGCCTCATGTTGATTCATCGGCATGTATTTGTCTTGCTTGTGATCTAATTACTTTCCCACTAAGATGATGGGGATTCATTCTTGGACTTGTCTTGTAGCCTCCATAGATGGTCATCGGCCTACAAGATAGACTTTCACTAATGGAATCACAAGAGATACACTCAAGGGATGCAAATGAAGAACATACAACTTTCACTAATGGAAGTAGTGAAGTTGTACATCAATTAGCATATTGGTGCTCCATCTCCATGTTCCATCAAGGCACTAGTTCAAAGACTAGGCTCTACATGAGGCACACATGAATCATATGGAGAATTACAACAAGATTCTTGCCAAGAAATGAAACAAAACCCATCGGAGAAGAGAAGATCATACAAATTGCAAGATGAAGTAAAGCAATCACCCATGAGTTAGGAGTTAGCAAGATTAGTGGTTAGCTAGTACATGGAATAAGAAATTAGCTACTAGACATTACAAAAGCAAAGCAAAGCATGATTGAATTGCTAGAAATTAACAAAGCAAGTAACAAAGCAAAATAAAAGCAAGTGAAGAAGACAAACTAGAATCAAGCTCAAGTAGATATGTAGAGAATGGATCAATCCTTGTATAGCTCCAAGTTGTCACTCCTTGTTGATACAAGCTCTCTCTCTCATACAAATCTCTCTTGCAATGAAATCTAGGGAGGAGAAGATCCTAGAGAGAACTAAAAATCCTAAACAAAACCTAACAAAATTACAATCTATTCACTAATCTCTCTCTCTTCTCTGATCACTTTTTTCTCGCAGGTACAAATGAAGTATTTATAGGAGAACTGAGAAGCTTCTGGAGAGTAGGTTGTTGCCACAAAATCCGGGGATCTAACGGCCCTAGATTGCCGCGCCCACTTGCGTTCCCGCGGCAATCTCGTGGCCGTTGGATCGGATCTTTCTGGTGGAGATCAGTTGGGAAGTGGTTATCCACGTGGACCACTTGGATTCTCTGTTTGTTGCGCGGATCTCTCTAGATCTGGATTGAGATTTGGCTTTATCCTTTATCTTTTAATTAATCACTTAATTAGTGTTAATTAAGTGATTATTTGAATATCTCTCCATTAATTGTGTACCTGCAAATAAGTAGAGAAGAGGAGTAAAAATCACTTATTTATCTGTATTATACATGGGAGTTATGATGTAAAATATGCAATATTGAGTACTAATCAGTGTCTCAAAAGCTATACATGCATGTCAAGGATCTAATAAGCATGGCATTATCATAATAATCTACAAACAATAAAATATGCTATAAACAATGAATTATGAAAGCATGTAAACATAATTAAGGAGTTAGAGATTCGATACCAAAACCAATGAGGGCACCTCTCCAAGTCTCCAAAACAAGGTGGTCCTTCACCAAACATCCCTTGAAAGTGATGCATCCAAATGATTTCCATGAAGCTCGGAACGCATCCACTCCAAGGTACCGCTATTCTCACGTCATGCGAGAGCCCACACCTACATCAAACATAAGAGGGGTAGTCTTTGGTGCCCACAACTTTTTGGGTCCATGGGGGTTAGTATCATTCCTAACCCAAACAAAATTATTTGCTAAATTAGAAAAATGTATACGATCATAGCAAAATTTAGCAAGGTGGCACTTACGTCCACAATGTGTACAAGTGTACACATGAGCATACATGGTGTGATGGTGTCCGTGAGGAGCATGTGTATGCCATGGGAGGTGTGCATGAATAGATGGAACTTGTTTCTTTCGAAACAAAGATTCCAAACGTGTATGGCCCACAATACATTAGCTCAAAGTGGAGCCCAAATAATCAACACTTTTCTTCAAAACATTTATATCATTTTTAACACTTGAAGATAAAGTGGAGCATGCAAGAGGTTGATCTAGGTGAAACTATCCTAGCATGGCAAACATGTGAATCTAAATCATTTTTCAAAGATTTATTTTTTTTAAACAAATTTCTAATTCTTTTGAAATAGAAATAATTTTTGTTTTCAAAGATTCATTTCTTTTACAACAAAATCAACTTTTGAAGATAAAAACTCATTTTTCTTCAACACATTATCACAATCATTTTTATTTTTCAAAAAATTATTTTCTTTTAAGGCAAGATCAAGTTGAGATTTTAATGAATCCCTCTCATTAGAAATCTCCTCCTTTTCTTGCAAAACCATGTTAAGTCTAGAATGCAAAATTTTATTTTCTTTTTCAATTCCTAAACTTTTCTTTTTTCAAAACTTTATATTTTTCTATTAATTTTTCACAAACAATTGAAAGTTCTTCATTTAAGGCATGGGCATCATAATCATCACAAGAAGAACTAGAATCAAAACTATCTTGTTGAGTATCCGAATGTACCTCAAGGGAGTCATTCCCTTGGATCATATAGCATTGTTGTGGTTCAGATTCATCTCCACTAGTCTCCTCTTCTATTGGATTGGTATTAGAAGCTCGGAGGTGGTGGTTGTCAACTTGTTCCATACTACAAAAGCGGAATCAAGATTAGAAACAAGCATAAGATAATCTTTGTTAAGTGTGCTTCTAATGGCCTTAAGGGCTTGTGCATTGGCCCCAATATGCTTGCTATCACTAAGGAAGGATTCCTTGGTAATGGCAAGGTGAACCTTATAACCTAGGGTTTGTAGGTAAATGGACATCCTAGTCTTCCAAACAAGAATGTTTGAAGGGTCAAACAAAGGTGGGGTTATGAAGTCCATGGATGTAAACTATATGTGTGCAAACAAGCAAATGCAAAGTAGATTAGCAAACAAAGAATCTCACTCCTAGGATGTTAAGCCTAAAGTATCAGGAGCGTAGGCTCTGATACCAATTGAAAACACCTAGAGGGGGGGTGAATAGGTGTTAATGCTAATCTAGAAACTAAGTGCGCTAAATGCGGAAGCTTAAACAAATATTGCAACACACTTAATACAACCAACAAGTGTAGCCGAATTCCACGTGAAGGGCTCTAAACTAACTCCTCTTGATTCCCCTAAATATGGGTTGGGTGCTATATGAAGCTCTTGTGGTTAAGTATAAGTGAGGCACACACACAAGCATATAATGGATATGGCAATATGAAACAATGCTCAACACAAGCAAATATGATATGACGATATGAATGATGCTTTGCACAATTAAAAGAGAGAGAGGGTTAGAGACAATAGATCAAACGCAAAGACAAGATATGTTTCGAGGTTCGAGCCCCTAGCTCTACATCCCCGCTTTCACCACCGAGAAGGATTTCCAATCCACTATCTCCCACCGAGGGAACCTCCACCGAGGAGGATTTGTTACAACAAAGGGAGTACCGAACTCCTCTCTCAAACACCGCCTCACAACCGAGGGGTAGGCCCGTAGCCAAACAACAACCACCACCTCTACCGAAGAGGGTTACAACCAATCTCCACCTCTCACTAGAGGGAGCAAACCAACCAACTCAACCTCTACCAAAGAGGGAGCAAACCAAACCTCAACCTCTACCAAAGAGGGAGCATCCAACAATAAAAGGGTTTACAACTTGGTGGTATCTTTCAACCACAAACAATCTCTCTTTCTTTTCTCTTTTTCCACAAAACAAGATCCTAATAGAATAGGATAGGTGATAGCTCAAGTGTGGAAAAACTAAGTGTTTTGATCAAAGAAATACTCTTGGGAAAATACCAAATAGATATTGAAATGAAGAACAATAAACCAATTTCCCAAAAACCTATTTTCTTTGAAAATAACAAAAACTTAAAACAAACAAAATGAATCTTTTTACTCTTTAAACTCTTTGAAAACTTCTTTTTAAAATCAGAGAATGGGGAAAAATTAGCTCAGAAAAACTTAGCCAAAATCCCAAAGAAATGGGGTTTATATAGGCCAAACAGAAAACTAGCCGTTAGGCTGATCTGGCAGCCTGACAGGCCTGCGGTCGGCCGGCCGGCCGACCGCAACGGTCATAAATGTGACCGTTGGGGCAATCCGGTCGACCGTCCGGCCGACCGCCCAGATACAGAGAGCAGAGCTCTCTGGTCCGGTCGACCGCTCGGTCGGCCGGCCCACTGTGCTGCCAGACGTGCACAGCTCTGTGCACGTCGGTCGACCGCAAGGTCGACCGGCCCTTGGTACGGTCGACCGTGCGGTCGGCCGACCTGGCCTGTCAGCCACTGTTCTGGGTCAGAAACACATGTTAAAAATATTTCTAAAAATCTTTTAAGTCTTTGTAAAAATACCAAAAAATAGTTTTATCATTTTGTATTGATACATATACTTGTGATAAACATTTTAACTCAAATATCAAGCATATGAAACCATTTTTGTGTTTTAACATTTTTACCAAAAACCAAAACTTGTATTTTATCAAACTTGACTTTTTCAACACATGAATAGGAAAGTCAAAATAAGTTTGTTTAAAAGTTAAGCATGCATGTATAGAATGAATCTACTATACATAAACCAATTAAACTTGTTTTGATCAACTATTTATGAAAACCAAATATCCATAAAATTTGTGTGTTGTGCACTTGAGCAGATCAACTATTCTTATCTTTACAAATGGATCTAAACACACTAAACTAAAAACTAGGATACTTAAGTCTTCTTGATGATCTTCATCTTCAAGTCGACTCGGTCCAAAACACCGTGATCCAACGAGCAAGGCTATGTATGATCTTGACGCTCGGCTCGGGAATCACCAAATGAAAGCTTCCAAACTCTTATTTTTGAAGCAATCACCAACTAATATCTTGATCAATGATCTGTAACTAAAATCACAAGATTATTAGTAAACATAACTACATGAGTTAATCATCATCAAAACTAGAGAGGAAGGCCTCCGGGCCAACAGGTTTTAGTTTTTCTTTATTGTAATTTTCAGATTTATTTATGTAACTTAGAGGAGAAAATGAGAGTGAAGGCTGTACTGAGAGTGACACCATTGTATGTTTTCTTCTCTTCTTTCATCATTACTCTATTTAATAAAAAATTGCATTTTTGTTCTTTATTTTTTTTTTTTTCCTACTTTCCTCTGAGGAGCTTTTAAATTCAAATGACTCCAATATCCTCGAACTTGCCTTGCCCTTGCAAGTGTTGTTGATGGCTTATGGTTATGGATAGCGATTTCTAAATTAGTTTTAGCTTGCACCATAATTTCCTAGTTTAGCATGGAATGGGGAAGATCCGATCTGTCACGCTTCGATCGCCTTCAAACCAAACTCAATCGTTGCAAAGGATCAAAGGTAAGCAAGCGCCGAATAGATAAGTAAGTATTTTAGTTTTTTCTTCTTTTCATTTCATAATTAGAAACACTTCAAACACTAACTCTTTCTTTACTCTTTTTCAATTCTTTTTAACTTAGCTTTTGAACACCATCTTCAAAATCATCTTCTTCTGTCCACTTTCTTCCTAACTTAACTATAGATTTATTTTTTTCTTTAAAAATATAGAAGAATTTTTAACCAGTTTAAGTAACTTGAAAGAAACTTGCTCAAAAGCTTTTATCGTAAGTCCCTCCTTGTAGGTCACGACCCGCATAGCCACTTACTATAACGGTAGAATTGAGAACTTTGCACTTTTATTCTTCATTTCTAAAATTCTGTATTTCTGTGAACATGTTTATCTCAATCAAATTTTGGCATCGTTGCGGGGGAGGGATTGTAAGTTTTTTTAGTTTACTTAAAGGTTAATTTTTTCTTCTCCATTCTTGTGTGCAGGAGGAGACTGATCGTACACATATTTTGCATTCTTTTCATTACACTCCTACATTTATCGTGTAATAAATCTGCTAATTTTCTTGTCTTAAATGTCTATTTGTAGAAGATAATCATAAAGAGAAAGAGGATTAAACTAAATAAATACCGGTTAAAATTAGATTTAACTGGATCTATTTTATTAGCTGAGGATGATCCCAGATCTAGTTGGAATAAATTAAGGACTAGGGTAAATGTTTAGCTGAAGATCAGAGCAAATTAGAAACATAACACCAAATGGAAACCGGTAAAATTCAAATTTCTATAAATCCATTTGGTTAGCTTAAAATCAACTGAGGATAATGTCAAATACAGAGTCCAAATTCAAAATCCAAAGGGATAAATGGATAGAGAGAAGATCAACAGATGAGATGAAGCAATTTTGACTGGATACATTTTGATTATTTAATCATAACTTTCGCTATCGAAACTCAACTCTGATGATTCAAAATGATCTAGAATGAAGACTTAAAGGGCTACAACTCTTATGTTGATCCTATTTCTAATTCGATCATTTGATAAGTTATATTCAGCAATCAACACGCCAATAAGCTGCAGATCATAACTGAATATCCACATCAAATCTAGTTTCAAGATAAGGGGAGTATTCAAATTCAGAAATAGCCAGCTCTTCCTATCTTTTAAATCATTTCCTTATCCATTTCTAGGATATAAATACTCCACACATCAGAGGCAGAGGAGGGATCAAACAGAGATAGATTTTTAGGCCATTTTTCATTCTTTTTAGTGTAAGTTTTATTTTCATTTTATGTAATTTTTATTTCTTTGTAAGCATAAGATAGACTGCGATTCATGTAAGTAAGAGAGAGAGACTTATGTTGAGAGTGACACCGATGTAACCTCCTCCTTTCTTTACAAGCAATCAAAGGTAACATATTTATACTCTTCTTTGTTTATATGTTCTTCTTCTTCTTTCTACTTTTTCTCTTTTGGTTTTGATGAATATCGAAGTGAATCTAGAAGCATCAGTATAACTATGTTTGTGTGAGTGACACTGATATTTCATGATGAAGTTCTCCACCTCAAGATTCCGTATCATTTCATTCTTATTCATCTTGATGATGTAATGCGAATGGGGACTGAGCTTGATTTATGGGTTATGCGTTGATTGCCTCCGAAGTAAGATAAAACATGCAAGGATTCTAGGTAAGTCATCACCAGAGGAGGTAAGTATTTCTTTTAAGTTTTCTTTCTTTACTTTTAACTTTTAGTTTAGATCATCAACCCCAATCTCCCAACTCTTTTATCACTCTTTTTAATTTTTTTGTATAAATTCATTTTCATTTTATCCACCTTCTAAATCTACCACTTTCTCCTTAACTTAACTGTAACCTATTTTCCTTTTCTTTTAAAGAACTAAAAGAAGAACTTTAGCCATTCTTTGTAACCTAAAAGAGAACTTGCAAAAAAAGCTTCCATTGCTAGTCCTTCCTTGTGGATATAGCCACTTGCGAATTGAGTACTTACACATTCTATTTTGTATTTCTGAAATTCTGCATTCTTGTGTGCTGGTAAAAACTCAATCAAATTTTAGCGTCGTTGCCGGGGAGAGATGGTAAGTAATTCTCTTTTTAAGTTTACATTTTGGTTAACTTTCTTCTTTGTTCTTGATGTGCAGTGATAAATATCAAGGTAATTTTTGCTGTAGTGAACATATAAGTGGCCCTGGACTCTGCTCAAGAAAGCAGAGCTCAGAATCCCTCAGATTTGCTACATTCCAGTGACAATTTAAGTAAACTACTAACCTGTATTTGTGTAGGTTAGCTGAATTGTAAAACTAAATTTCTGTAGATATTCATTTCCTTTGTTTGTCTCACTGTTTATACTTTCTAACCTCAACAGTAAAATGATGTTTGTTAAATGCTAAAATGGTTTAGAGTTGCATTTAGGCACGTGTCTAATTCGTTTACATTTACATTACTGTTGAAGAGTGCTGGAGCAAAGGTACGCTTGTACATAACATGTAGTATAGGAACACTTTTGAATTGTATACATTGCTTAAGTGTTGCTTTTCATGTACACATTGCACTAAATTGATTTAAAGGCTTGTTCTATAAACAAGATAAGGTGGGAAAGTCATTACCCTCCCTTAGCCCACAGACAATCTCCTCACTCACTAACCCAAGCCTAAATAAAACTGAGTAGACGTTGGCCCTAGGGACATCTCGAACTCATATAGGAGACTGACCTAAGGGAGAAGTTGATTAGAATTTAACTCTTGTCAAATCAGTATCTAGGTTGGGGATTGAGGGGCGAAACTCTGAAAGTTGGTAGTTTGGCATAATTAGGCCTGTTGCTTAGGCACGGATACCTCCCACTGATCTTGCCCCTACCTGGCCGATTTACTCGTGCTCAGATTTGGCAATATACCCCCGTGGACAGTCTAACCAGTTAGGAGTCGTCTAGGTCTAAGGTTTACCCTAACTTAGGTTAGATTTTTTTTCTTTTTATT
This sequence comes from Agave tequilana, assembly GCA_038442645.1. Lineage (NCBI taxonomy): Eukaryota > Viridiplantae > Streptophyta > Magnoliopsida > Asparagales > Asparagaceae > Agave > Agave tequilana. The sequence continues at coordinate 134,682 of JAVJIF010032324.1, forward strand.
TGTTTGTTTGTTTGTTTTTTTGTTTGATTTTGAATTTCTTGTATGATATGGCTATAACAACAATTTTTTTAAACTTTAATGGTAATCCATGTTACACTCGACCTCTTTTTTGGATGTTACCACCCGGCATATCATAACTTTAACCAACCTAGTGTGCTGGATTGGTCTTATCCGAATCATTACATGCCCAGTCCCAATACTATGAACAAGACTGGAATAATCATCACTACTCTTCACAGAGTCAATGGGGATACAACTCCCCTGAGTCATATTGTCAACTACCTTAGCAACGTCCATCTTCATATAATCCTTCTCCCGAACAACCATTAGAAGATTCAATTGACTGGAAAAGAGGATGGAAGTCTTAGACGAGCTTGAGCGACGAATTCAAATGTTAGAAGACTCAAAATCCCGTCAAAATTTTTAAATCACATATCCTTACTCTATATTTCAAGAAGAACATACCGACTTAGAAAAGAGTATAGAATCCATGATTTAGTTCCAAAATGATCCACTCGATATGCTAGAAGCAAGACTGAGTAGATTGGAAAACATGTGTAGGAATAAAAAAATTCTCCCTACCCAATCTTTAACTATTCTCGACACTTCTAGCCATATTGATGAAAACCAAGAATCATGGTATCTTGAAAACTTTGACTAAGATTCAATTTCACTACAAAACCTTGAACTTGACCAATATCAACTCATAGACGAATTGGCAAGTTTTCATTTTAATGAGATTGAACTTGATTATGAATGTGAACCTGATCCCCAACTTTGTGATTCAATTTTCATTTACGAATCTATGTTGACTCCGGTATTCTTACCCAATTTGGACCAATTTTTCTGAGCCAACATTTATTCCCGTACCCATAGATCTAGAAATGAAATCACCAATTTTGGATAATTACATTTCATTGATGGGAAAAAGAATGTGAATTTCATTCTTAGATTTGGACTCAACTCTTAAACCAAAACTGGTTCTTGAACCCAAAGTTAATTTTCCCAAGTTAGTATTAGTTCCTGAACCTATTATTCTTGAGTCCAAGTCAACCATTCCACCAAGTCACATTCTTTTGTTGGACATAGGTATAGACCATGATGACTCTGTGATGATTTTC
>JAVJIF010032325.1:0-286726 GCA_038442645.1 Agave tequilana
TTGCTAAATTACAATCATGTATACGATCAAAATAAAATTTAGCAAGGTGGCCCTTACGTCCACAATGTGTACAAGTGTACACATGAGGATACAGTGATGATGGTGTCCGTGAGGAGCATGTGTATGCCGTGGGGGTGTGCATGAAAAGATGGAACTTGTTTCTTTTGAAACAAAGTTTCCAAACGTGTATGGCCCACAACACATTGGCTCAAAGTGGAGCCCAAACAATCAACACTCTTCTTAAGCATAGATATATCTTTTTCAATTAAAGAAGAGGTGACACATGCAATAGGGTGAAGTGTGTGTTGCTACACTAGCATGGCAAACATGAAAAACATATCATTTTCAAAGATTTATTTTTATTTAAACAATTTCTAACTCTTTTGAAATAAAATCAATTTCTCTTTTAAAGAATCATTTTCTTTTAAAACAAAATCAACTTTTGAAATATAAAACTCATTTTTTTAACACATCATCACAATTATTTTTAGATTTTAAAATTTTATTTTCTTTTAAAACAAGGTCTAGTTGAGACCTTAATGAATCCCTTTCATTATAGATCTCCACTTTCTTTGCAAAACCAATCAGTTTAGAAGACATTTTTCATTTTCTTTATTTAAAGCAAAAGTCTTCTTTTTCAAAACTTTATATTTTTCTATCAATTTTTCACACACATATAGATAGTTCTTCATTTAAAGCATGGGCATCAACATAATCATTTGAAGAACTAGCATCATCATCATCATCTAAGGTTTCCGAGTGTACCTCAAAGGAGTCATTCCCTTGGACCGTATAGCATTGTTGTGGCTCGGATTCATCTCCATTAGATTCCTCCGGTTGGATTGGCAATTGAAGCTTGGAGGTGCTGGTGGTTGTTGTCAACTTATTCCACACTGCAAAGGTGGAATCAAGGTTAGAAACATGCATAAGATATTCTTTAGATGCGTGCTTCTAATGGCCTCAAGGGCTTGTGCATTGGCCCCTATATGCTTGCTATCACTAAGATAGGATTCTTGGTATGGCAAGGTGAACCTTATATCCTAGGGTTTGTAAATAAACGGACATCCTATCTTCCAACCAATGATGTTGGAAGGGTCAAACATAGGTGGGGTCATGAAGTCCATGGTCCAAACTATATGTGTGCAAACAAACAAGTGCAAATGATAGATTAGCAAACAAAGGATCTCACTCCTAGGTGTTAAGCCTAAAGTATCAGGAGCGTAGGCTCTGATACCAATTGTAAATCACCTAGAGGGGGGGGTGAATAGGTGATAATGCTAATCTAGAAACTAAATGCGGAAGCTAAAACAATTTTGCAATCACACTTAATACAACCAACAAGTGTAGCCGAATTCCCCGTGAAGGGCTCTGGACTAACTCCTCTTGATTCCCCTAGATAAGGGTTGAGGTGCTATATGAAGCTCTTGTGGTTAAGTATAAGTGAGGCACACACACAAGCAAGCCAAGCATATAAGGATGATAGCAATATGAAATAATGCAAGGCACAAATGCAAGCAATAAGATATGAATGAATGAAGATGCTTTGCACAAATAAAGGAGAGAGAGAGAGAAAAATGGATCAAACGCAAACAACAAGATTTGTTTCGAGGTTCGAGCCCCTAGCTCTACGTCCCCGCCTTCACCGAGAAGGATTTCTAATCCACTATCTTGTCCACCGAGGACTCCCACCGAGGAACAACAAGGAGTACCGAACTCCTCTCTCAAACACCGCCTCACAACCGAGGGGTAGGCCCGTAGCCAAACAATAACCAACACCTCTACCGAAGAGGGTTACAACCAATCTCCACCTCTCACTAGAGGGAGCAAATCACAATCTCAACTCTACCAAAGAGGGAGCAAACCGATCACCCGATCAACCTCTACCAAAGAGGGATACAACAAAAGTAAGGGTTTTTACAACTTGGAGGCTACAACAACTCAAACAATCTCTCTTTTCCACAAAACAAAGATCCTAAATAGAATAGGATAGAAGATATAGCTCAAGTGTGGAAAACTTAGAGTTTGGAAAACAAAAACTCAAGAAAAATACTTGAGAAAACTCTTTGTAAAAGATAGAAATAAAGAACAATACAAATCTCCCAATTTTTCTATTTTCTTTGATTTTTCTAAAAACTCTAAAACAAATAAGATTGATCTTTTGAAGCTCTAAAACCTTTTGAAAACTTGTTTAAAACAATAGAGAAAGTCCTGAAAATTTTGACTCTAAAAATCTTATGTAAAATCCCAAAGAATGGGGTATTTATAGGCCCAAAAGAAAACTAGCCGTTAGGCTGATCTGTCAGCCTGACAGGCTGGCGGTCGACCGGCCGATCGACCGCCAACGGTCATAAATATGACCGTTGGGGCTTCCGGTCGACCGCCCGGTCGACCGTCCAGATACAGAGAGCACTGCTCTCTGGTCCGGTCGACCACCCGGTCGACCGGCCCCCTGTGCTGCCAAACGTGCACAGCTCTGTGCACGCCGGTCGACCGCACGGTCGACCGGCTCTTGGTTCGGTCGACCGTGCGGTCGGCCGACCTGGCCTGTCAGCCACTGTTCTGGGTCAGAACTGGGTCAGAAAAACATGTTAAAATATTTCTAAAAATCATAAAAAAAACTTCTAAAAATCCCCAAAAATAGTTTTCTCATTTTGTATTGATATACAAACATGTGATAAAAATTTCAACTCAAATATCAGGCAATTTGAACTATTTTTGTGTCTTATCATTTTTATCAAAAACCAAAACATGTATTTTATCAAACTTGGATTTTTCAATAGGAAATCTGATTTTTCCTAAAACTTATGAATAGGCATATCAAAATAAGTTTGTTAAGATATGAAGCATGTATGTATATTGAATACATCTAATATACATAAAACCAAGTAAAATTGTTTTGATCAATCTATTCATGAAACCAATCTAAAACATAAAACTTGTGTGTGTTGTGCACTTGAGCATATCAACTATTCTTATCTTTACACATGGATCTAAACACACTAAACTAGGATACCTAAGTTTTCTTGACGATCTTCATCTTCAAGTAGACTCGATCCAAAACTTGATCCACGAGCTAGGCTATGTAAGATCTTGATGCTCGGGCCCTGGAATCACCAAGTGAAAGCTTCCAAACTCTTTTTTTTGAAGCAATCACCAACTAATATCTTGTTACATGATCTGAAACTAAAATCACAAGATTATTAGTAAACATAACTACATGAGTTAATCATCATCAAAACTAGAGAGGAAGGCCTCCGGCCAACAGAATCACATCCTCTTCCTCGGCTCTGACTTCATCCTCAAAGCGAGAGGTTTGGCAGTAATATCATCACTGTCTTGCAGGCTTCAATCTGAGGCTCAGAACGTGATTTTTGATTTTTGGGCGTTCTCCTGAAAGTTCTCAGTATCATCACCCTCATGTGGTGGGTTGCTTGTTTGGGAGTCATCTCTTGAATGTTGTCATGCATGTTGTGGCGAAAAATGTATTTGTTTTTTCTTTCAAAAAGACAAACACAAACATGAGATAGATCTTGTATTACTCTTATAAGATGTAATCAAGTTTGATGTAACCGAAAACTTGTAATAAAAGTAGCAATTTTGAAATGGAAGCATTGTTTGGATCTTCCCTGGTTGTTTTGCATTACTTTTATTTGAAATTGGTTGTCTCCATGGAATGTTGGCTAGGTCCTGAAAGTGGTTTGGAATGGTAGGAAAGGAGGATGGTGCAGTTCCTGAGTGAGAAAAAATCCCATCTGCGGCGGCTGTAAGTAATTTCTCCGAGATGAGGAAATCCTGGCTGCGGAGTTGAGTTCGCTTTCACTTCTGAGTGGGAAATATCTGACTTGCGGAGCTGCATTTCCAGGCTCCAAGAAGGGGAAATCCCTGCACAGAGCTTGGAATCCTAGTGGAGAAAATCCCACTGTGGAGTAACTGGAATGTTTGTAGGATAGCCTGTCGCCACCTCTGAGTGGGGTCATTCCCATCTCGAGGCACTAGGACCGAGGATTGGGTGTAGTAGTTAAGATGTGCACACATACAATATTGCATTTAAGTAAAATTGTAAATGCAATATATGATTGTCAGGCACAGACAAAAATTGAAAAATATGATACCTGTTGCTCTGTCCTTGGGGGAGCAATTGGAGTACGACCATACATCGCTGGTACATTAAAGGGATAATCCAGTCTAAGAAACCCTCACAATATATCTAAACACATGTGATCGTATCCTCGTCGGGACCTGCATAAGAATGGCCTGAAGTGGGGGTATAACCTACTGACAGATTGGATGCGTTTCTGGATAGGGGCCCCTACCCAGAGTGACGCTCCGGTATCTCCCAAATGGGCGTAAATCCAGCATCAAGTTATCCTCAGTGTTGGGGATATCCCACATCAGAGTTGTCTCCTGAGTGGAAAAATCTCATATGCACAATATGGATGGATGGATGTATTCATCTGCATGTAGGTTCAGACGAGGAGAGCCCGTAGGCTAGTGTTCGTGTTCTGAGTGAGAAATTTCATCAGCAGAGCATCGAACGAAAGCTTTGGGAGGGAAAAACCTTGCATCATAGTGAGGGACTCCAAGTGGGGGAAATCCCACAGCGGAGGATTTTGACTCCTATAGGAGACGATCAATAAAAAGCCTATAGGCATGTCTGCATTGACGTCTCCGAGTGAGAAAATTCCATCAGCGGAATGTACAGACATTTCTCTGAGTGAAGGAAATCCTAGCAATAGAGAAATCTTGTTGCCGCCTCTGGGTGGGGGATATCCCATCTACGGGGCGTGTGGATGGATGTATGTTGTGGAGTAATCTTATTAGGGAATATCCCATCTATAGGGCGTGTGGATGGATGTATTGTTGGGATAATCTTGTCCCTGCCTCCGAGTCGGGGAGTCTCCATCTACGGGGCGACTGGGTGGAGGTATTGTTGGAATAATCTCGTCGTTGTCTCCGAGAGGGGGAGTCTCCATTTATGGGGCAACTAGGTGGATGTGCTATTGGAATAATCTTATCGCTGCTTTCAAGTGAGGGAGTCTCCATCTATGAAGTGAGTGGATGTATGTACCATGATGGATGGAGTACTGCAATAAAGGATGTTTTGTCATGGTTAGGAGAATAAATAATATTTTATTTAAAAATGAAATACATGAAGTTGAAATTGGAAGGAGGTACATCCCGTGTGTTCAGGATACGAGGAGCCAGTCGATCGCCTTGTATTAGGTGATCATTTGATTTCCCACAAAGATTGAGTGTCCAGATGTCCGGATGCGGCTTCAGGAGTGAGAATATACTCTTTAAGGAAGCCTTATTTTACAAGCTTCTTCAGGTACTTTCAGAGGGCCCAGCAGTGGTTGATTTTGTGTCCCTTGCCTTCGTGGTAGGAGCATATTCCTCTGACTGGGGAGCAAAGGATTATGCTGGAGTGGTCAGGGCGCCCGATTAATCATTAATCTTTGATAATGTTGAAGATTTTGTTAATTAGGAGCTTCAATGGAGTGAAGTACTTCATAGATCTGTCGCCTCCGAGTGAACTCGGGGAGAAGATCAGGAGCGCTTACTTCTAGCAAGAGGGATGCCCCTGAGGTCGGTCTTGAGCGTGGTCGGGAGCTTTGCAAGGAGACTTTGACTTCCTTCCATCATCGCCCTATTTTACGGAGTGGTTGAGGAAGCTTTCATTGCCTCTTCAAGCTGGATGTAAGGCTGAGCTCGAGAAAAGCCTTCGCTTATCTTGGCGACGTTATGCTTCAGGAGGTGTTTGTACAGAGGTGAGCAACTTGCAGCACGCTGATAAATGCGAGAGCGGCAACTTCTTCCGATAGTTGGTGTAATCACCTAGAGGGGGGTGAATAGGTGAATAGCGAATCTAATGATGAATTAATGCGGAATTAAAAAGCAAACTAAAAATTCTTAAGCTAAACACACAAGGTATAACCTAAGAGTGTAGCCGAATTTCCCGTGAAGGGCTTTGAACTATCTCCTCAAGATTCTTCTAAATAAGAGTTAAGTGGCTCTCTTGGTTGAATACAAGTGTGAGCAAATAATCCCAAGTATATAACAATATAAGCACAAATATATCAAGCAAGTAAAGATTTGAGCAATAAGCATAAGCAAGATATAAAGACAAGTGAAAGATAAAGAGAGAGCAATCGCAAACACACGGGAGATTTGTTTCGAGATTCGAGCACACTTGCTCTACGTCCCCGCCTTTAACACTATAAAGGATTTCACTAAAATGATCCCACCGGATCACTCAGTGCCGCAACACCTACAAGCGAGTTCACACTAGAACTCATTTAGACTCTCTAGTCCCTCTCTTGTTCCCACAAGAACAAACAAACACACGCAAGCACGCAAGCTTGCTGATGTCGCACCTCTACACCGAGTTCTCACTAGAACCCGAAACAACGCGAACCCGTAAGTTCGCCTCCTCAAATACAAAGATGAAAACTTTGGTGATCTAAACACTTTGATCACCTAAAATAACTCTCACAACAACTCTCCTATAGGATAGATATATCAATGGAAAGCTCAAGTATGTGTGAGAAAAATAAGAATGGATGTGGTGGAGAAAAACTCAAGAAAATAACTTTTGAAAACTCTTGATAAACTCTCCTTTTGATTTGAAAATATTGGCTTTAAAACTTGTGAAAAAACCACTGAAATAGGTATGCAAGACTAGCCCAAAACTCTCATGAAATCCTGTCTAAAACAGCCTAAGGGAGCCCCAATTTATAGGCTCCAAAAATCTGCCCGTTGGAAGCCAGCTCAGCAGCTCTGACTGCTGACGGTCGACCGCCCGGTCGACCGCTAATGGTTGGATTTTCGACCGTTGGGAAGGTTGGTCGACCGCCGGTCGACCGCCAACTTTGCAATGGCCTAGCAGTCGACCGCCCGGTTGACCGGGCCATTTCCAGAGACCAAACACTCTCTGGCAGTCGACCGTGCAGTCGACCGGCCCAACCTGGGCATGTCTGTGCACATCAGTCGACCGGAGTGGTCGACCAATGTGCACAGACGTGCACAGGTTGGACCGGTCGGTTCGACCGACTTCTTGTCCGGTCGACCGTCCGGTCGACCGACAGAGGGTCAGTCTAGGCAATTATGGGGATTAAAAACTTGACTTTTGACTTTAATAAAATCCCATAAATTCTCTAAAAATCTACAAAAATAAGTTCAGTATTATACTTTGATATACAAACATGTTTGAGTAAAAATCAAAATATATTTCAAAAATTTTGAATTATTTTTGTGACTTGGAAATTTTGGCTTAAAACAAAATCTGTATTTTTCCAAATTGATTTTTCAAAACTTCTCCAAATACAAAAATAAGATATTTTAAATAATTTTAAAGCTTAATGTATATGGATATGATTCATTACACATATATGATGAAATATCAATGTTTTTGACATTAAGCTCTAAATAGTTTTGGATAAAACATATGTATATATGAAACTCCAAAAATCAAAACGGTATTTTTCTAAAATGAAAACTCTTTTATGAAAACACATATAAATTTTGTGTGTGAGTGTATATGATACTTGAGCAATTCACCAACTAATCTATCCTTTACATTTTATCTAAAAATAAAATCTTAACAAAACAAACTTAGACACAAGTCTTCTCTTGAAGGTCTTCACTTGAAAATCTTCTTCTCCTTCTTGACTTGGTCCAAACCTTGATCCAAAGAGCTAGACTCCTCTTGAGTACTTGATATGGTCTTGATACATAAGCTCTTGAATCAACACGTGCTGCTCCAAAACTTGACTTTAAAACTTTGTTGAAGCTAAACACTTACTAAGATCTTGATCACATATCTAAGACTAATTAAACACAAGATCATTAGTACTATAACTACATGAGTTAATCATCATCAAAACTAGAGTGATGGGCCTTTGGGCCAACATCTCCCCCTTTTTGATTGATGACAAAACTCATGGAGTTATATATGCATGGATTAAAGTTAAGCTTCATAGAAGCCCCCCCTAACTCATGCATAACAATAAACAATGAGATATACAATGAAGTATACGAACTAAACAAATATGTATGCATCAACAAGGTGAGAGAAACATGCAAACATCCAAAATTCTTTTTCCAAAAACCTTCTCCCCCTTTGTTTAAACTTTCAAAAACATTCTCCATATTTTGTGAAAACATAGGATACATAAACTCAATATATGCAAAAACTCAAATATGCATATATAAACTCAAAATCTTTCTCCCTCTTTTTGTCAATCATCAACAAAAGGGTAAAACAAAACAATCATAAGGATATATATGCGATATACATTCATGAAGAGGAAGACGCTAAGTTAGCTTCCCTGCATATATTCATTACATGAAGAAGGGATGACAAGCCTAACTCGCATAACGCATAATATAAAATGCATAAGTGGAGATGTTAAGCTCCCTCCCCCACACGTGCATCACATAAGAAGAGATGTCAAGCTCCTCAATAAAAGATACACTCAATATGATTCTATATATAGAAGAGATGTTAAGCTCCCTTTGCATATAGACAATACATATCAAAACATTTTAAACACAAATTGTTATAGTACTTAAACAAATTTTGAGATACCATTTGTACATAAACAAATTTTAAGATATTAATTGTAAATAAACTATACAAATTTTAAATTTTTCTTAAATCAACAAATCAATTTGAGATATCATAAAATTTTGATACCATAGGAAATTTGTGGTACCAATTGAAATTGAAACATTTGTATATTTTGATATCAATGAAAGAAAATATTTTATATTTTGATATTAATTGAAATATATGATAAATTTTAATACCAAATAGGTAAAACACATTGATACCAAATGAAATTTAAACTAATTGGAAATTGAAACATATTGATACCAATTGAAGTATATGGTATATTTTGATATCAATAAAAACTACCAATTGAAAATAATACATAAGCTTATTAAAGTACCAATTTAGATACCAAATGAAATCAAGATTTAAATCAAGCTTAGCATAAATATACTTTGTGCTTTAAACATATAAATATATTGTAAATCAAGCACAAGCAAATCATATATATATATATATATATATATATTATATATATATATATTATATATAATATATATATATATAATATATATATATATATAATATATATATATATATATGAAAATGAGAATACTAATAGAAATTGATATTATTTAAAATTTAAAGCATACATATACAGAAAACAAAATATGAGTATACACAAAAATATCAATTGTAATAACCAATTGAAAAAATGATTAGAAGCAAGTGTATAACTCATAAAGATCCACCCTTGTCATGCACATGATAAAAGATATTTAGTTTGAGCATATAGGCATGGTCGCCCATCCATCCGCCCTTAAAGGGTAGAAGTTTTCAAAAATAGATTTGAAAATGTTTATAAATTGAAAACACTATCAAATGAAGAATAACTAACTAGTTAAAAGTAATTTTTGTAAAACTAGTTAAAAATTCTTCAAACATGAAAACAAAACATATGTGTATCATGAATTATACCAAATACATAAGTGTTGACACTCGAAATCTATAAAACCCAAAACTTCTTATGAAGACAATGTTATGAGTAAAAAAATGAAGTGTGAGTGTACAAGAATCATGTAAATAGCATTTTCATGAAAATAATCAATGTGGCTCAAGATAAACATAAATTTCTTTTTATCAAAAACATGAAAAACATGAAAATTTATTTTCATTAAAAACAAACTTCAAGGCATATGTATGATTTATCCAAAGCTAACAATATGCATACATATTTCAAATATAAAAAGAGTCCATAATAGTATTTGCATGAAGGAAAGAGACTCATGGGTATACATGTATATTTATTAGTTTTGAACAAAAATTACATATACATGAAGCAAAACATGCACAAGGATAGGCAAAACAAGTGTAAATGAGGAAATCATCAAAACTAGGTTATACATGTACATGTAATGAGTACAAATGAACAATAAAGTGCAAACATATAGGAATCAAATGTTGCTCACTACTTGTACAAGTATATACACAAGTTTTGACAAACATTATATCTAAATAAGTTTTTATCACATGAAGCACAAAACAAAACATAATCATGAAAACATACTAAAAATGTCATATATGTAAAAGCATGTAAAATAAATCAGAGTTTAGAGATAGTTACCAAACCATAAGAACTATACTCTAAGTCTCCAAAATAAGGTAGTCTTCCCACCAAACTCCTTGATAGTGATGCATCAATTTGTAGTGTCCATCAAGTCCATGCATCCACCACTAACCAATCCTCTCACGTTATGTGAGAGCCCATACCTACATCAAACATAAGAGGTGGAGATTTTGATACCCATTTTCTTTTGGGTCCACGGGGGTTAGTCTTCTAGGGAACCCAAACATTATTACTTGCAACATTTAAAGAATTTACTCTATTATAGAAAAATCTTGCAAGATGGCCTTTGTGGCCGCAATGTGTATACTTGTACACTCCTAACATGTATATGTGTATGATCATGACGTTCAAAGTGTGCATATGCATGTTGTGGGTGATGTGCATGAATATGTAGAGCTTGTTTCTCTAATCTTTTATGGTTAAATGCACAATTGCTCAAAGTTGAGCTCAAACAATCTATTTTATTTTTCAAAAATTTAATCTCATTTTGATCAATAGTGGCATGTAAAGCATGATGAGAATGAGAATCATTATTCTTTTTCTTTTTATAAACATTTCCTTTTTCTTTTGAAATAACTTTTCTTTTTAAAGAGTTGTTTTCTTGTAAAGCAATTTCTTTTTCCTTTTCTACTAACATTATTTTACTTTTTAAAGAAGTATTTCCTTCATAAAGATCATTTAATTTAGAAGACAAGGAAATATTCTCATTTTTCAAAAATTCGTTTTCTTTAGAAATGCATTCCAATTTTTTTTGAAAAGAGTCTTTTTCTTTTAACATGAAAACAAATTTATTTTTTAAAGTCTTGTTATCCTTTTTAAGCATGTCATATTTTTCAAGTAGCTGTTGAAGTAAGCTCATCATAAGACATGTCAACATCCTCTTCTAACTCAGATTCAGAGTTTACCTCAAGGGGGCTATCCCCTTGAACCATGTAGCATACGTTGGAAGCCTTACTTCCACCATTCGAGTTGCTCCCCACATAGTATTGCTCTTGTTCACAAGAGAGACAATAGTGTTCCAAACTATAAAAGCCGAATCAAGATTAGAAACCCTAGATAAATATTCATCATTTAGGGTACTCTTTAATGCATGGATGGCTTTTGAGTTAGCCTCAAGATACTTCCTATTACTAAAATATAAATCCTTAATGGTAGCAAGATAAATATGAATACCTAGGCCTTTGAGGTACAAAGACATCTTAACTTTTCAAGTTTAGATGTTAAGAATGTCAAAAGTGGGAGGTGACATGAAATCCATGTGTGTGTAAAAATATTGTGATTAGCTATAAATGAGAATTTTTAACTCAAGGTGGTTAGACCCAAATCAAGAGCACTTGGCTCTGATACCAATTGTAATCACCTAGAGGGGGGTGAATAGGTGACTAGCTAATTTAATGATGAATTAATGCGGAATTAAAACTATTTAAGCAAACTAAAAATTCTTAACTAAACGCACAAGGTATAGCCTAAGAGTGTAGCTGAATTCCCATGAAGGGCTCTTGACTATCTCCTCAAGATTCCTCTAGATAAGAGTTGAGGTGCCGCTTTGGCTCTCTTGGTTGAATATAAGTGTGAGCAAACAATCCCCAAGCATATAAAAATATAAGAACAAATATATCAAGCAAGTAAATATATGGCAATAAGCATAAGCAAGATATAAAGACAAGTGAGAGATAGAGAGAGCAATCGCAAATACGGGAGGTTTGTTTCGAGATTCGAGCACATTTGCTCTATGTCTCTGCCTTTAACACTATGAAGGATTTTCACTAAAAATAATCCCATCGGATCACTCGATGCCGCAACACCTACAAGCGAGTTCACACTAGAACTCCTTTAGACTCTCTAGTCCCTCTCTTGTTCCCGCGAGAACAAACACACGCAAGCACGCAAGCTTGCCGAGGCTAAACCTCTACACCGAGTTCTCACTAGAACCCGAAACAACGCGAATCCGCAAGTCCGCCTCCTCAAATACAAAGATGAAAACTTTGGTGATCTAAACACTTTGATTCCCTAAAACAACTCTTACAACAACTCTCTTATAGGATAGATATATCAATGGAAAGCTCAAGTATGCGTGAGAAAAATAAGGATGGATGTGGTGGTGAAAAACTCAAGAAAATAACTTTTGAAAACTCTTGATAAAACTCTCCTTTTGATTTGAAAATATTGGCTCTAAAACTTGTGAAGAAAACCACTGAAATAGGTATACAAGACTAGGCCAAAAACTCTCTTGAAATCCTGTCTAAAACAGCCCAAGGGAGCCCCAATTTATAGGCTCCAAAAATCTGCCCGTTGGAAGCCAGCTCAGTAGCTGACTGCTAACGGTCGACGACTCGGTCGACCGCCAACGGTCAGATTTTCGACCATTGGGAAGGTCGGTCGACCGGCCGGTCGACCGCCAACTTGGCAATGGCCTAGTAGTTGACCGCCCGGTTGACCGGGCCATTTCCAGAGAGCAGAGACTCTCTGGCAGTCGACCGTGCAGTCGACCGACCCAACCTGTGCACGTCTGTGCACATCGGTCAACCGGAGCGGTCGACCGACTTCTTGTCCGGTCGACCGACAGAGGGTCAGTCCAGGCAATTATGAGGATTAAAAACTTGACTCTTTGACTTTAATAAAATCTCATAAATTCTCTAAAAATCTACAAAAATAAGTTCAATATTATACTTTGATATACAACATGTTTGAGTAAAAATCAAACATGTTACAAACATTTTGAACTATTTTTGTGACTTGAAAATTTTGGCTTAATACAAAATCTGTATTTTTCCAAATTGATTTTTTCAAAACTTCTCCAAATACAAAAATAAGATATTTTAAACACTTTTAAAGTTTAGTGTGTATGGATATGATCCATTACACACATATGATGAAATATCTATGTTTTTGATATTAGGCTCTAAAATAGTTTTGGTTAAAACATATGTATATATGAAACTCTAAAAATCAAAACGGTATTTTTTCAAAATGAAAACTCTTTTATGAAAACAAATATAAATTTTGTGTGTGAGTGTATATGATACTTGAGCAATCCACCAACTAATCTATCCTTTATATTTCATCTAAAAATATAATCTTAACAAAATAAATGTAGACACAAGTTTTCTGTTGAAGGTCTTCACTTGAAAATCTTCTTCTCCTTTTTGACTTGGTCCAAACCTTGATCCAAAGAGCTAGATTCCTCTTGAGTACTTGATGTGATCTTGATGCATAAGATCTTGAATCAACACATGCTAGCTCCAAAACTTGACTTTAAATCCTTTGTTAAAGCTAAACACCTACTAAGATCTTGATCACATATCTGAGACTAATTAAACACAAGATCATTAGTACTATAACTATATGAGTTAATCATCATAAAACTAGAGTGATAGGTCTTTGGGCCAACAGTTGGAGACTATGGTGAGTAGATTCTGGAAGAAGTTGATGTATGACTTGAGGTTATGCTCTTGCCTAATTCTGACAGAGAGAAGGTGGTGATTATTCATCTTGGCCTCCTTGCGGGAGACGTATTGGATAAGGAATACCTCAGTCGCCTCAACAAAATTGCGGAGAGAGCGCGGTGGCAGTGAGTAGAACCAGTTGAGGCCATGCCTTTCAGGCTGACAGGAAAGTTAAGACACATGACTGGATCGTTACGGGAATAGATCACTATCTTGTCCTAAAAGTAGCAGAGATGTTGTACAGATCACTTACTCCAGAGTAGTAGTTGAATATCGAAGTGGAGAATTTCTACGGGAACTTGTACTCCTGGATCTCTTTAGAGAGAGGGGACTCGTAGATCTTGGTAGTTGGAGTCTGGTGATCCAGCAATCTGGCCTCCCCGATCCGCTTTTGGATCAGTTCATCGAGAGCGTGGAGGTCGGGAAACCTGCTGATCTCGGGGTCACCCTTCATTTGCACTGGGTTATTCTGGAGGGCTGTGACTTCAACCAAGAGCTGTTCGTTAAGCAGGCTCAAGTTCTCTTGCTCCTGGAGGATGTTTTCACAATTGAGAGCTATCTGTTCTCGTTCGTGGTCTGATTGCATCTATTGCTCCTTTATATGCTCTGTCATCTCGTAAAGCGTCTGAAAGAGTTGGTCTTCACGCTGCAATAAGGATGGATGTTGGCGACTTGCTCTTATCGCGATGAGGAGCACATATCCTCAGTGGTGTGCAGCTGATCGCTGGTTGGTAGAGGGACTGCGCCTCCAGCGACTTCGATTGCATTGCCTTTGGACGTTGCACCTTTGATGACTTATTTTCCCGGGGCCATCATTGATGTAGAAGAGGCTTTTTGAGGAAGATTTTTTGTGTTTAAGGGATATATCTTGAGTGTATGGACTCAAATCTCAATGAAAGCACCAATTTATGGTGGACATTTTTCAAATGATCAATCTCGCACCACAAATGAAAGGGGGTATCTAAATTAGGGGGGGAACTTTAGGTTTCAGTATAGTGAACAGAGACAAGAGGTTTTTACGTGAAAATCCAAATTGAAAAAAAAAAACCATGGGAAGAAGAGAATTCACTATATTTTTGGAGATTATAGTCAATTCAATGCAGTACTCTTGTGTTTATAATTTCTTTTATCTCTGTCGACCTCCCTTCTTCATGGATCTTCAGTGTATAAGTACTCTGTAAGGGCGTAACTGATGGTGCTGATTTCTCGGATCTCCATAACTACAAGATTTGCATGTTGGGATCTTTTCATAGCTGCTTAGATTGTTGTACTTTATTGTTGGGATTGGCATGCCAAGATATCCACCATCCATAATTGCTCACACTGAAATAGGAAAGTATTTAGAATGTGAGAATATAGTGACAAATGTAACTATCTTTATGATCCAAAAAACTCTACTGCTGAGTTGTGTCCAGAGGAAGTGAGAGTCTCCGCAGAGAGCCTATGTCGTGGAGGTCAGGGAGATATCTGGTAAGTGCGATGTCGGGAAAAGAAAGCGCCTGAGGTCCTCACCTCGGGGTTGAATGTGAGCTTGGGGGAGGCCCAAGGCCCTCTCCTTGGGGTTGAGTGTAATGTCAGGGTAAGGCCCGAAGTTTTCTCCCCAGGGTTAAGTATGAGCCAACTGGTATCTCGAGTTCATCGTTTACTTGTGACATTGTGTGGTGGGAAACGTGTCATAATCTTGGAGAGTGGTCAGATTCTGATCACTGTAATACCTCAGCTCTCACTTTAACTTCAGAGTTTTGATGTAGCGGTAAGAACTTTAATAATTATGACACATCTAAAACACCCATTGACCCTTCCCTTTAACATTAACATCATAGTTCGGGAAGGGGCTGACCAAATGATGGACACACAAAACTTTATGATAATGAATGTCTAAAAAAATGCTTTTGTTTGTACTTGGGGTTCAAGATACGGTTCATATTTTTTTTTGTTGGAAGTATTATGTATTTCTTGGAATTTTAGGTATTTTTAGCTAGTTACATTAAACAAAAACATGCATTAATTAATACTGTAATAAAATCTATATAAATAAATAAATAAAACAGGAGAAAAAAGATTACAATCATGTAAGAACACTGCCCTAGAAGAAAAAGACCTGCCCTGTCGCTCGGATGTTGAAGCGGCTGTCATCGACTAGCGATAAAAGCCTTCCAGAAAGTACCAGCAACCGGCATGAGCCTGGGTTTCTTCTCAGACATGATCGGTTTCCCCCTGAAATCATTGTAAAATCAATAGAAATTTAAAGATAAAGAATAGCTTCCTGACTACAGAGAATATGCCAGAGAGAAGCTAAAGAGGGAGAAGAAAGAGCTTTCATTGCGTGTCATGCTACTAAAGGGAGGGGCTCTATTTATAGCCTTCATAGCCCCCCTCCCCCGGCAATTGTAATAGCAAGAGAGAATCACGACCTCATGCGGGTTGTTAAGAGATATTCTCACCCGACTTGCAGGTCTTATGAGACTCGGTCAAGATGAAACAACTAAGGAGAATTAGTCAATGTGACTCAGTTAAAATCAAAAATGGAAATAAAATAAAAATATAACATGAGCTAGGGCCCGTTCTAGCATGTGCGCCACGGTATGCGTGTGTAGGCTGTTTAAAAATTATTGAAGACAAGTCCTTAGACGCGGACCTCATTCCAACATAAAGGTCGCGTTTCAATACAAAATGCGGACCTCATGTCCAACTTCAAGGAAATCACCTAGAGGGGGGGTGAATAGGTGATGGCTATAGGTTTATATCAAATAATTAGAAATAAAAATAATTACTAGCTAACTAGTAATAAGCAATTATAACATAAGAGATACTTGCAATAAAGTAAATAATAGTAGAATGCAAGAATAGAAAGATTTGAATTAAGAGATAAAAAGAGAGCAAACACAAATGCAAGGATGCGTTTCGAGATTCGAGCCACCGCTCTACGTCCCCGCCTCACGCAATGAAGAATTTTCATTAAATCGATCTCGCCAGATTGCCAACCCTTACAAGTTCTCGCAAGAACTCAATGGACTCGCAAGTCCCTCTCTTGGTGCTGCAACACCTACAATCGAGCTCACTAGCTCACTCGAGGCCGCAACCTCTACAACTTCACAAATACAAGAAATTGGTGTTCTTCTTTGTGATCACAAAAGTGTTGGCCCAAAAGGTTACACTCTCTATTTGTATAAGTTTTGATGATAACAAAACACATAGAAGCTATTTGGTACTAATAAGTTATTTTAGAATGAGCTTCAGGTTTGAACAAGTATTGATGGATTTAAGCATATTGCAAGGTTAATGGCGCTAAAAGCATGTTGATAGGTTGATGGCGCAAGAGAACTCTTTTATAGGAGAGGAGGCTCTAGCTCGGCAACGTGGTTCAGAGACTTCTTTCTTTATATAGTTTTTATTTTTCTTAGTTTGTTAAAGGATAGTATATAGTGTTGAAGCTCAAAATCCCTACACACACATATTTGCACATGTTTTTCTAAAATATTATTATTTTTCTCTTGCATAAAATATTTTAATATGCCTATTTCAGTAATTGCAAACTTTATTTTATGTAGTGTACTTACTCTTGACAAAATTAATTTTTGAAAATTAACATTTCTTCAAAAACTTTTCAAAGAAAACTGTTTTGACCTGTTGCGGTCGACCGGACGGTCGACCGGCTCTGTTTCAGGTCAGAACGATCGACCGAGCGGTCGACCGCAGTTCTGACCGTTGGGTGTGTGCACGTGTGCACGTTACCCGGTCAACCAGGCGGTCGACCGTACCCATATTGGTCGACTGAGCTTCGGCTGACTGAAAGTACCCTAGTCTCTGTTTGGGACGGTCAACCGGGCGGTCGACCGTGGGCTGGCAACGGTCAAATGTTTTTGAAAACCTGTTGACCGGCCGGTCGACCGAGAGCGATTTCTCAGCCTAAACGGCTGGTTTTTTAAACACGTTTTTAAACGTGTTTTATTCTTCAAACGAGGTTTATGGCTGGTTTTGGATCTAATCTTTCCTGTTTAATCAAATTATAGTTTACCTTTAAATCCCTACCTTTATCCTATAAATAGGGGTGATTAGGGTTGAGGTGAATCACAACAATTTTTGCAAAAAGAAATCAAAGCTTGAGTCTCTTTAAAAGAAGTTTTGCTCTCAGTTTTTGTGCTCAAAATTCTGAGTTTTCTCTGAAGTTTTTGATTCTAAACTCTCTTCAACTTTGTTTTATTTTTTACTTACAAACCTTGAGCTTCAATCTATACATTATTCTCTAGGATTTTGTAAAGAAAAGTTTTTCAAAAGAGAGTTTGTGGTCTTTTGATCACCAGTGATTATTGAATTTGTGGTTCCACTACCTCTGGACTAGAGGAGTGTGATTGAGGAGTTGGATACTCCCTTGTGTTTGTAATCCTTTGTGGAAGCTCTAGTGGATCGGAAATCCTTCTGGGTGAAGGCAGGGACGTAAAGCTGGGTGCTCGAACCTCGAAACAAATCTCTGTGTTTGCGATTGTTTTACTTGTGTTATTTACTTGCTTTCCATTCATTCTTATATTATCGATCAATACTCTCACAACAAGATTGCATTCATCTCAAACTCTTATTTAGAGAAATCACGAGGAAGGAGTTCAGAGCCCTTCACGAGGTATTCGGCTTCTAATCTTTTTTTAAGGGATCGTTGCATCATATCATTTTAAATTTGTGCATTGATTAGCATTATACCTATTCACCCCCTCTAGGTGATTTCAATTGGTATCAGAGCTAGGACTCTAGTTTTTAGCTTCACATCCTTAGAGAGATCCTAAAATTTGCTAAACTATTTTCATATCTTCATTCATTCACTAGTAAAGATGGCCGATAACATTAAGACCCCTCCCAAATTTGATGGACTCAATTTTCCCATATGGAAAGTTATGATGAACATTTTTCTATAATCTCTAGGTAGTCTAGTTGCTAAGTCTTTGACCAAGCCTTTTAGTAAACCCGAAGGTGAGGAGGACACTTGGTCCGAACTTACCTCCAAGGAATTTGATGCTAATTCAAAGGCTCAAATTGCCTTACTTTTAGCTTTGAATGAGAATGACTTAACACGGGTTATCCATTGCAAATCCGCCTATAAGATTTGGCAACACTTATTGGTCACTCACGAGGGAACATCACAAGTCAAGAGAGCTAAAATAGATCTCTTGCGTTCCCAATATAAAAGTTTTAAAATGCAAGAAAATGAATCTATTGATGATATGATTAATAAGTTTACTAAAATCACGAATGCTCTTGCTTCTCTAGGTGATGAAATAAGCAACGACCAAAAGGTGCGTAAGGTGATTCGTGCTCTCCCTTCATTAAGGGAAATCAAAGCTACCACCTTGAAAGAATTGAATGACAAAGACGAGATGGAGCTCATAAGTCTTATTGAAAATCTAAAGACTCAAAGGATGGAGAAAAAGGCTAGAGAAGAAGCGGTACCTTAAAAGAAAATTTCTATAGCTTTCAAGTCTTCCTCCACCAACTACGATGATGAAGAAGATGATGAAGAGCTATCTCTTCTTGTGAGAAATATAAAGAGAATGTACCGCAAGAATAAGCTCAACTATAGAAGGCGATGGGAAGGGAAGGAGGAAAAAAAGATCATATGCTATAACTGTCGGAAACCCGGACACATCATGGCCGATTGTCCAGATTTCAAGAAAAAGATATCTTCCTCCTTGAAGCAAAAGAAGCCGTTTGAAAAGAAGGTGTACAAAGCCACTTGGGACTCGGAGAGTGAATCCGAAGATGAAGTCGACACGACAAATGTGTGTTTCATGGCAACACACCTAAGGTAACAACCCAACCACTTGATGATGAAAGTGAAATAAGTAAAGAATTGTTATTACAAGCTTTCATTGAACTTTCAGAAAGTTTTGATGATAAAAAGGAAGAGTGTTCAAAATTGAAAAAGGAAAATGAAATGCTTAAAAGTCAAATTGCCATTTCTTCAAAAGAAAAAAATGAATTATCTTCTATTCTTATTTCAACACAGAGAGATTTTGATGCCTAAAGAGTTGCTTGTAAAGTTAAATATCTTAAAATTGATGAAAATGAGTTTTCCATGTTAAAAATAGAATAAATGATTTGAGAAATGTTTTAAAAGAATGTGCTTTTAATAAAACTAAATTAGAAGAAATGTTTTCAAAGAAGCATATGCATACTACTCATGCTAAACATGATAAAACATCTCATGCCAAAACTCCACATGTTCATCATGCCAACACATCACATGTCAATCATGCTAAAACACCTCATGCTCACAAATTACATGTTCATAAACCACATGCTCATTATACTTTTAAACATGCAAGAATTTATAAATATATTTATTGTGGCCGGAATGGTCATTTAGCTAAATTTTGTTATGATCATATAAATAGTACAAATAATCTTGTTTGGGTTCGAAACACTAACACTTTAGGACCCAAGAAAATATAGGTACCAAAATCAAGTCTTAAATTATTTGATGTAGGTACACACCAAGACTCCAAGACGTAAGGAGCGGTGGTACCTTGATAGTGGTTGTTCAAGGCATATGACATGGGACATCAACAATTTCACAACCCTATCAAAGTACATTGAAGGTGGCACCGTCACCTTCGGAGGTGACTCCAAGGGCACCATCATCGGTATAGGTAACATTAAGATTAGTGCATCTCCTTTAATTGAAAATGTAGTTCTTGTTGATGGGCTTAAACATAATTTTCTTAGTATTAGTCAACTATGTGATCGTGGTCTCAAAGTTGTGTTTGATGAATCTTCTTGCAAAATTTTTTATTGTAAAACTAATGATTGTATTCTCACTGGATTTCGTGAAAATAATATCTATATTATTGATATGCTTAATTTTGATTGCTCTACAAAATGTTTAAATGCTTTTGATGAGATTTCATGGTTATGGCACAGAAGATTAGGCCATGCATCTTTTGATCACCTTGCTAGAATAAATTCTAAGGAATTGATGAAGGGTATTCCTTATTTGAAGTTTAAAAAAGACCGCATTTGTGGTGCGTGCCAACTTGAGAAACAAACCAAGTCTTCTTTCAACCAATCAAGGATATCATGTCATCTAGGCCATTAGAATTGATTCACATGGATCTTTTTGGACCAACTAAAACTAAAAGCTTAAATGGAAATAGATATGTTTTTGTTTTAGTCGATGATTTCTCTCGTTTCACTTGGGTTTTCTTTTTGGAGCATAAAGATCAAACTTTTTCACATTTTAAGATTTTTCGAAAAAGGGTTGAAAAAGAAAAAAGGATTTTCGATTTTACGGATAAGAAGTTATAGAGGTGGTGAGTTCGTCAACCAACTCTTCATGACTTATTGTGATGAAAAGGGAATTAAGCATGAAATGTCATGTCCTAGAACTCCACAACAAAATGGAGTAGTTGAGAGGAAGAATAGAACTCTTCAAGAATTGGCTAGGACTATGATAAGTGAATATGAGCTCCCTCAATACTTATGGGCCGAGGCCGTAAACACCGCATGCTACATATCCAACCGTATTTATTTGTGCAAAAATACTTTCAAAACCTCTTTTGAAATTTATCATTTAAGAAAACCAAATGTTTCATACTTTAAAGTTTTTGGATGTAAGTGTTTTGTTTTGAACACCAAAGATAATTTGGGTAAATTTGATGCTAAGACTTATGAAGCAATGTTTGTTGGCTATTCTAGTACATAGAGTATTCAATAAATCATCTCATACTATTGAAGAATCTATGCATGTTAAATTTGAAGAATCAAATTCTATTGCTGAGAATGCTGTAGAGATTGACTTATTAGGTGAGGACATAGAGAAAATATCTTTGAAGGACTCACCCATCGAAGAAGACAAGCAAGAACCGATTGGTGATGTTCAAAAGGATGAAGTGGAACAATTACAACCACTTCCTAAAGATTGGAGATAGCCTCAAATCATCCCAAAGATCTCATCATAGGTGATGTATCAAAGGGGGTAACCACTCGCTCCAAACTCCATGATTTATGTGGGAATTATGTAGTCATATCTCATTTTGAACCCAAAACATCCTCGAAGTCGAGGGTGACTCATATTAGTTGCTTGCTATGCAAGAAGAGCTCAATCAATTTGAGCCCAACCAAGTTTGGCACCTTGTTCCTAGACCCCATGATAGACCAATAATTGGTACAAGTGGATTTTTAGGAACAAGATGGATGAGTCAGGAAATGTTATAAAGAATAAGGCTAGGTTAGTGGCCCAAGGTTACACTCAAGTTGAAGGAATCGACTTTGAGGAGACCTTTGCACCGGTAGCACGGCTAGAAGCCATACGGATCACACTAGCTTATGCATCTTATAAAAATTTTAAACTTTTTCAAATGGATGTAAAAAGTGCATTTTTAAATGGTTTTATTGATGAGGAAGTTTATGTTGAACAACCTCCCGATTTTGTGCATCATGAACATCCAAATTTTATTTTCAAACTAGATAAAGCATTGTATGGTTTAAAACAAGCTCCAAGAGCTTGGTATGAAAGGCTTTCTAGATTCTACTTTCAAATAATTTTGTTAAAGGCAAAGTAGACACCACATTATTTACTAACATGTTGGTAATGACATTCTTATAGTTCAAATATATGTTGATGATATAATCTTTGGTTCTACTAATTAGTTACTTTGCAAAGAGTTTGAATAATGTATGCAACTTGAATTTGAGATGTCATTGATGGGTGAATTGAACTATTTTCTTGGACTCCAAATCAAGCAAATGCGTGATGAGATTTTCATATGTCAAGCCAAGTACTCAAAGGAACTCATCAAGTTGGGCTTGAAGACTCAAAAGTTTGCAACACTCCCATGACCACCACCACTAAGCTTGATAAAGATGACCAAGATAAGTGTGTTGATATTAAATTATATAGAAGCATGATTGGTAGTTTGTCTTATTTAACGGCGAGTAGGCCGGATATTATGTTTAGTGTGTGTCTTTGTGCTAGATTCCAATCTTGTCCAAAGAATCTCATTTAATTGCGGTAAAACGCATTATTTGTTATGTTAAGGGCACTATTGGAATGGGTCTATGGTATCCGAAAACTGGAGAATTCTCAATGACGAGTTTTTCGGATGCCGACTATGCGGGTTGTAGAGTGGATAGGAAGAATATTAGTGAAATATGTCAATTTCTTAGTAATTGTTTTGTTTCATGGTCTTCAAAAAAAAATAAAATTTGGTAGGCCTCTCAACTGCCGAGGCGGAGTATGTTACGGCGGGGGCTTGTTGTGCTAAGTCCTTTGGATGAAACATACTCTCCTTGATTATAATTTGCATTATGACCATATAAAAATATTTTGTGATAATACTAGCACTATTTATATGACCAAGAATGCAAATCAACATAGTAAGACCAAACACATTGAGATTCGATATCACTTCCTTAGAGATCATTTTGAGAAAGGTGATATTGATATTGATTATGTTTCTTTCGATTTTCAACTTGTCGATATTTTCACTAAACCACTTAACTATAATAGATTTTCTTTTAACTGTGGTGAACTAAATGTTTGTGTTGTTGAATAAGGAAGTTTTCTTGCTAACATATTCTTTTTTGATGTATGACAAAAAGGGGGAGAAAAATATGTTGTTTATGTTTATGTTTATGTTTTAGTTTGGTGTTTTATGGTAAATTCTCTCATACTTCAAAAATTCAAAATTCTCTCATAATAAATTTTTTTATACTTGTTTAATATAGCATTATTTGATGGGGAGCTTTTACCTCTCTTTTATATCTTGTGTTATAACTTATAGCTTATATGTTTTGTCATCATCAAAAAGGGGGAGATTTTGGCCCAAAAGTTTACACTCTCTATTTGTGTAAGTTTTGATGATAACAAAACACATAGAAGCTATTTGGTACTAATAAGTTATTTTAGAATGAGTTTCAGGTTTGAACAAGTATTGATGGCTTTAAGCATATTGCAAAGTTAATGGCGCTAAAAGCATATTGATAGGTTGATGGCACAGGAGAACTCTTTTATAGGAGAGGAGGCTCTAGCTCGGCAACGTGGTTCAGAGACTTCTTTCTTTATATAGTTTTTATTTTTTTTAGTTTGTTAAAGGATAGTATATAGTGTTGAAGCTCAAAATCCCTACACACACATATTTGCACATGTTTTTCTAAAAAGATTATTGTTTTTCTCTTGTATAAAATATTTTAATATGCCTATTTCAATATCTGCAAACTCTATTTTATGTGTAGTGTACTTAGTCTTGACAAAATTAATTTTTGAGAATTAACATATCTTCAAAAACTTTTTTCAAAGAAAACTGTTTTGACCTGTTGTGGTCGACCGGACGGTCGACCGGCTCTATTTCATGTCAGAACGGTCGACCGAGCAGTCAACCGCAGTTCTGACCGTTGGGTGTGTGCACGTGTGCACGTTACCCTATCGACCGGGTGGTCGACCGTACCCTATATCGGTCGACCGAGCTTCGGCTGACTGAAAGCACCCTAGTCTCTGTTTGGGACGGTCGACCGGGCGGTCGACCATGGGCTGGCAACGGTCAAATATTTTTGAAAACCGGTCGACTGGCCGGTCGACCGAGAGCGATTTCTCAGCCTAAATGGCTAGTTTTTTAAACACGTTTTAAAATGTGTTTTTATTCTTCAAACGAGGTTTATGGCTGGTTTTGGGTCTAATCTTTCCTGTTTAATCAAAATTATAGTTTACCTTTAAATCCCTACCTTTATCCTATAAATAGGGTGATTAGGGTTGAGGTGAATCACAACAATTTTTGCAAAAAGAAATCAAAGCTTGAGTCTCTTTAAAAGAAGTTTTGCTCTCAGTATTTGTGCTCAAAATTCTGATTTTTCTCTAAAGTTTTTTATTCTAAACTCACTTCAACTTTGTTTTATTTTTCACTTACAAGCCTTGAGCTTCAATCCTATACATTATTCTCTAGGGTTTTGTAAAGAAAAGTTTTTCAAAGAGAGTTTGTGGTCTTTTGATCACCAATTGTTATTGTATTTGTGGTTCCACTACGTCTGGACTAGAGGAATGTGATTGAGGAGTTGGGTACTCCCTTGTGATTGTAATCCTTTGTGGAAGTCCTAGTGGATCGAAAATCCTTCTGGGTGAAGGCGGGGACGTAAAGATGGGTGCTTGAACCTCGAAATAAATCTCTATATTTGCGATTGGCTTACTTGTGTTATTTACTTGCTTTCCATTCATTCTTATATTGTCGATCAATACTCTCACAATAAGATTGCATTGCGCACCTCAAACTCTTATTTAGAGGAATCACGAGGAAGAAGTTCAGAGCCCTTCACGGGGTATTCGGCTTCTAATCTTGTTTCGAGTGATCTTTGCATCATATCATTTTAAATTTATGCATTGATTAGCATTATCACCAATTCATCCCCCCTCTAGGTGATTTCAAAAAGCTCACAAACACAATCCTATTACCAAGTTGGAGTAGATGAAGCTCTTTGAGATTGTGTGGTGAGAAAATCCTATGTAGATGTGAAGGAAAGCTCAACCAAAAGCAAAGATATGAACTTTTTGGCTCAATATAGAAATATTTTGAGAAAAAAGATTTGATCACAAAAACTTGCTCTAGGGTGTTCTAAAATTGTTCCACTCCTTATAGGGTTTTTCTACAGTCCCTCTATTTATAGGAGATAAAAAAAAGTAGAGAAACCCAAAAGAACCGTTAGGATGTGACCCACAAAAAGACAAAATAGAAACTAGCCATTGAGAAAGAAATCATCAGAAAATCCTACCGTCGGTCGACCGACTGGTCGACAACTAACAGTCAAAAATCTGATCGTTGGGGTTAGCAGTCGACCGCCTAGTCGACCGTGACCTAACGAGACAAAATGTGTCAGTCAGTCGACCAGTTGATCGACCGGTCGGTCGACCGAAGTGCACACCAATGAAAATTAAATCTTGTGCAAAAATGGTCGACCGGTCAGTCGACCGATAGAGCAATTTAGCTCTTCTATCAATAGACCACTCGGTCGACTGACAGAGCAAATTAACTCTGTCAATGGTCGACCGGTCAGTCAACCAAAGTCAGAGTTTTGAAAATATTTTGAAGTCCATCTCTTTTTTGACAAAGTGTATTTTGATCTACAAAATAGAGTTTTTGTATCATAATAAGTCCAGTGTGTGATCAGAGATCATCACAAAAATTAAGTAAAACTATATTTTGTGAAAATTACTTTTCTAAATGAAAAACGGTTTCTCTGAAACCTATTTTTGAAAACTAAATAGAAAAACATGTTGAAGTCTTTTCAAAAACATTTAGAGATAGAAATGAAATGTATGTGTGTGTTTGAATCTCAAGAGCTATCAACCTTGCTCCCTTAGTTTTAATAAGACTATAAATTCTATACTAAAAAAGCAAAAGCAAAATCTTCTATAGCTTTTACTTCATTGCAATCTTGATCCTTGACCTTGGTGAATCTTCTGTATATGTCTTCTTGGTGCTTAGGCTCTTGAATCATCTTCTTTCTGGCTCCAAAACGGTGTAAGTCTTATTGAAGAAGCCAAATGCAACAATGAAAATCTTGAAACTTATTTAAATAAAATTGTTAGAAAACATAACTTCATATGTTTTGTTATCATCAAAACTAGGGCAAATGGCCTTTGGGCCAACAATCTCCCCCTTTTTGATGATGACAAAACAAATGGAATTATTATCAATAAATAGGAAGGAGGTTTCAGGTGAAACTCCCTCTAAACACATGCATATAACATATATATCATTTAAGGAAAATGCAACATCTAAAGCATATGTATATGATGTTACAATGTAAACACTATGCATCTCATTTATACATACAAGAATATAGAAATACAAATATTATGCACAAATGGTTTCCTCCAACCTCCAATTCCGCCTTCCTCCAAAATAAGTGGAGTTGGTGGATGGTCACATAAATATGATACACAAAATAGAAATAAACAAACCACATATCACAACCACACAAAGAGAAAATATATGGAAATTAAAACCAGCAATACAAGATATCATATATATCATGATCTAAAACATATGGCCATGCCATAATCCAAAATAAAGTTCATGTCATAATCAAAATATTGAAGTACTACATGTCCATAAAAGAGTACCAAATATCCATAAAAGAGTACCAAATACATAGAGTTCTAAAATAAAACCTAAAACATAAAAAAAATATCCTAGATAACTCCATCACTCTCCTCAGAAAGGGGCTCAATCTTCTTCTTCCTCGACCTGAAATTAGGATCTTCTGGAGGGGCCGGCGCTCTGGATGGAGCTGAAGGAGGTATCGATGGATCAAAAGGAGGACTGGAAGGAAGAAGAGGCTGAGCGTAACTGCTTGGAGGAGGAGCAGGCCACGCATGCCTACCAAAGCTCTCATCAACACAACTTTAAAGATATCGGATGGAAGAGTAGACATGCGCCATGTCATTCAGATATTCCTACCAGGACTTATCCTGATGTGTCACTGTCTTCTCAAACTTAGTGTTGATATGAGAGAAAGATCTTGAAGCTGAGCAGAGAAAACAGCAAAAGGATCTGCAGAAGCAGAGGAGGATCCGGAAGCAAATGGTGGAACAACATGAGGGGATGGAAGAGGGACACGCTCTCCTACATGCATCCTTTTAAGAAGTTTACTATTGATGTCCACAGAGGGTGCAATAGCTTTTTCACTTGGGAGGTCAAATTTGAGGAGAGTTTAAGAAGAGGGGTGATAAGCATCCCAAAAGGAAGATTCCTATTTGGGATCAACAGATGTTCAGAGTGTGTAAAATCGATGATGAGTTTGAAAATGTTGACTCTAATGCCTTTCAAAAGTCTATAGATCAGAAGAGAAGCGGAACCCCGGATATGGTTATACTCTCCTGATTTTGACAAGATGTCATAGAACACGATTTTAGCAAAGACTTAAGTGGTGATAGTATAATACTTCACCTCCTCATTCCTTACTAGAACATGATTCTCATCTCCATGGAGCAACTGAGAAGCGATGAGAGCAGTCTCACAGTCCGGATATGCAAAATAGTGTAGGTCAAGATTGTGGATATCTACACCCTCACAAGAAGGATGGAGTGGACGAGCAAATTTTTCAAGTGAGATTTTAATGTTAATATCCATGACTCTAGATCAAATGTGATTAGCATGAAAGGATATCAAATGTGATTAGCATGAAAGGATAGATTAGAGTAGAAATATGGAACTAACTCTGAATAAACAGGTTCTTTTATAGTGACAAGATATTCAAGTGAGTTAGTTCCTAAAATATGGGCTAGATTAAGATGATCAAAATCAGGTAGCACAACAGTACTACCCGAAATCACAATTTTTTGATGAATAATAGAATATTTTTGTTGAGCATTTTGAGAAACAAACAAATTCATGGAAGATTCGTGTTGTTTAGTGATCGTTAAAAAGCATGCACAAATATAAGTAAAAGAGTGTAGGTCGATATTACTGCTTTTGCGATTCTTCCGTAGTAGCAAAGTGGCTATACGGGTCGTATCTACAAGGAGGGAGAGCGATGAAAGCTTGATGCGATTTTTTTTCAAGAAAAGAGAAAGTTCTTTGTTTTAAATAAAGAATTGGAAAATGAAACAAGTTGGTTTCAAGAATTATTTAGAATGGTTTGGTGGTTTGTATTTTCTTAATGGTATGGTTTGTATTTTCTTAATGGTAAAAACGCATGGCTAACTTTCTACTAAGTGCTCCCACTAATCTCTAACTTCTTGAAGATGTAGCCTCACAATGGATCATAGGCAAGCATACCCCTTATGCATATGAACTATTCACGTTGAAAATCAAATGAAAGTTCTTCCTTTAACTTAGCTTAACACGGCAAAAACTTGAACATTCCCTTATCAAGATCCAATTGAAGGCGAGAATAAGGGAGAAACAAGTGCACTAATGGTATCGGCAAAGATTAATAGGAATATCTCTAGCTTACGAAAACAAGTAAAGTTTACAATTTATAGATCAACAAAAACTGTCAAGTATGAAATATAAGAAAGGGAATACTTGTAAGTAAGTTAGAGTTAGAACCCTCGTCTTAAGATGGCATAGCTCTTATTTGCACAAGGCTTGTTTGACACTATTGACTCATTTGGAATATCAATTAAGTTGTTAGAGATTAATGCGTTAGTAGTTAGTTAGCCATGCAATGAAAGAGTTAGATATCTGATCGGGGCAAAACAAACACTTGAAAATGTGTCTTTATGAAATCAATGTAATTGTATATGTGTGCTAATGTTCCTTTGATACTTCCGTTATAGCATTGGCTTAACGGGGCGAATCCATAGGGACGGGAGGTGATAGAAGCATTACAGTTTGTGTTCACGTCGGTTGTTAACAGTTTCTTCTTTGTAAAAGAATCAGAAAAGAAAAAGAAAATAAATCCAGAAGTGATAGGTGAGGAGGGTGATGAAACAGCGATGTGAAAATAAAGAGAAATAGTTTTGAAAACTAAAAGAAGATGAAACAAAGGTGAACTAAGAGGATGGTAACAACAACGATAGAAAATGATAAAAAAGGTTTTGAAAATAATTCTTAAAACAAAGTAAAAAGAATGAGGAATGCTATGAAAGAAATCTCATAGTTTCTAATTACTAATTACTCTGCTAACATGCTAACCTCTTAGTAATAGTTACCTCACACAGATTCTTGGCCATCACTAGTCATTGGCTTCAAGAGATGATATAAAGCATGACAAATAAGATGGTACTTCACATTCAAACTTGCATCAAGAGCAAGCTAATACAAATATTAGATCATCAAAACTATTAGAAGTAAGCATAAAATAGAGAGAGTTAGCTTGGTTAACAGGTTAGCAAGTTAGATGTTAGAACCCATCATCTGAGCCATCAATGGCTCTTGCAAGAGCAAGGCCTTGTAGAGGCTACTAGATTTATGTAAATTATCAAGTAATTGGTTAGCTAGTTAGTGGTTAGTAGTTAGTCATCATAAGAAGAAAATCTAGCTAAGCATCATGTAGAAGATGGAGAAGATTATAATGGAAAAGAAAGGAGATAGTTTTACATAGATTGTCACCATCTATTACATCAATATCTCTCTATCTCTCTCTCTAAATCTCTCTGCCCTACTATAAAATCTAAAAACAAAATTAAAATATAAAAGAAAGAAGAAGAACATCTACACTATACTACACTAAAAGATAGAAAACCTAGCCTAAATCCAAATCTGCTTGCGTTTTAGGCCTCTGTAGGGATTTTTATAGGCAAAAGAGGTTTTTAGGAGACAAGACGAGCCCACGAGTCGAAGATCAACGTGTGGCCCCACCACATTGCCGCGGAAACGCGGCTATTGCCGCGTTTTCACAACAAAACTAGGGACTTAGGTCTCTAATTTTGGCGAGGAACTTCTCCTGGCTTCGAAGACCTTCCTGGTATATTAGGATTTTGATATTTTCGCCCGAATATTCATCTGACGTGCGCAAGGGTCTAGGTTCAATACTTCTTCTAGAAGCTCCCTTACTTGGCCTCCAAGAAATTCAGATCTAATTACCCAAAAATGAGTTTAATTAAGATCTTATTACTCTCTTGCCCTCCTCGTCTTGATTATCTGCAAGAGAGACTAAAATACGATTTAGACTGACATTTTATTCATAAATCAGTAAGAAAATACGATATAATAATGCAGAATTGTAGACTAATCACACACCCACACTTATCTTTTGCTCATCCCAAGTAAAACAAGAAAAGAAACAATATTACAAATATTATTACACCACTTTCATAGGTGACACGATGCACTGAGCATGTGCAACAAGCCATTAAACCTCTAGGTTACCCCTAGAGGAGGAGTTTTGTCTCCTGAGGGTTTTCAGCGAATTGCACCCACAAAATCCATAAGGAAAGAAGACAAATATTAGTATTTTGAAAATGCATTTTGAAAGAGCGACAAGTTTTCGAAATATTTTGCAAAATATAAGCGATCTAAGGTCATAAGTCTACCAAAAATTATTCTTCCTTAAACTTAGTCTATATACAAGATCTTGTTATCAATTAAGGTAAGAATTCAAAACTGGATTGAATATTTTATCTTTCATAAAACCTAGATAATATGCACTTTGTGATAGTGAATATTTCTGGGATTTCAACTCTAACCATCAAGCCATTTATATATATATATATATATATTTTTCTTCTTCTTTTTCTTTTTTCTTTCCTTAGTTTTTTTAGGCTTTCTAGTTTACCCGGGCAGTGAGCCATTAACCAATGACTCCCAGATCAGATGGTCTTAGGGCACCAGATGAGAAAACATCCCTTAGGTTTAAGGATCGAGTAAATAAGACCACGAAACTAGGGGGATTAATTGTTTCTTTTGACCAGCGTTAGGCGTGAATAATCATACTTCTTGAGGCATAGTTATCCAACTTAATAAGTGATTTTTTATTCATTTATACCATATATATTTTTTTATTTTTATTTATTTTTGCTTTATGGCATTTTAGGTCTTTGTTTCCATCTCAAAAATTGTGTTTGTGTGAAATGCAAACTATCTAAGACAAAAAATTCATGATAAAATTATCTTTCCAATTTATCTTACTTAGCCTATAATTTTAAACAAGATTCATTATTTCGATTAGGTTTAAGATGTCATAATTAAGGCTTCCTTAATTTATAAGATCATCTTAATTTTCTTAAAAATAGATCAAAACTTTGTATCTTATTTCAAAATTTTTTAAAGCAAGAGAAAAATCCTATACAAAAGGGAAAATTTCTAAAAGTATCCTAAACAAAAGTGAAAAAGAAAGAAAATCTAAAAAACTCTATGTTAGTAAACCCTCTTCTCACTTATCTCATACATTGTCCTTTGTATGTATGCATGAAACAAATAGAGAGAAAAGGAAAAATCACCTCCAAGTGGTGGTTCCGGTGGTGGTCTGATTGGTCTGGCCCAATCTTATTTGCGTGGAGTTCGGAGGAACCCACCAGAGACCTCTATAATACAACCTACTAGAATGATGTATATATGGATGATTCTATTAAGAATTTAACTGCATCTAGTTTCCAAATTTTCAAAATAATTTCTGAGTCAATTTTTTCAATACCTTTGTCCCAAAATGGAGTATGAAAAGACAAAATGATTGATTTGGGCTCAGGAAGTACATGAACTAATATTGACTCAGGGATTTAACTTAAGTCAAATAAAGATTCAGGAGTCAAAATTGGTTCAGGAATCGGGTCCAAATCATAAAGTTGAAACTCAAGTCCTTCCCTAAAATGGAATGTGACTTTCTAAGATTGGTAATTCAAGTTCAAGAATGACAGGTATGGAAATCAAAATTGAATCTAAAATGTTGCTTAAATTGGTAACAAAATAGGAGTCAATATTGATTCAAAAATTTGAACTGGATCACAAATTTGAGGATCGAAGCCACATTCTTTATTGAGTTCAATTTCATAAAAATGAGAACTTGCCAGTTTGTCAATGGGACTTTCAAAAGTATAAAATTGGTCAAGTTCAATATGATGATCATAAAGGATTGGTGATTCAATTTCACGATGGATTAGCACAGGATCCAATGTTGACGCGGAAAAAAGCCTAAAATCATGTAAAAACACCTCAGTCATTATTGAATTAGGAAGTGAAACTGAATTACCAAGTTGAGATTCAGGATCATATTCATTCTCAAGTTCAATTTCAAGAAAAAGATAACTTGCCAAACTGTAAATGGGATTTTCAAAAGTCAGAGTTTGGTCAAGTTCAAATGGGTGGACTAAAATTGAATCTTGGTTTCTAAAATAACATGATCTTTGGCTCTAACAGAATGGTTAGTGACATCAGGAATGGTCAAAGAGTTTTGACCATTAAATCTATGTCATGATTATGAGCGATTTGAGCCTGAGTCATGGTTTCAAGCATCTTTTCATAGTGATTAGTTCATCATTTTGTTGAGACTGGGCCTAAAAAGATGAAGATTTGTTTTGAAAATTGTGGTGAAATCGTGAATCCATCAGATTTGATTATTTTTCAGACTCACGCATACTCATTTTCAAGATTGATGGTTTTCTATTTTGAACTTGTGGGACTGAGTATGAATCTTGAAAATAGTGTGGATTTGGTGAGGTTAACATTTTCTGAAATTTTCGTTCGGCCTTCTGCATGGCTTCTATACTTTTTTCTATCTCGAATTTTTCTTCAATTGGTGGTTCTAGAAAAGGAGTATAGGAAGCGAAATCGGGGAATGAATATTGTGTAAATTGTGGACAAGGTGGATAAAGAGGTTGAAAATTTAACTCGGGAGAGGTGAATCCCCATTAACTCTGTGAAGAGTTGAAATTATTTTAGAAATTATAGTCATAAGATTGAGGGTATTGGTTGTATTAATTCGGATAAGTCCAACCCAGTGTATTTGGTTGGTTCATATTGTAAAAAACTGGGTTGGAATTATCCGTAACAAATAGGGTTGGTGTGAAATATGGATTCATATTAGGATTGTAAGAATTGTTATTGTTGAATTTCATTTCACAAACAATCATAAACAAAAAAGAAAAAACAAAAAACAAACAAAAGAAATAAAATCAAAATCAAGCATATACTAAGGTTGACCTAGACCTAGACTACTCCTAACTGGTCGATTACTCGGGGGAGGTTGTTGCTTGAATCCGATCATAAGCTAATCGGCCAGGTAGGGGCAAAATACGGTGGGAGATATCCGTGCGTAAGCAACATGCCTTAATTATGCCAAACCATGGCATCTTCGAGACGTAACCTCTTAATCCCCAACCCTAGACACCGATTTCACAAGAGTAAGATTCAAAATAAGTTCCACCCTCAGTCAATCTCTTAATGAGTCTGAGATGTCCCTAGGGGCCAACGTCTATCAATTTTTATTAGGGCTTGGGTTGTGTGAGCGGGGAGGTGATTTTGGGGCTAAGGAAGGGTGATGAAATCCCCACCTTATCTTGTATGGGTTTTGCCTTTAATTTCAATTCGTGCAAGTGTGCAATATAGATAATAAGATAACAAAAAGCGAATAAATCACCCACGTGTTTGTCCTATGCTATTGCAATACCATATGTACACCTCAGTCTAGATCACAACAACAGAACAAAATACAGTATATTGGAATTGAATTGACACGTGCTTAAATGCAAATGTCTAAACCATTTTAAAAGCGTCTAAATATCGTATTTTAGTTCTTTAATTTATTACAGTGTTCAGGCAATCAAAGCAGACATTTAGTAGCAGAATACAACAATATATGCAACTTGCAAATTCCTGCAAAAGATGAAGCCAAAATGCCACAAATACGCCGTGTTTTTGCGGCTTTCCTTGGGTTTTCACGGCACAGTTATGGAAGCAGGGTCCCTGCTTTCTAGAGCAGGGACATGCAAGAAAAAGGAAAGTTCTGCATTGTTCAGTTTCTGCAAAAATTAACCTGCACACCAAAATAGAGAAGAAAATGTTAACAAAAATGTGAGTTTAAACCATTCCCATCCCTGGCGACAGTACTAAAAATTTGATCGGGGCGAAACAAGCACTTGAAAATGTGTCTTTATGAAATCAATGTAATTGTATGTGTGTGCTAATGTTCCCTCGATACTTTCGTTATAGCATTGACTTAACGGGTCGAATCCACAGGGACAGGAGGTGATAGAAGCATTAACGCTTTATATTCACGTCGGTTGTTAATAGTTTCCTCTTTTTAAAAGAATAAGAAAAGAAAAAGAAAATAAATCTAGAAGTGACAGGTGAGGAGGGTGATGAAACGACGATGTGAAAATAAAGAGAAATGGTTTTGAAAACTAAAAGAAGATGAAACAAAGGTGAACTAAGAGGATAGTAACATCAACAATAGAAAATGATAAAAAAGGTTTTGAAAATAATTCTTAAAACAAAGTAAAGAATGAGGAATGCTATGAAAGAAATCTCATGGTTTCTAACTACTAATTACTCCACTAACATGTTAACCTCTTAATGATAGTTGGCTCACATAGATCCTTGGCCATCACTAGTCCTTGGCTTCAAGAGACGATATAAAGCATGACAAATAAGATGATTCTTCGCATTCAAATTTGCATCAAGAGCAAGCTAATACAAATATTAGATCATGAAAACTATTAAAAGCAAGCATGAAATAAGAGAGAGTTAGCTTAGTTAGCAAGTTAGTAAGTTAGATGTTAGAACCCATCATCATGAGCCATCAATGGCTCTTGTAAGAGCAAGGCCTTGTAGAGGCTACTAGATTCATGTGGATTATCATGTAATTGGTTAGCTAGTTAGTGGTTAGTAGTTAGTCACCATGAGAAGAAAATCTAGCTAAGTATCATGTAGAAGATGGAGAAAATTACAATGGAGAAGATAGGAGACAACTTTACATAGATTGTCACCATCTATTACATCAATCTTTATCTCTCTCTGAATTTCTCAGCCCTACTATAAGATCTAAAAACAAATAAAAATACAAAAGAAAGAAGAAGAACACCTACATTGCACTACACTAAAAGATAGAAAACCTAGTCTAAATCCAAATCTGCTTGCGTTTCAGGCCTCTGCAGGGGTTTTTATAGGCAAAAGAGGTTTCTAGAAGACAAGATGAGCCCACGCGTCGAAGATCACGCGTGGCCCCACAACATTGTTACGGAAACGTGGCTATTGCCACATTCCTGCAGTAAAACTAGAGACTTAAGTCCCTGGTTTTGGCGAGGAACTTCTCCTGGCTTCGAGGACCTACCTGGTATATTCGGATTCTGGTATTTTTATCCGGATATTCGTCTGACGTGCGTAAGGGTCTAGGTTCAATGCATCTTCTAGAAGCTCTCTTGCTTGGCCTCCAAGAAATCTGGATTTAATTATTTGAAAATGAGTTTAATTAAGATCTTATCACCCTTTTGCCCTCCTTGCCTTGATTATCTACAAGAGAGACCAAAACACAGTTTAGACCGACATTTTATTCACAAATTAGTAGAAAAATGTGATATAATAATGCAAAATTGTAGACTAATCAACATGTTTAAGAAAAGAAACAACAAAAGAGAAGAGGTAAAGAGAAGAAGTATTATATTAAAACACGAAAGTAAAAAAGCAATTGAAAAAATAAAGTAATTGAAAAGAAGGAGAAGTATTACTTGTATTAGATTGCCACCTTCACATATAACTTTTACACACACACACCCTCTCTTTCACTCTAATGGCTAAACTAAAACTAGAAGAAGGAAACAACAACAACTACAACTCCTATAACAAGATAATAACAACTCCTAAACCTTGGATCTCCTCTTTGTTGAACTTCAAGGGGGGTATTTATAGGCACCAGGGGAAAGAGGGCCAGGGGTTGTAGAGGGCCAGGGGGACAACCCGTGGCCCAAAGCACGGGCGCGACCGTGCCCGTATGGCCGTGAAAACGCGGCCCGGGCCGCGTTTCCGTGGCCCTACTAGGGCGGCGCGCCTGGCTTCTTGCTGCATGCCGTCCCTTTTGTCCCCTATCAGCTGGATCTTCTGGTTTGTTGATTTGATGCCCTGGGCTGACAAAATCTCCTCCCTAAAGTTAATGGCTACTCGGTAGGCCTTTAATTACCCATTAAATGGTAATTTAGAATCCACTTCTTCATTTGCACACCATGGACATAGGATCAAGCAAGCAAATTAGTAGAATTTTATACCAAATAAATATGCAAATTTGATAAAAATTATGCAAAATTAGAGACTAATCACCCCCCACTTATCTTTTTGCTCGTCCCGCGCAAAACAAAAATAAAAAAATTATTACACTACTTTCGCAGGCGATGCGATTGCACTGAGCATGTGCAACAAGCCTTTAAACCTCTAGGTTTCCCCTAGAGGAGGAGTATTATCTCCTAAGGGTTTTCAGCGGATTGCACCCATAAAATCCAATAAATGAAGGAAAAATGTTAGTTATAAGCAAAACCTCTTTCAAGAAAAAGAACTTTCAATCATCTAAGTAAAAATGTCCGAATGATATGAGAATTAGGTTTAACCCTCATAAGTCCTCCTATACTTTAGCCTTCATAAAAGAAGAAATTATGGCTTTTCTTTAAATTTAGAAAGGATCTTGTACTTCTAACTCATTCTGTTATTTTGCTTTAGATAGATATGCATAATGTATAAGTGTGATGTGCTTGAAATTTATCAACTCAACTTTAAATATCATTTAATTTTATTAATATTTATCTATTATCTTGATTTCATTAGGCTTTCTACTTTACTCATGTAACACATATCAAACCGATGACTTTCAAACCAGATGGTTTTAGGACACCAGGTGGAAAAACACCCCTCAGGTCAAATAGGTAAGTAGAGTAGGCCACGAAATCAAGATATACTTATATATTATATATATTTATTTTTTTTGGCGTGAGTAATCATGCTTCTTGAGGCACAATTATCCAGCTTTTTTCTTTCTTTCTTTTTTAAGAGTTGTGTCTCTAAATCCCAAGCATGTGTGTGTAGTTTATGCATATTCTACTAAGGCTAAATAAAAGATATGAGTTATTTTTCTTATCCCTCCCAACTCTTAGTCAAACCAATATTTCTTGTTTATTTAGGCAAAAATAAAGATTCATTAATAAGATTCCCTTAATTCTTTCAACCTTTTGGCATTTTTATAAAGATTATAAAAATTCTATTTTTCATGAAGGAGTTTTTTTTAATAGAAAGAAAAGAAAGAATGTTAGCACCCTCACACCTACCTAATGCATTGTCCTCAATGCTTAGTCATGTAAATGCAAATATAATAAATAGGGGGAAGAAAAGATATCACTATCACCGTCGACTCGGGTAGGCCAAGTGTGAATAGGCTAAGGGAGAGGGAGAAGAAGAAATTTCCAAAAGGGTTATGTACAAGTATATAAGGGGTGAGCATATAAACAAAAAAAACTTTTTTTGGTGGCGTGTGGATGGCGATGGTCAGGTGTATGATGAAGCGAAAAGACTCAGCACAAGTTCAGCCTGGGATGCAGGCTCAGTGGTCAAAAAGGGCTTCAGTCTTTTCCCATTCACTTTGAATTCCGTATTGTTCTTAGGATCGACAATAGTCATAGCACCGTGTGGAAAGACGGTGTGCACAATGAATGGTCCAGATAATGAGTCTTCAGCTTCCCCGCAAAAATATTAATCCTCGAGTTGTACAACAGAACCTTATCTCCTGGGGCAGTTTTTCTGGTTATGATCTGGTCATGAAAAAGTTTTGTTTTGTTTTTGGTGATCCGAGCATTCTCATAGGCTTCATTCTGTATCTCCTCTAATTCTGAGATCTGCAGTCTCCTTAGCTCACCGGCCTTAGTCAGATTAAAATTGAGTTGCTTAAAGGCCCATAGGGCACGGTGTTCTAACTCGACTGGCAGATGACAGGCTTTTTCAAACATGATTCTGTAAGGAGACATCCCCAGGACGTTCTTAAAAGCAGTGCGATAAGCCCACAGTGCATCATTGTGTTTGACCGACCAATCCTTTCAATTTTGTCTGACAGTCTTTTCTAAAATGAGCTTGATCTGTCGATTGGTGACTTCGACCATCCATTTGTCTAGGGATTGTGATTGATGAAATATTTCCGCATCAGAGCTTTAAAAACTCTATTGCAGAAATGTGATCCATTATCAATAATTATCGCTCTGGGGTGCCAAATCGGGCGAAGATATTTTCTTTGAGAAATTTGATAACCACTTTGTTGTCATTAATCTTAGTTGGCATAGCTTCTACCCATTTAGAGACGTAATCTACAGCAACCAAAATTAACTGGTTGCCGAAGGAATTAGGGAATGGTCCCATGAAGTCGATATCCCAAACATCAAAAATTTCAGCTTCAAGGATCGGGTTCAGGGGCAACATGTATGTCTCTTCTTGAAAATTTTCCCAATCTTCTGATAATTTGCACATGTCTTGCAAAAGTGGAATCTTTGAATAAAGTGGGCCAGTAAAACCCACTTTGTAAAAATTTTTCTGCAGTATTGTGGGGACCGAAGTGTCCTCCGCATGCAAGTTCATCGCAAAAGCTTAACACACTCCTCTGTTCTTCCTCTGGTATGCATCGTCGTATAATCTGGTCGGGACAATACTTAAAAAGATACGGCTCTTCTTAGAAGAAGTACCGTACTTGGGTAAAGAAATAACACTGGTCTTGTTTTGTCCAGTCAGTGGGTAATTATCCAGTGGCCAGGTAATTGACTATGTTTGCATACCAGGGTTCCTTGAAAATGGCCAGGATGTGCTCATCTAGGAAATCCTCATTGATCGGAGCTTGTATGAGAGGTGTGTTCGGAATTTGTGATAGATGATCAGTGACCACATTTTCTATACCTCGTTTATCCCGAATTTTCAGGTCAAATTCCTGTAGCAAAAGGATCCAGCGAATCAATCGGGCTTTGGCTTCCTTCTTGGTTATGAGGTATTTTAGTGCCGAGTGATCTGTGAAAATCACCATCTTCGATCCTAACAAGTAGGGCTGAAACTTTTCTAACGCAAAGACAACAGCCAAGAGTTCCATCTCGGTCGTTGTATAGTTCTGTTGGGCGTCATTCAAGGTCCTACTCGAGTAGTAAATCACGTGCTGCCTATTGTCAATACACTATCCTAGAACAGCGCCAATAGCAAAATTAGAGGCATCACACATGATTTCAAATGGTTGTGCCCAATCAGGAGCAGAAATAATAGGTGCAGAAATAAGTTCTTGCTTAAGCTTTTCCCATGACTTGAAACATTCATCGTTAAAATCAAAGGGCACGTCCTTTGCGAGCAGGTTGGTTAAGGGCCTAGCGATCATGCTAAAATCCTTAATGAACCATCGGTAGAACCCAACATGCCCTAGAAAGGATCTGATATCCTTAATGCTTTTGGGTGGTGGAAGCTTAGCAACCACTTCTACTTTTGCCCTGTCCACTTCAATGCCTCTCCTAGAAATCTCATGGCCTAAGACAATCCCCTGTCTCATCATGAAGTGATATTTCTCCCAGTTAAGAGTTAGGTTCTTTTCCTTGCATCGTTGCAGAACCAACTCAAGATGATTAAGACATTGTTTAAATGAATCTCCATAGATAGAGAAATCATCCATGAAAATCTAAAGAAAACATTCCACCATGTCGGAGAACAAACTAAGCATGCACTGTTAGAATGTCGCGGAGCGTTGCATAATCCAAAGGGCATCCGTCAATAAGCGAAGGTTCCGAACGGGCAGTGAACGTAGTCTTTTTCTGGTCTTCTGCAGCAATGGGGATTTGATTGTACCCTGAGTACCCGTCTAGGAAGCAATAGTACTCCTGCCCTGCCAATCGTTCAAGCATTTGGTCGATGAAAGGTAGCGGGAAGTGGTCTTTACGGGTGGTCGCATTCAACTTTCTATAGTCAATACAAACAGGAATCTTGGTGGGCAGTCTTGTTTGTACCAACTCTTTTTGCTCATTTTCAACCACCGTAAATCCAGCTTTCTTCAGGACCGCATGAATAGGGCTAACCCATTGGCTATCAGAAATGGGTTAAATGATCCCATTGTCTAATAGTTTCAAAATTTTCACTTTTACTGCCTCTTGCATGAGTAGGTTAAGCCTATGTTGGGGTCCCTCCTGGGAGTTGCTTCATCGGCTAAATGGATTCAGTGTTGAACTATTGCTAGACTTATCCCTTTGATATCCTTCATTGTCTATCCAATGGCTTCCCTATGTCTCTTCAGAATAGACATTAAGTTGTCCTCTTGTTTCTCAGTCAGGTGGGATGCTATGATGACTGGCAGGGTTTCTCTTTCGTCCAGGTAGGCATACTTGAGGTGTTCAGGTAAGGCTTTTAGCTCTACGGAAGGTGTTGCTTCATTAGAGGTAATATCCAGACTTTCAATCCTATGATGAGGTATACTTGGGCTTGACGCCCAGTCCACTGCCAAATCTATGATCTGGTCTAAATTAAAATCCTCATATTCCAGATCAAACTCTGCCTCTGTTTCCATCTCCATGTTTTCCTCATGCTCACTGGTCAAATTTTCAATGGAATTGACCTCAAAAGTCTGATCATTGATATCTCTGGATTGTCTTCCAAGATTGAAGACATTGACTTCCTTCGTCATGTCTCCAAAGATCAATCGCATGGACCCGTTCCTACAGTTGATTATGGCACTGGCTGTAGTAAGGAATGGGTGCCCTAAGATGACTAGAGTTTGAGACTGCAGATTTGACACAGGTTGGGTCTCAAGCACAAGAAGTCAACGGGGTAGATGAAATCCCCGACCCGAATAAGGACATCTGTGATTTTTTCCTTGGGGATTTTTATAGATCGGTCAGCTAACTGAATGGTGACTCGAGTTGGACTCAACTCGCCCAACCCAAGTTGCTGGTATACTGAGAGAGGTAGCAAGTTGATACTTACTTCCAGGTCAAAGAGTGCTCTGCTGATTTCTGTTTATCCTATGGTGCAGAAAATTATGGGACATCCGGGATCTTTGTATTTCACCAGAATGGGACCAGACAAAATTTCGCTTACATTGGTTGCCTAGAATTCTTGGGCACATTTGTCTTTCTCTTCTTCGTGCAGATTCCTTAAGAAATTTGGCATAGGCTGGGACTTGTTGGATAGCGTCAAGAAGAGGCATATTCAGTTTGACCTGATTAAACATCTCAAGTATCTTCTGTTAGCCCAAAGGCCCATCACTCTAGTTTTGATGATGATTAACTCATGTTAGTTATAGTTCTAATGATCTTGTGTTTAAATTAGTCTTAGATGTTTGATCAAGATCTTAGTTGGTGTTTAGCTTCAATAAAGGATTTAAAGTCAAGTTTTGGAGCTAGCACGTGTTGATTCAAGAGCTC
Source organism: Agave tequilana (assembly GCA_038442645.1). NCBI lineage: Eukaryota > Viridiplantae > Streptophyta > Magnoliopsida > Asparagales > Asparagaceae > Agave > Agave tequilana. The sequence goes on from JAVJIF010032325.1 coordinate 41,385, forward strand.
ACGCATCAAGATTGCATCAAGTACTCAAGAGGAGTCTAGCTCATTGGATCAAGATTTGGACCAAGTCAAGAAGAAGAAGAAGACCTTCAAGAGAAGACTTGTGTCTAGGTTTGTTTATAGTAAGATTTTAATTTTAGATAAAATGTAAAGGATAGATTAGTTGGTCGATTGCTCAAGTTCATTTACACTCACACACAAGATTTATATGTGTTTGCATAAAAGAGTTTTCGTTTTGAAAAATACCGGTTTAGTTTTTAAGCTTCAAAGTATACATGTGTTTTATAAAACTTATTTTAGAGCTTACTGTCAAAAACTTAGATATTTCATCATATATGTGTAGTGGATCATATCCAACACACTAAGCTTAAAAAGTGTTTAGAATATCTTGTTTTTGTATTTGGAGAAGTTTTGAAAAAATCAATTTTGAAAAATATAGATTTTTGTCTGAGGAAAAACTTCCATATTACAAAAATATTTCAAAATGTTTGTAACATATTTTGATTTTTACTTAAACATGTTTGTATATAAAAGTATATCAATGAACTTATTTTTGTAGATTTTATGAGAATTTATGGGATTTTATTGGAGGAAAAAGATCGAGTTTTTAAATCCCCAAAAACCTATTTCTGGCCTTCTGCCGGTCGACCGCACGGTCGACCAAGCTAGAGGTCGGTCGACCGACGTGCACAAATGTGCACGGCTTGTTTGGATGGAGGGCCAGTCGACCGACCCGATCGACCGCCAGAGAGCTCTACTCTCTGAAAATGGCCCCGGTCGACCGGGCGGTCGACCTGCAGAGAGCTACTGCTCTCTGTATCTAGGCCACGGTCGACCGGCCAGTCGACCGCTGGCACAATGGTCAGAAATCTGACTGTTGGACGGTCGACCGGGCGGTCGACGGACAGCAGACCAGGCTGCTGAGTTGGCCTCCAACGGCCACATTTTTGAAGCCTATAAAAAGGACTTCTCTGGGACTGTTTTAGACAAGATTTGAAGTGGATTTTTAAGCTAGTTTTTCATACACTTCTAAGTGTTTACCTCCACTTATTTTAGAGCCAAATACTTCATATCAAAAGGAGAGTTTTTCGAGAGTGTTTTGTAAAAGAGATTTCTTGAGTTTTTCACCACCAAATCAGTCCAAATTTTTCTCACATACACTTGAGCTATCCATTGCTACATCCATCCTATAAGGATCTTTGTTGTGAGAGTGTTTGAGGTGATCAAAGTGTTTCGATCACCAAATGTTCTATTTTGTATTTGAGGAGGTGGGCTTGCGGGTTCGCGTTGTTTCGAGTTCTAGTGAGAGCTCGGTGTAGAGGTGCGGCCTCGGCAAGCTAGTGTGCTTGCGGTGTGTAGTTCTTACGGGAACAAGAGAGGGACTAGTGTTAACTCATTGTAGGTGTTGCGGCACCGAGTGATACAGTGGGATCGTTTATAGTGAAAATCCTTCATAGTGTTGAAGGCGGGGACGTAGAGCAAGGGTGCTCGAACCTCGAAACAAATCTCCCATATTTGCGATGGCTCTCTCTATCTCTCACTTGTGCTTTTATCTTGCATGCTTACATTGCCTTTATCTTTACTTGCTTGATATACTTGTGCTTAATTGTTACATGCTTAGGGATTGTTTGCTCACACTTGTATTCAATCAAGAGAGCCATAGCGGCACCTCAACTCTTATCTAGAGGAATCTTGAGGAGATATTCCAGAGCCCTTCATCGGGAATTCGGCTACACTCTTGTGTTATATTTGGTGTGTCTAGCTACATAGTTTTTAGTTTGCATAAATAGTTTTAATTCTACATTAATTCATCATTAGATTAGATAGTCACTTATTCACCCCTCTCTAGGTGATTTCATCTTCTCCATGTGCATATTCTTATTATTGTTCCTAAACATATTGGGAAAGGGTGCTACAGGTTTATGAACTTGTTTAGCAGCTTTGTCCTTGTCAGATGTTTGTGGAGCAGATTCCGAGGAACTAGCAGAGGTGGAGGCAGGAGTAGGATTGATGTGGACAGGATTTTTCTGTTAGTAGATCTGGTTGTCTACCCTCTTTCCAGATCAAAGTGTGAGAATAACATTGCACTGGTTGATCGAAGGATCCTAAATTTCATACGCTTGATTGGAGCTTTTTGGGTTAATAAGCAGCTGACTAGGTAAAGTACCCTTTGGTCTTTTACTTAGAGAGCTAGCTAATTAGCTCATCTGCATTTTCAATCTCGATATGGCCTGTGAATGGTTGCTCAGCGTTTATCCCTGATTTTGTATGAAAGCGGCTTGGGACTTCATAAAAGCCTCCATACTCTCTGCCAATTTAGTGAATTTCTTCTCAATTGGTGAACTTTGGGAGGAGGAAGATGGAGCTTAACTGGGAAAATTTGTTGGATGAGTGGGATGGTGAAAATTATTGGGAAAGTTTGGCCTGGGAGAATTGTTCTGGGCCCAAGAGAAATTTGGGTGATTTCTCTAACCGGAATTGTATATTTGCGAGTAAGGATTTTGCGGTGGCCGTGAGTAGGCCGTGTTCAGGTGTTCCGATGGCACTTGCTGAGTATGAAAAACAGGGCACTCTTCAAAGATATGGTTCGGTGCCTGACAGTATGAACAACCCGAATTGTGAATTGGTGGTGGGTTAATTTTGTTAACATTGGCTGGCTCTTTTGTTCTAGAGCCTCTATTCTCCTCATTAGGGTTGCAATCTTTGCTTCTGCAGCTATGGATGATTCTAGAGATAGGAGCCCTCCTTTTAAAGCTATAGATTGTGAATTCCTTAGTTTTTCTGAGGCTGGCTCCCATTGCAGGATTTTCTCAGCTAAATCCTCAAATAAATCTCAACTTTGACTCTTATCCTTTTGCAAGAACAGTCCCTGACGCATGGTTTCTAATAGAATTTTCGTTTGATAATCTAAACCATCGTAGAGAATCTGGCACTGATGCCATTTCTCCACACCATGATGAGGGCACTGAGCTAAGAGATCTTTGAATCGCTCAAAGTATCTCCAATATGGTTCGCTCGATTCTTGCCTGTACTGCATGAAATTCTTTCTAATGAGGGCAATTTTGTAAATTGGGTAAAATATCTTCAAGAAGGCCTTGATGAAATTATCCCACGTTGTAACTGAATCTACCACCAAACTGTACAACCATTTTTTAGCTAGGTCTTTTAGGGAAAAGGGGATGAAACGTAACCTGACGGCATCGTCTCCTAACTGGGAAATATGCATCATGAGACATACTTCTTCAAATTCCCTAACAAAGAAGTATGCATCCTCCGATTCTAAACCATGAAACTTTGGAAGATGAATTGAGGCTTTAATTCAAAGTTATTTCCATTTGGCTCAGGCAATTTTATACGAGTTGGCAATGAGGTTCTGATCAGGTAAAACTGTCCTGAAGTGACGCCATCACCGATTCTGGATGCAAGGGTAGAGAAGTGTTTCTGGTTAATCTAAAAGTTAAAGGATCTCTAATCCACTCTTACATACGGCACACCACAAACAACGTAAAGACAACAAATAATTGAAAAAAATAAAAAAACAAACAAAGGAAAGAAAAACAATCACAAAGCCTTAGTCTAAGGTACCTGGACCTAGACGACTCCTAATTGCAGGAATTCGACTACAAGCTAATCTGCCAGGAAAGGGCAAAACTCGTTGGGAGGTATCCGGACGTGAGCCACGGGCCTTAATTATACCAACCACGAAGCTTCGAGGCTTTGCCTCTCATTCCACTTTCCTTAGACACCGATTTTGCAGGAGTAGAGTTCTTGTAATTTTCACCCTCGGTTAATCTCTTAGTGAGTCCGAGATGTCCCTAGGGCCAACGTCTATCAATTTTTAGTTAAGGCTTGGGATAGTGTGAATGCACTTGGGGATGATTTTTGGGCTAAGGAAGGGTGATGAAATCCCCACCTTATCTTGTTTATTTGAGATTTTGCCCTTAATGTCAATTGTGCAAGCGTATAGTTTATTCACAATAAGGTAACACTCAAATCGATAAATCACTCTAAAATATTGGTCCTATTCTATATGAATGTACACATACCTTTTCTCCAGCACTTTTCAATAGAAATTGAAATGAATTGAAATAGACACGTGCCCTAAATGCAAGAGTCTAATCCAAATTTCAATTAAGCAACAAGTGGATTTCTGTTGAGTTTATTACACATATATAAGGTGACGCATTCAAGGGAACTAAAAAAATTTTAAAAGCAATTTGAGTGATTTTTGGCAACCCTACAGAAGAGTTTGTTCGTACTTCAATCGGAGAAACTCGCTTTTACACGAATTTTTCGAGGGCAAATGAATCCTCATGCAACGTCTTTGGCCACCACTTTCACTTCTCGTGATAGTGCGCTCCTTGGTACTTCTCCTACACAAAAGAACAAAAAAAAATCTTTAGTATTGAATAATAAAGTCGTTCCCTCTCCAGCAACGACGCCAAAATTTGATTGGCAAAAAGCATGCCCAAATATAAGTAAAGGAGTGTGGGTCGATGTTACTACTTTTGCGATTCTTCCGTAGTAGCAAAGTGGTTATACGAGTCATATCTACAAGGAGAGAGAGCGATGAAAGCTTGATGCGACTTCTTGTTCAAGAAAAGAGAATGTTCTTTGTTTCAAATAAAGAATTTTAAAATGAAAACAAGTTGATTTCAAGAATTGATTAGAATGGTTTGGTGGTTTGTAAAAGTGATTTTCTTAATGGTAAAAACGCATGGCTAAATTTCTGCTAAGTGCTCCCACTAATATCTCACTTCTTGAAGATGTAGCCTCACAATGGATCATAGCAAGCATATCACTTATGCATATGAACTATTCACGTTGGAAATCGAATGAAAGTTCTTCCTTTAACTTAGCTTAACACGGTAAAAACTTGAACATTCCCTTATCAAGATCCAATTGAAGGCTAGAATAAGGGAAGAAACTGTTGGCCCAAAGGCCTATCACCCTAGTTTTGATGATGATCAACTCATGAAGTTATGTTTACTAATGATCTTGTATTTAATTAGTGACAGATTCATTATCAAGATCTTAGTAGGTGCATAGCTCAACAAAGAATAAAATGTCAAGATTTGGAGCTAGCACGGTGTGATCCAAGGAGCTTTTGGATCAAGCTTGGACCAAGTCAAGAAGATGAGAAGCCTTCAAGTGAAGACTTCAAGAAGATGAAGACTTGTGTCTAGGTATAAGATTTTGTTTTTGTTTTAGAATAAAATGTAAAGGATAGATAGTTGGTGGATTGCTCAAGTACTTATACACACACACTCTTGATAGTTTTGTTTTTACAAAAGATTTTCTAGTTTAGAAAATACTATTTTGGTTTTTGGTATTTCTCATATACATTTCTTTAAACCAAAACAAAGTTTAGAGCTTAATGTCAAATACTTAGATATTTCATCTTATTTGTGTAGTGGATCATATCCATACACACTATGCTTTAATGAGTTCAAAATATCTAGTTTTTAATTGAAGATGTTTTGGAAAAATAAAGTTTAGAAAACATGTTTTGGAAAATACAGTTTTTATCATGAGCCAAATATTTCCAAGTTACAAAAATAGTCCAATCTTTTATAACATGCCTTGATTTTGTGCAAGCATGTTTGTATATCAAAGTATATTGGTAAAACTATTTTTATAGATTTTTAAGTATTTTATGGGTTTTTATTTGAGCCAAAAAGACTAACTTTTTAATCCCAGAAAACTGTTTCAGGCTTCAGCAAGTCGATTATATAGTCGACTAATCCTGAAGTCGGCCGACCGGACCGGTCGACCGACGTGCACAGACGTGCACGCCTTTGTGTACTGGAGGACGGCCGACCGTGCCGGTCGACCGCTCTAGAGAGCTCTGCTCTCTGGAAATTTTGGCCGACCGTACGGGTCGACCGACAGAGAGTTTGACTCTCAGCTCCAGTGGGTCGGTCGACCGTGGCTCCAACGGTCGGATTTTTGACCGTTGGCGGTCGACCGTACGGGTCGACCGGCAGTTCTGACAAAGCCCCAACGGCTAGTTTTTGACAGCCTATATATTTGGGGGTTTGTGGACTGTTTTCAACAAGATTTTGAGAAGTTTTTAGAGCTAGTTTTTCCCACTCTTTTCAGAAGTTTTTCTCCACAAAATAGAGAGCAAATACTTCCAATCAAAAGGGAAGATTTTATCAAGAGAGTTTTAAAGTGATTCTTTGAGTTTTCCTTCACCATCTCTTTTCTTGTTTTTCTCACACCACACTTGAGCTATCCATTGATTATTCATCCTATAGGTGTGTTGTAGTGAGATTGTTTTTAGGTGATCAAAGTGTTGTGATCACCAAAGACTTCATTTGTTCCTTTGAGGAGGCGGACGTGTGTGTCCGCGTTGTTTTGAGTTCGGGTGCGGACTCGGTTGTTTCGAGGTGCGGCCTCGGCGAGCTAGTGAGCTTGCGTGTGTACGGGACTAGGGAGTCCGAGGGCTTGTAGGTGTTGCGGCACCGAGGAGAGATCCATTAGGATCTTGCATAGTGAAAATCCTTCGTGTGTCGAAGGCGGGGATGTAGAGCAAGTGTGCTCGAACCTCGAAACATACCCTTGTGTTTGCGACTGCTCACTCTCTCTCTCTTTGTCTCTTTTATATCTTGCATTCAATTATTTTCTATCTTTATATGCATGATATACTTGTGTGCTTAAATAGATATACTTGCTTGGGTTTGTTTGCTAACACTTGTATTCAACCAAGAGAGCCAACGCGGCACCTCAACCCATTCAAGGGAATCTAGAGGAGTTTGTCCAGAGCCCTTCACGGGGAATTCGGCAACACTCTTGTGTTATACATAGTGTTTAGTGTAAAAGTTTTAATTAGGTCATAATTGGTTTTAGCTTCCGCATTATTTGCATCATTTGGCATTAAGTGACCATTAGATTAGCCATCACCTATTCACCCCCCCTCTAGGTGAACCTACAATTGGTATCAGAGCTTGGTACTCTGATTTGGTCTAACAACCTAGAGTAAAAGATCCTCATTTTTAGGCTAATCACAATATTTGTACACACACCATGGAGTTCATGTCACCACCCACCTTTGACATTCTTAACATCCAAATTTGGAAGGTTAAGATGTCATTGTACCTCAAGGCCTTAGGCATTCATGTATATCTTGCTACCACTAATGATTCATATGTTAATAATAGCAAGTACTTTGAGGCTAATGCAAAAGCCCTTCATGCTCTTAAATGTACCCTAAATGATGAATATCTTTCTAGGGTTTTTAATGTTGAATCGGCTTTTGTAGCTTGGAACATCATCACCTCCCTTGGCGAAAAGGATCTATATTATGCCGGGAGTGATTCGGACGTTGGAAGCAACACCTCCAACGTGTGCTATATGGTCCAAGGGGATAACCCCCTTGAGGTAAACTCCGAATCCGATGATGAAGACATGTCATATGATGAGCTTACTACCTTTTGTCATCTTGTGCTTGAAAAATATGACATGCTTAAAAAGAAAAATAAAATTTGAAAAAGAACATTGCTTGCATGCATAAAGAACATGACTCATTTAGAAGTAACATTGCATGTTTAGAAAAAGATAACAAAAATTTGAAAAAGGATTTTGATTGCATGCTTAAAGAAAATGATTCTTTCAAATCTAAGATTGCATGCTTAGAAAAAGAAAATAAAGATTTGAAAAATGAGAATGTTTCCTTGCTTTCAAAATTGAATGATTTATGTGAAGGGAACACTACTTTGAAAAATAAAATTGATTTGGTGGAAAAACAAAGAGAAAGTGTTTTGCAAGAAAATAACTCTTTGAAAAGAAAATTTGTTGAAAAAGAAAAAGAATTTGCTTCTAAAAGAAATAAGAAAAATGATTCTTTATCTCACCATGCTTTACATGCCACCACTAGTGAGATTAGTGTTTTGAAAGATAAAATTAATGATTTGAGTTCAACCTTGAACTCTTGTGCATTCAACCACACTAGATTGGAGTCTATGTTTTCAAAAAAATAAACTCCATCCATTCATGCACATCATCATGCTTATGTTGCACACCATGATCATACACACTCACATAAGCATACTAAGGTGTACGTATGTGCACACTGTGGCCGCAAAGGCCATTTAGCAAAATTTTGTTATGACAAGTTGCATTATTTTAATTTTGCTAAAAAAAAAAAAATTTTTGGGTTCCTTACAAGACTAACCCCAAAGGACCCAAGAAAATATGGGTACCAAAACCCCCACCATTTGCTTTTGATGTATGTGAGGGCTCTCACAAAACGTGAGAGGATCGGTGCCTTGGTAGTGGATGCACTTGGACATGATAGACATACTTATGGGATGCATCACTATCAAGGAGCTTTGGTGGGACAACCACCATATTTGGAGCTTTGGAGTTGGTAACACTCTCTAAACTCCTACTTTTATGTACATGCTTTTAATTTCATATATCATATAGCATGTTCATATTTTTGTGTGCTTCATGTGGTATTTACATGTTTAAATGTAGATTTTATCAAAACTTGCATGTACACATATACAAATAGTGAATTACAATTGATTCATATATGATTGAACTTCATGCTCATTTGTACCCACTATTTGCATATGTATAGACTAGTTTTGATGATTCTCTTTTATACATGTTTTTGCCTTATTTTTATGCTTTACTTCATGTATATGTATTTTTAATTCAAATCTAATAAATATACATGTATACCCGTGAGTCTCTTGCCTTCATGCAAACATCTTTAATAGACTCTTTTATTTTTGGGATATGTATGCATATTGTTAGATTTGGATAAATCATACATATACCTAGAAGTTTGTTGATTTTATGAAAAATGTTTTTGAGTTGAATTGTTAAAAATGTGACTTATGATCTTTTTGAACTTCATTGACTATTTTCATAAAAATGCTATTTACATGATCGTTTAACACTCACACTTTTGTTAAAATCATTTTAAGCCTTATAGACCATGAGTGCTTAAATTTTTGTGTATCTAGTTATGTTTTATGAAAAACATATGATTTGATGTCTTTTGAAGGATCTTTAACTAGTTTTTCAAAAATTATTTTAACTAGTTAATTGTTCTTCATTTGGTAGTGATTTTCAATGCTAAAATATTTTCAAATCTATTTTTGAAAACCCCTACCATTTATGGGAGGATGGATGGGCGATTATGCCTTGTATGCTTCATTGAAAGTCTGCTATCTTGAGCATATGAAGGGTGGTAGGTTATGAGTTATACACTTGATTTTATTGTTATGTCAATTGGTATCATTGGATTCTTTCAATTGGTATCTAAATTGATAATTTTTGTATATACTCATACTTTGTTTTCTTATATATGTATGTATTAATGTCAATTGGTATACTCATTTCATACATATATATGAGTTTCATGTGCTTAACTTTCAATTGGTTCACATTTTTTTTAAAAGCACAAAGTTTATGATGAAAATAAATTTTTTTTGGATCATTATGTTTACCATTGATATCAAAATGCTTCAACTTCATATTTGTTAACTTTCAATTGGTATCAATATGTTTTACAATAATGATTATCTTCAATTTGGTATCTTAAAATTTGTTTGTTTTACATGAGCTCTGATACCTTAAAAAATTTTTTTAAAAATTAAAAATGTTTTGATATGTATTGCCTATATGCAAGGAGAGCTTAACATCTCTTCTACATATACATTCATGTTGAGTATATTATAAATTGAGGAGCTTGACAACTCTTCTTTATATGATATACGTGTGTAGGGGGAGCTTCACATCTCCTCTTATGCATTACATAATATGTGTTATGTGAGTTAGGGCTTGTCATCCCTTCTTCATGTAATGCATATGTGTAGGGAAGCTAACTTAGCGTCTTCCTTTTCATGAATGTATATCGCATATAAATCTTTATTGATTGATTTGTATTACCCCTTCTTGATCTCTTTGTTTTTGACAAAAAAAAGGGGAGAAAAATTTGTTTGATTTGATTTTACTTTGACCCCTTTGTTGATGATTGACAAAAGGAGGGAGAAAGATTTTGAGTTTATATGCATGGTTGAGTAAGATTTATGTTTATGCATATATATTTTTGTATTGCAAATAGGAGAAAAAGATTTTGATTTATGCTTGTTGCATGTTTTATCTCCATACTTGCATACATATTCATGTGCCTCATTGCCATATCTATTATTCATTTGGTATGCATGAGTTAAGGGGGAGCTTCTTTGAAGCTTTACTTTAATCCATGCATATATATAACTCCATGAGTTTTGTCATCATCAAAAGGGGGAGATTGTTGGCCCAAAGGCCTATCACCCTAGTTTTGATGATGATCAACTCATGAAGTTATGTTTACTAATGATCTTGTGTTTAATTAGTGACAGATTCATTATCAAGATCTTAGTAGGTGCATAGCTCAACAAAGGATAAAATGTCAAGATTTGGAGCTAGCACGGTGTGATCCAAGGAGCTTTTGGATCAAGCTTGGACCAAGTCAAGAAGATGAGAAGCCTTCAAGTGAAGACTTCAAGAAGATGAAGACTTGTGTCTAGGTATAAGATTTTGTTTTTGTTTTAAAATGTAAAGGATAGATAGTTGGTGGATTGCTCAAGTACTTATACACACACACTCTTGATAGTTTTGTTTTTACAAAAGATTTTCTAGTTTAGAAAATACTATTTTGGATTTTGGTATTTCTCATATACATTTCTTTAAACCAAAACTAAGTTTAGAGCTTAATGTCAAAAACTTAGATATTTCATCTTATTTGTGTAGTGGATCATATCCATACACACTATGCTTTAATGAGTTCAAAATATCTAGTTTTTAATTGAAGCTGTTTTGGAAAAACAAAGTTTAGAAAACATGTTTTGGAAAATACAGCTTTTATCATGAGCCAAATATTTCCAAGTTACAAAATAGTCCAATCTTTTATAACATGCCTTGATTTTGTGCAAGCATGTTTGTATATCAAATTATATTGGTAAAACTATTTTTGTAGATTTTTAAGTATTTTATGGGATTTTATTTGAGCCAAAAAGACTAACTTTTTAATCCCAGAAAACTATTTCAGGCTTCAGCAAGTCGACTATATAGTCGACTAATCCTGAAGTCGGCCGACCGGACCGGTCGACCAACATGCACGTGCACGCCTTTGTGTACTGGAGGACGGCCGACCGTGCCGGTCGACCGCTCTAGAGAGCTCTGCTCTCTGGAAATTTCGGCCGACCGTACGGGTCGACCGACAGAGAGTTCGACTCTCAGCTCCAGTGGGTCGGTCGACCCAGGCGGTCGACCGTGGCTCCAACGGTCGGATTTTTGACCGTTGGCGGTCGACCGTACTGGTCGACCGGCAGTTCTGATAAAGCCCCAACGGCTAGTTTTTGACAGCCTATATATTTGGGGGTTTGTGGACTGTTTTCAACAAGATTTTGAGAAGTTTTTAGAGCCAGTTTTTCTCACTCTTTTCAGAAGTTTTTCTCCACAAAATAGAGAGCAAATACTTCCAATCAAAGGGAAGATTTTATCAAGAGAGTTTTAAAGTGATTCTTTGAGTTTTCCTCCACCATCTCTTTCCTTGTTTTTCTCACACCACACTTGAACTATCCATTGATTATTCATCCTATAGGTGTGTTGTAGTGAGATTGTTTTTAGGTGATCAAAGTGTTGTGATCACCAAAGACTTCATTTGTTCCTTTGAGGAGGCGGACGTGTGTGTCCGCGTTGTTTTGAGTTCGGGTGCGGACTCGGTTGTTTCGAGGTGCGGCCTCGGGGAGCTAGTGAGCTTGCGTGTGTACGGGACTAGGGAGTCTGAGGGCTTGTAGGTGTTGCGGCACCGAGGAGAGATCCATTGGGATCTTGCATTGTGGAAATCCTTCGTGTGTCGAAGGCGGGGATGTAGAGCAAGTGTGCTCGAACCTCGAAACATACCCTTGTGTTTGCGATTGCTCACTCTCTCTCTCTCTTTGTCTCTTTTATATCTTGCATTCAATTATTGTCTATCTTTATATGCATGATATACTTGTGTGCTTAAATAGATATACTTGCTTGGGTTTGTTTGCTAACACTTGTATTCAACCAAGAGAGCCAACGCGGCACCTCAACCCATTCAAGGGGAATCTAGAGGAGTTTGTCCAGAGCCCTTCACGGGAATTCGGCAACACTCTTGTGTTATACAGAGTGTTTAGTGTAAAATTTTTAATTAGGTCATAATTGGTTTTAGCTTCCGCATTATTTGCATCATTTGGCATTAAGTGACCATTAGATTAGCCATCACCTATTCACCCCCCCTCTAGGTTAACCTACAGAAACAAGTGCATTAATGATATCGGCAAAGATTAATAGGAATATCTCTAACTTACGCTTACAAATAAAGCTTACAATTTGTAGATCATCAAAACTGTCAAGTATGAAATATAAGAAAGGGATTACTTATAAGTAAGTTAAAGTTAGAACCCTCGTCTTAAGATGTCATAGCTCTCGTTTGCACAAGGCTTGTTTGACACTATTGACTCATTTGTGTTATCAATCAAGTTGTTAGAGATTAATGGGTTAGTAGTTAGTTAGCCATGCAATGAAAGAGTTAGTTTGACATGCTTAAGAAAAGAAACAACAAAAAGAAGAGGTAAAGAAAAGAAGTATTATACTAAAACACGAAAGTAAAAAGCAATTGAAAACACAAAGTAATTGGAAAGAAGAAGGAGAAGTATTATTGATTAGTCTCTAATTTTTCATAATTTTTATCACATCCACATATTTATTTAATATAAAATTCCGCTAATAAAGCTGCTTGCTTAATCCTAGGTCCATGGTGTGCAAATAAAGAAGAAGACCCTAAATCACCATTTAATGGGTGATTAAAGGCCTACCAAATAGCCATTGACCTTAGAGAGGAGATTTTGTCAGCCCAGGGCATCAAATCTAGAAATTAGAAGATCTACCTGATAGGGGACAAACAAGACGACACGAGCGCCGCCCGAAGCCAGGCGAGCGCCGCCCTAGCAGGGCCGCGAAAACGGGGCCCGTCAGGGGTTGCCCCCTAGCCCCCTTTCCCCTGGGGCCTATAAAACCCCCACTGGGGTTCTAAAGAGGAGGAGATCCAGAGTTTAGGAGTTGTTATTATCTTGTTCTAGGAGTTGTAGTTATTGAGTTTTCTTCTTCTAGTTTTAGTTTAGCCATTAGAGTAAAAGAGAGAGTGTATAAAAGTTGTATTTGAAGGTGGCGATCCAATACAAATAACTACTTCTCTTTCTTCTTTCCAATTACTTGGTGTTTTTCCATTTGCTTTTACTTACTTATTGTTGTGTAACTCCTTTTCTCTTTATCACTTAACTCTTGTTGTTTCTTTTACTACCATGTCTAACTAACTCTTTTATTGCATGACTAACTAACAACTAACCCACTAATCTCTAACAACTTGATTGATAACCCAAACGAGTCAGTAGTGTCAAACAAGCCTTGTGCAAATGAGAGCTATGACATCTTAAGATGAGTGTTCTAACTCTAACTCACCTACAAGTATTAGCTCTCTTATATTTCATGTTTAACGGGTTTTTGATGATCTATAAACTTTGCTTGTCTTTATAAGTAGAGATTTTTCTTTTAACTTTGCCAATACAATTAGTGCACTTGTGTCTTCCCTTATTCTCGCCTTCTCTTGGATCTTGATAAGGGAATGTTCAAGTTTTTGTCATGTAATGCAAAGTTAAAGGAAGAACTTTCACTTGATTTTCACGTGAATAGTTCCTATGCTTAAGGGTTATGCTTGCCTATGATCTATCGTGAGGCTACATCTTTAAAAAGTTAGAGATTAGTGAGAGCACTTAGTAGAAGTTAGCCATGTATTTTTTGTTGGCCCAGAGGCCTTCCACTCTAATTTTGATGATGATTAACTCATGTAGTTATGTGTACTAATAATCTTGTGATTTTAGTTTCAGATCTCTAATCAAGATGTCAGTAGGTGACTAGCTTCAACAAAAGTATTTTGGAGCTATTCACATAGTGACTCAAGAGCCCGAGCGACAAGATCATATATAGCACTCATTGGAGTCAAGCTCGGTGGATCACGGAGTTTTTGATCGAGTCGGCTTGGAGACGGCGCTCTACAAGAAGACATCGGTATCTAGTTTAGTTTGAGTTTTTAGATCCATTTGTAAAGATTAGAATAGTATGATATGCTCAAGTTCACAACACACACGTTTTATGTTTCCGTTTTGGTTTTCGGCTTGATTGGTTTAACCGATCTTGGTTTTCATGAATAGATAGATTCAAAACAAGTTTACATGGTTTAATGTATATAAGATTTGTTCTATATACATGCATGCTTCAACTTCTTAGACAAACTTAGTTTGATAGTCTATTTCATGAGTTTAGTGTTTTGGTATTTTTAACAAAACATAATTTTGGAATTAAAGTAAAAAACATGGATATATATATATATATGTTTCATGTATATTGGACTTATGTCCATATGCAACTTGCTTCAAAGTGTTTAAATATCATGTTTTTGTATTTAGATGAGTTTTGGACAAAACGTATTTTCAATTCAAAAATCCAAGTTTTAGAAAATACGGTTTTTGGTTTTTGGCAAAATTTCTATAAACACAAAGATGGCTCAAAATGTTTGAAATTTGTGTTAAAATTTTTAACACAAGTTTGTATATCAATGTAAAATGATAAAACTATTTTTGTGTATTTTTAGAAGATTTATGAGAATTTTTAGAATTAAAAATAACATGTTTTTCTGACCAGAACTGCCTCTGTCAAGCTAGGTCGGTCGACCGAACGGTCGACCGTACCAAGTAGCCGGTCGCCCGTAGAGGTCGACCGACGTGCACGGATACGTGCACGCTGGCTGCCCCATAAGCCGGTCGACCGCACGGTCGACCGACTGAGAGCAGGTTGCTCTCGGGTTGCACCCGATCGACCGAGCGGTCGACCGTCCAGAGAGCCGTTGCTCTCTGGTTCTGGGGCCGGTCGATCTCCCGGTCGACCGGTAGCTGCCAGCGGTCAAAAAGTCACTGTTGGACGGTTGACTGACCGGTCGACCGGTAGTTCATTTTTTGCAGTTTCTGCTACCAACGGCTATAATTTTCTGGAGGCTATAAATACCCTATTAATGGCCTGTTTTCTCTAAGAATTTTTAGGACGAAATTTTTGAGCTTTCTCTAGTGTTTAAACAAGTTTTAAAAAGAGTTTCTTTATGCTAAAAAGATCAATCTTATTGTTTTAAAGTGTTTTTATATTTCAAAGAAAAATAGTCTTTTGGGAATTGGTTTTGGTTCATTCAATCTATATCTTTGTGAAGATTTCCCAAGTGATTTTTCTTTGTTTTAAACACTTTGTTTTTCACACTTGAGCTTCATTCTATCCTATCTATAGGGTCTTTGTGTTTGTGGGAAAAAGAGATTATTTGTGGTCTTTTAATCACCAAGCTTTAAACCCTATCTAAGCTTGGCTTTGTGCCTTTCCCTTATTGTGTTGAGGAGGTTGTGCTATTGGGTTGTATCCCTCAAGGTGTGAGGTGATCCTTGTGTAAGCTTTGTGCTAATCCCTCAAGTTGTGAGGTGATTGTTTGTTGGCTTAGTGTTGTGCCTCAAGGAGGAGGTTGTGTTTGTAAGGAGAGGAGTTGGGTACTCCTTGTGATTGTATTGCCCCAAATCCTCGGTGGAGGTTCCCTGTGTGGGAGTCCTTTGTGGACAAGCTAGTGGATTCGAAATCCTTCTGGGTGAAGGCGGGGACGTAGAGCTGGGTGCTCGAACCTCGAAACAAATCTTGTTGTTTGCGCTTGATCCATTGACTCTTACTTTTTCTCTCTCTCTTTGTATTGTGCCTTGCATTATTTCATATTGATCATTCATATTTATATGCTTGGCTTGTTAGTGTGTGCATCACTAGTTGGTTGCATTAATTGTTGTAATTGCAATTAAATTTTTTAAATTCCGCATTAAGTTCATTAGATTAGCATTATCACCTATTCACCCCCCCTCTAGGTGATTTTCAATTGGTATCAGAGCCTACGCTCCTGATATTAGGTTTAACCACCTAGGAGTGAGATCTTGGTTTGCTAATCTTCATTTGCATTTTTCATTTGCACACATTTAGTTTGCACTCATGGATAGCTCTCCTATGTTTGATTTTTCTAGACATGATTTTTGGAAGGCCAAGATGAGTAGTCATTTGAAAGCCTTAGGATCTAAAGTTTACCAAGTCATTACCAAGGAATCCTACCCCAATGATAGCAAGCATAAAAAGGCAAATACATTAGCACTTAAAACACTTAGAGCATCTCTTAATGAAGATCTTTTACATGTGTTTGCTCATTATAATTCGGCTTTTGCAGTTTGGAGCATATTGACTTCTCCCGAGCTACCAATGATTATCAACAAGTTGAGAAGATCTAGGAGAGACAAGTCTGATGAGCATTGCCTCATGGTCCAAGGGAAAGACTCCCTTGAGGTACAATCGGATTCTCAACTAGATGATAGCTCTAGCTCATATTGCTACGGATGTTTAGAAGTTCAAAACTTAAATGTTGAACTTGCTTCAAAGCTTGAAATTTTTTTGCAAAAACATGACCTTTTGAAAAAGAAGCATTTTGATTTCAAAGAAGAAATGAAGGATTTGTGTTCTAGTTTTGAAGTGATTTTGCAAGAGAAGGAAGAGATTACTAGTGAACGTGACTCACTTAAATCTCAACTTGACCTTGTCCTAAAGGAAATGAATTTTTGAAAAGCAAAAATGATTGTGATGATGTTGTGAAAAACAATGAGTTTTTATCTTCAAAATTAGATTGTGTTTTAAAAGATAACCTTACTTTGAAAAATGAAATTGATTTCATTACAAAAGAACTAGATTTGGTTTTAAATAAAAATAAATCTTTGCAAAATGATTTAGATTCTCATGTTTGTCATGCTAGTGTAGCTTCTTCTTCTAGCACATCTTTTGCATGCTCCACTTTATCTTCTAGTATTGAAAATGATATAAATGTTTTGAAGAAAAGTGTTGATTGTTTGGGCTCCACTTTGAGCCATTGTGCCATAAATCATACACGCTTGGAATCCATATTTCGCAAGAAACAAGTTCCATCCTTGCATGCACACCCATCACGGCATACACATGCTCATCACGATCACAAACTTCACACTATGTATGCCCATGTGTACACGTGTACACATTATGGTCGAAAAGGCCACCTTGCTAGATTTTGCTATGATCTTTTACATGTTGAAAATTTAGCAAATAATCTTGGTTGGGTTAGGAGAGATACTAACCCCTATGGACCCAAAAGGAAATGGATACCAAAGACCACCCCTAAAATTTTTGATATAGGTGTGGGCTCTCGCATCACGTGAGAGTGGTGGTGCCTTGAAGTGGATGCGTTCCGTGCTTAAAGAAAATAAATTGGATGCATCACTTTCAAGGGAAGTTTGGTGGAGGAGTACAACCATTGGTTTGGAGAACTAGAGAGGTGCCTTCATCGGTTTTGATATCAATCTCTAACTCCTTTTATATTTACATGATTTTCATGTCATTGTTTTATAGCATGTCATGTCTTATTGTTCATTATGCCTATGCCTTGTGTATTAGAACAGTGATATACATGTTTAGTTATTTGAGACACCTATGGACCCATCTTTGTGATTCTCACCTTATTTTAAACTAATATGTATGTCCTAGATCTAATGCATGTGCATGTACATGATGATCGTATTTATGATGTTTTGTTTTGATGCTTCATGTTTTGATTAGTATGTCAAATGCCATGATTATTAGACCATTGACATGCATGTATAGCTTTTGAGATCACCCTTATTTATATGGATCATTTGTTGTGTTCTCACCATTTGTTTAGCTATTATGTACATCATAGTTCTAATATCATGAGAATTTACATAATGATCGCTTTATGTTTGTAATGATGATTTATGTCCCGTTTTATGCTACATGATTTGAATATATGTTTAAATGTTAGTTTTCATTAAGACTAGGTATATATTTGTGCATATAGTGGGCCACAAATAGATCATATATATGTTTGTGCTTGAACGCTCTTTTGTACCCATTAGATGTGCTAGTATAGTCTAGTTTTGATGATTCATGCATTCTAACTTATATTCCCCATTTTGGATATGTTTTATGATCTTGTGTTTTCACTTCATGTATACATCTATTTTGCCAAACTTTAAGATATACATGTATACCCCTTGAGTCATTTGCTTTTCATGTAAATCTTTATATATAGACTCAATGTGTTTACGGATATGTATGTATACTTTTTGTGTTGACAAAACATACATATGCCTTAAAGTATAATTTGTTTTATTGAAAAATTTTAGATTTTCATGTTTCATGTTTAAGGAATTTAAATTGAGCTTAATTGAATATTTTCATGATGATATGTGTCACATAACACTTGTTCACTCACTTTATTAGGTTTCTCATGATTTTGTTTTCATGAGTATGATATGGGCTTTATGAATTTTGAGTGTTTAGTGATCTTGTGAATTACATGTGTTTCATGTAAAACAATTTTGTCTTATTCCTTACTTGAAGGATTTCGTACTAGTTAACAAATTTTTCCATAACTAGTTCATGTTCTTCACTTTGGTAGAGTTTTTCAAACAATCTATATTTTCAAACCCATTTTTTTGAAAACCCTACATTCAAAGGGCGGTTGGTTGGGAGACCATGCTCATGTATGCTTTATAGTGAAAATCATTTTAAACTTGAAGATGATTGGGAGGATAGGATATGAGATATACACTTGATATTATCGTTGTTTCAATTGGTATCATTGGATTCTTTCAATTGGTATCAATATTGACATTTTTGTATACTCATATATTTTTTATATATGTATGCTTACATTTCGAAGAATATCAATTTCAATTGGTATCTAATTTTTCATACATATATATGTTTTTATTTGTGCTTATTATATTCATATATCTTAGAGCACAAATTTTAATCATGATAAAGCTTGTTTTATAATGACTATCTTGTTTCAATTGACTAGTTTTCAATTGATATCCATATACAAGCTTATTCATTGTTTCATTTGGTATTTCATAAAGGGGGAGAAAATTTGTATTTCATCTTTCAATTGGTATTTGATTTCCACTCCCATACTTTATGATTGAAAAATTCAATTTAGTATCATATGTTCAAAATGAAAAATATTTACAATTGGTATCAAAATCCTTGTTTAGAAATTCAAAATTTGTTATGTTTAATTTCAATTGGTATCAAGATTGTTTTCTTACAATTGGTATGTTATTGATATCAAGATTTTTGTTTTCATTTGATAAATGTTTTCATATAAACATGTTTAACTTGAAACAAATCTCAATTAAAACAATTTGTTTCAATGCCTCGTTTACCTTTATTTCAATTGTATCATTTGATATAGGCATTCCTTAAAATGTTTTTATACTCATTTCAATTGATATCATCTATGCACTTCATTGACATTTTTTATTGGTATCATGTTTTATGTCACCTCTTTATTGATTCTTTGTTTTGAACAAAAAGAGGGAGAACATTTTGTTTTTACTTTTACCCCTTTATTGATGATTGACAAAAGGGGGGAGAAGTATTTGTGAGTTTAACATGCATATAAACTCAAACTCAAATTGGTACATGTTTTTGTATGCATGTTTTATGTTTTATTAAAGTTCAATTGGTAGGTATCAAAACCATTATTTAACGAACTTGTTTTATTTTTGGTATTAAGAGCTTCATTAGTTTTGTTTTGCAAATTGATATCAAGAGCTTGTTTTGAAAATGTACTTGTTTTATTTAATTGATATCAAGAGCATGTTTTAGAAATTTATGTGTTTTATGCATATCTATGCATACATGTTTATGAGCTTTCATTACATATTTAATTGTTTATTGCTATGCATGAGTTAAGGGGGAGCTTTCCTGAAGCTTAACTTTAATCCATGCATATATAACTTCATGAGTTTTGTCATCATCAAAAAGGGGGAGATTGTTGGCCCAGAGGCCTTCCACTCTAGTTTTGATGATGATTAACTCATGTAGTTATGTGTACTAAAAATCTTGTGATTTTAGTTTCAGATCTCTAATCAAGATGTTAGTAGGTGACTAGCTTCAACAAGAGTGTTTTGGAGCTATTCACATAGTGACTCAAGAGCCCGAGCGACAAGATCATATATAGCACTCATTGGAGTCAAACTCGGTGGATCACGGAGTTTTGGATCGAGTCGGCTTGGAGACGGCGCTCTACAAGAAGACATCGGTACCTAGTTTAGTTTGAGTTTTTAGATTCATTTGTAAAGATTAGAATAGTATGATATGCTCAAGTTCACAACACAGACGTTTCATGTTTCCGTTTTGGTTTTCGGTTTGATTGGTTTAACCGATCTTGGTTTTCATGAAAAGATAGATTCAAAACAAGTTTACATGGTTTAATGTATATAAGATTTGTTATATATACATGCATGCTTCAACTTCTTAGACAAACTTAGTTTGATAGTCTATTTCATGAGTTTAGTGTTTTGGTATTTTTAACAAAACATAATTTAGGAATTAAAGTCAAAAACATGGATATATATATATATATATATATATATATATATATATATATATATATATATATATATATATATATGTTTCATGTATATTGGACTTATGTCCATATGCAACTTGCTTCAAAGTGTTTAAATATCATGTTTTTGTATTTAGATGAGTTTTGGACAAAACGTATTTTCAATTCAAAAATCTAAGTTTTAGAAAATATGGTTTTTGGTTTTTGACAAAATTTCTATAAACACAAAAATGGTTCAAAATGTTTGAAATTTGTGTTGAAATTTTTAACACAAGTTTGTATATCAATGTAAAATGATAAAACTATTTTTGTGTATTTTTAGAAAATTTATGAGAATTTTTAGAATTAAAAATAACATGTTTTTCTGACCAGAACTGCCTCTGTCAGGCTAGGTCGGTCGACCGGACGGTCGACCGTACCAAGTAGCCGGTCGCCCGTAGAGGTCGACCGACGTGCACGGATACGTGCACGCTGGCTGTCCCATAAGCTGGTCGACCGCACGGTCGACCGACTGAGAGCAGGTTGCTCTCGGGTTGCACCCGGTCGACCGAGCGGTCGACCGTCCAGAGAGCCGTTGCTCTCTGGTTCTGGGGCCGGTCGATCTCCCGGTCGACCGGTAGCTGCCAGCGGTAAAAAAGTGACCGTTGGACGATCGACCGACCGGTCGACCGGTAGTTCATTTTTGGCAGTTTCTGCTGCCAACGGCTATAATTTTCTGGGGGCTATAAATACCCCATTAATGGCCTGTTTTCTCTAAGAATTTTTGGGACGAAATTTCTAAGCTTTCTCTAGTATTTAAACAAGTTTTAAAAAGAGTTTCTTTGTGCTAAAAAGATCAATCTTATTGTTTTAAAGTGTTTTTATATTTCAAAGAAAAATAGTCTTTTGGAATTGGTTTTGGTTCATTCAATTTATATCTTTGTGAAGATTTCCCAAGTGATTTTTCTTTGTTTTAAACACTTTGTTTTTTACACTTGAGTTTCATTCTATCCTATCTATAGGGTCTTTGTGTTTGTGGGAAAAAGAGATTGTTGGTGATCTTTTGATCACCAAGTTGTAAACCTTATCTTAGCTTGGCTTTGTGCCTTTCCCTCATTGTGTTGAGAAGGTTGTGCTATTGGGTTGTATCCCTCAAGGTGTGAGGTGATCCTTGTGTAAGCTTTGTGCTAATCCCTCAAGTTGTGAGGTGATTGTTTGTTGGCTTGGTGTTGTGCCTCAAGGAGGAGGTTGTGTTTGTAAGGAGAGGAGTTGGGTACTCCTTGTGATTGCATTGCCCCAAATCCTCGGTGGAGGTTCTCTGTGTAGGAGTCCTTTGTGGACAAGCTAGTGGATTCGAAATCCTTCTGGGTGAAGGCGGGGACCTAGAGCTGGGTGTTCGAACCTCGAAACAAATCTTGTTGTTTGCGTTTGATCCATTAACTCTTACTCTTTCTCTCTCTCTTTGTATTGTGCCTTGCATTATTTCATATTGATCATTCATATTTATATGCTTGGCTTGTTAGTGTGTGCATCACTAGTTGGTTGCATTAATTGTTATAATTGTAATTAGTTTTTTTTAATTCCGCATTAAGTTCATTAGATTAGCATTATCACCTATTCACCCCCCCTCTAGGTGATTTTCATTTTTTCCATCTAGAAAAATCACTTTTACAAACCACCGAATCATCCTAAAACAATTCTTAAAACCAACTTATTTTCATTTTAAATTCTTTATTTGAAACAAAGAACTTTCCCTTTTCTTGAACAAAGAAGCTGCATCAAGCTTTCATCGCTCTCTCTCCTTGTGGATACGACCCGTAAAGTCACTTTGTTACTACACAAGAATCGCAAAAGCAGTAACATCGACCCACATTCCTTTACCTATTTTTGTGCTTGCTTTTTGCCGATCAAATTTTGGCGCCGTTGCCTGGGAGGTAACGACTTTATTGTTCAATACTAAAGATTTTTCTTTGTTCTTGTGTGTAGGAGAAGTATCAAGGAGCTCACTATCATGGGAAGCGAAAGTGGTGGCCAAAGATGTTGCATAAAGATTCATTTTCCCTCGGAAAATTCGTGTAAAAATGAGTTTCTCCGATCAAAGTACTAACAAACTCTTTTGCAGGGTTGCCGAAAGCTGCTCAAATTGCTTTCTCAATTTTTTAGTTCCCTTGAATGCTTCACCTTATATATGTGTAATAAACTCAATACAAATCTACTTGTTGCTTAATTGAAATTTGGATTAGACTCTTGCATTTAGGGCACGTGTCTATTTCAATTCATTTCAATTTCTGTTGAAGAGTGCTAGGGAAAAGGTATGTGTGCATTCATATATAATAAAACCAACATTTTGTAGTAATTTATCGCTTTGAGTGTTATCTTGTTGTGAATAAACTGTACACTTGCACAATTGACATTAAGGGCAAAATCTCAAATAAATAAGATAAGGTGGGGATTTCATCACCCTTCCTTAGCCCAAAAAACATCTCCAAGTGTACTCACACTATCCCAAGCCTTAACTAAAAATTGATAGACGCTGGCCCTAGGGACATTTCAGACTCATTAAAGATTAACCGAGGGTGAAATTGCAAGAACTATACTCCTGCAAAATCGGTGTCTAAGGAAAGTGGATTGAGAGGCAAAGCTTCGAAAGCTCTGTGGTTTGGCGTAATTAAGGCCCGTGGCTCACGCCCATATACCTCCCATCGAGTTTTGTCCCTTCCTGGCCGATTAACCTATAGTCGAGTTCCTGCAACAACCTCCCCCGGAGAATCGACCAGTTAGGAGTCGTCTAGGTCCAGGTACCTTTGACTAAGTCTTTGTGGTTGTTTTTCTTTCTTTTGTTTATTTATTTTATTCTTTTCGATTGTTTGTTGTCTTTACGTTATTTATGGTGTGCTGCATGCAAGAGTGGGTGAGAGATCATGTAACTTCCAGATTAACCAGAAACACTTCTCTACCCTTGCATTCAAAACTGGTGATGGCATCACTTCAGGACAGGTTTTACCCGATCAGAACCTCATTGCCATCTTGTATAAGACTGCCTGAGGCAAATGATAATAATTTTAAATAAAAGCCTCAATTAATCACACTCTCCCAAAGTTTCATGGTTTAGAATCAGAAGACGCATACTTCTTTGTGAGGGGATTTGAAGAAGTGTGCCTCATGATGCGTATTCCCCAGCTAGGAGACGATGCAGTGAGGTTACGTTTCATCTCCTTTTCCCTAAAGGATCGAGCTAACAAATGGTTGTACAATTTTGTGGCAGATTCAGTTACAACGTGGGATGATTTTGTCAAAGCCTTCTTGAAGAAATTCTACCCAATTCACAAAACTACCCTCATTAGAAAGAATACCATGTAGTTCAGCAAGAACCGAGCGAGCCATTTTGAAGATACTTTGATCGATTCAAAGATCTCCTAGCTTAGTGCTCTCATCACGGTGTGGAGAAATGGCATCAGTACCGGATTCTCTACGATGGTTTAGATTATCACTTGAAAACCCTGTTAGAAATTATGTGTCAGGGAGGGTTCTTGCAAAAGGATGAGAATCAGGGTTGAGATTTATTTAAGGATTTAGCTAAGAAAACCTTGCAATGAGAGTCAGCCTCAGAAAAACTAAGGAATTCACAATCTATAGCTTCAAGAGGAGGGCTCCTATCAATAGAATCATCCATAACTGCAGAAGCTAAGATTGCAACCCTAATGAGGAGAATAGATGCTCTAGAAATAAAAGAGCCAGCTAATGTCAACCAAATCAACCCATCACCAATTCACAATCCGGGTTGTTCATGCAGTCAGGCACTGAACCATGTCTTTGAAGAGTGCTCTGTTTTTCATACCCAGCAAGTGCCACCGGAACACCTAAACGCGGCCTACTCACGGCCGCCGCATAATCCTTACTCGCAAACATACAATCCCGGTTGGAGGAATCACCCAAATTTCTCTTGGGCCCGAACAATCCTCTCAGGCCTAATTTCTCCAACAATTTTCACCATCCCAATCTTCCACCAAATTTTCCCAGTCAAGCTCCACCTTCCTCCTCCCAAAGTTCACCAATGGAAAAGAAATTCAGTAAATTGGAGAAGAGCATGGAAGCTTTTATGAAGTCCTAAGCCACTTTCATGCAAAATTAGGGACAAACGCTGAGCAACCATTCACAGGCTATATCAAAATTGGAAATGCAAATGAGTGAGTTAGCTAGCTCTCTAAGTGAAAGACCAAAGGGTACTTTACCTAGTCAGCCGCTAGTTAACCCTAAAAACTCCAATCAAGCGTATGAAATTTAGGATCCTTTGATCTGGAAAGTGCAATGCTATTCACACACTTTGATCTGGAAAGAAGGTGGACAACCAGGTTTGCCAACAAAAAAATCCCGTCCACATTGATCCTACTCCAGCCTCCACCTCTGCTAGTTCCTCCCAATCTGCTCCTCAAACATCTGACGAGGACAAAACTGCTAAACAAGTTCATAAGCCTATAGCACCCTTTCCCAATAGGCTTAGGAACAATAACAAGAATATGCACATGAAGATGATACTTGAGATGTTTAACCAGGTCAAACTGAATGTGTCTCTTCTTGATGCTATCCAACAAGTCCCAGCCTATGCTAAATTTCTTAAGGATATGTGTACAAAGAAGAGAAAGACAAATGTACCCAAGAAAGTCTTCTTGGCAACCAATATAAGCGAAATTCTGTCTGGTCCCATTCCAATGAAGTACAAGGACCCCGGATGTCCCACAATTTTTTGCACCATAGGACAAACAGAAATGAGTAGAGCACTCCTTTACTGGGAGCAAGTATCAACTTGCTACCTCTCTCAGTATATCGGAAACTTGGGTTGGGCGAGCTGAGCCCAACTCGAGTCACTATTCAGTTAGCTGACCGATCTGTGAAAGTCCAAGGAAAAAATCACAGATGTCCTTATCCAGGTCAGGGCTTTCATTTACCCCGTTAACTTCATTGTGCTTTAGACCCAACCTATATCAAATCCACGGTCTCAAACTCCGGTCATCTTAGGGCACCCATTCTTTACTATATCCAATGCCATAATTAACTGTAGGAACGGGTCCATGCGATTGACCTTTGGAGACATGACAAAAGAAGTCAATGTCTTCAATCTTGGAAGACAACCTAGGGATATCATTTATCAGACTTTTGAGATCAATTCTGTTTGAAAGTCTGACCAGTGAGCATGAGAAAAGCATGAAGATAGAAACAGAGGCAGAGTTTGATCTGGATTTTAATCTAGACCAGATCGTGAATTCGGCAGTGGACTAGGCGTCAAGCCTAAATGTACCTCATCATAGGATTGTAAGTCTGGAGATTGCCTCCAATGAAGCAACACCTTCCCTAGAGCTAAAACCTTACCTAAACACCTTAAGTGCGTCTACCTGGGCGAAAAAGAAACCTTGCCAGTTATCATAGCATCCGCCTGAACAAGAGGACAGCTTAATATCTATTCTGAAAAGACATAGGGAAGCCATTAGATGGGTGATGAAGGATATCAAAGGGATAAGTCCAGTAATAGTTCAACATAGAATACATTTAACTGATAAAGCAACTCCCAGGAGGGACCCACAACGCAGGCTTAACCCACTCATGCAAGAGGCAGTAAAAGTGAAAATTTTAAAACTATTAGATAATGGAATCATTTATTCGATTTCTGATAGCCAATGGGTTAGCCCTGTTCATGCAGTCCTGAAGAAAGCTGGCTTTACGATGGTTGAAAATGAGCAAAAAGAGTTGGTACAAACAAGACTGCCTTCCAAGGTTCGTGTTTGTATCGACTATAGAAAGTTGAATGCAGCCACCCGTAATGACCATTTCCCGCTACCCTTCATCGACCAAATGCTTGAATGCCTGGCTGGACACGAGTACTATTGCTTCCTAGATGGGTACTCGGGATACAATCAAATCCCCATTGCTGTAGAAGACCAGGAAAAGACCATGTTCACTTGCCCATTCGGAACCTTCGCTTATCGACGCATGCCCTTTGGATTGTGCAATGCTCCCGCAACATTCCAACGGTGCATGCTCAGTTTGTTTTCCGACATGGTGGAACATTTTCTTGAGATTTTCATGGATGACTTCACCATCTACGGAGATTCATTTGAACAATGTCTTCATCATCTTGAGTTGGTTCTGCAAAGATGCAAGGAAAAAAACTCTAAACTGGGAGAAATGTCACTTTACGTGATACAGTGGATTGTCTTAGACCATGAGATTTCTAGGAGAGGAATTAAAGTGGACAAGGCTATAGTAGAAGTAATTGCTAAGCTTCCACCATCCAAAAGCATCAAGGATATTAGATCCTTTCTAGAGCATGCTGGGTTCTACCGACGGTTCATTAAGAATTTTAGCAAAATCGCTAGGCCCTTAACCAACCTACTCGCAAAGGACGTGCCATTTGATTTTAACGATGAATGTTTCAAGTCATGGGGGAAGCTTAAGCAAGAACTTATTTCTGCACCTATTATTTTTGCTCCTAATTGGGCACAACTGTTTCAAATCATGTGTGATGCCTCTAATTTTGCTACTGGCGCTGTTCTAAAACAGCGCAACGACAATAGGCAGCACGTGATTTACTACTCGAGTAGGACCTTGAATGACACCCAACAGAATTATACAACGACCGAGAAGGAATTCTTGGTCGTTATCTTTGCGTTAGAAAAGTTCTGGCCCTACTTGTTAGGCTCAAAGACAGTGATTTTCACGGATCAATCGGCACTAAAATACCTCATGGCCAAGAAGGAAGCAAAAGCCCGACTGATTCGATGGATCCTTTTACTTCAAGAATTTGACCTAGAAATTCAGGATAAACGAGGTATAGAAAATGTGGTCGTTGATCATCTATCACGAATTCTGAACGCACCTATCATACAAGCTTCGATCAATGAGGATTTCCCAGACAAGCGCATCCTGGCCATTTTCAAGGAACCGTGATATGCGGACATAGCAATTATCTGGCCACTGGACAAATACCCGCTGACTGGACAAAGCAAGACCAGTGTCGTTTCTTTGCCCAAGTATGTGAAAGTCACCTAGAGGGGGGGGGAATAGGTGATAATGCTAATCAATGCACAATTAAAAATATGATGCAACAATCAACCCAAAACAAGACTAGAAGCCGAATACCCCGTGAAGGGCTCTGAACTTCTTCCTCCTGATTCCTCTAAATATGAGTTGGAGGTGCGCAATGCAGTCTTGTTGTATGAGTATTTGATTGACAATATGAATATGCAACAAGTGAATATAACAATGAAAATGAAGAGCAAGTACAATGTAGCAAAGAAAATGTGAAGTAAGTAGATAAAGCAATGAATATAAAGTAAGTGATTGAAGCAAGAATTAAGAGCAAGTAAGAACAAGTAAACCAAACGCAAACACGAGAATTTTTCCGAGGTTCGAGCACCCAGCTCTACATCCCCGCCTTCACCCAGAAGGATTTCTAACAACTATAACTTCACAAAGAGGGTACAAATACACCGGAGTACCCAACTCCACAATCTCAAGTACAAGTTCTCTCTTGGTGATCAAAAGACCACAAACTATCTTTTGCAAATGTCTCTTTCCCTTACAAGAGCCCTGTAGAGTAATGGTTAGAATGAAGCTCAAATAGTGTAAGTGGAAAAAGGAAATGAACTAGAGAGAGTTTAGAAAATAAAACTTCAGCGATAAGAGAATCTTCAGCACAAAAACCAAGGACCAAACTCTCTTGAAAGCTTTTGAAAACTTTTGAAACTTTTGTATATTGCTTGTTGTTCTTGAAAACATAACCCTAATCATCCCTATTTATAGGAGAGGGCTAGGGATTAAAAAGTAAACTCATATAATGTTAATTAAGAAGAATTTGACCCATAAAATATCCCCTAAATTCGTTTAGAAACGAAAAATACAAATTTAAAACGTGTTTAAAAGCTAGCCGTTATGGCTAAAACGGCTACCTCGGTCGACCGGCCGTCGACCGGGATTCAAACAAAAGAGCCGTTGCGGGCTCTCGATCGACCGCCCGGTCGACTGAAACAAACAGAGAGTGACACCACTTCAGTCAGCCAGCCGCCCGGTCGACCGAAGTCTTCGGTCGTCCGCCCGATCGGCCGAAGAACGTGCACACGAATACGCATCAAAACAGCCAGAAAACCAGTCGACTGGGTCGGTCGGCTGATCTGACCTGACTAGTGTCGGTCGACCGGTCGGTCGACCGGCTCAGGCCAAAAGTCAAAACTGAACAAGAATTTTAAGGAGATTTTGATACCTAATAAAATATTTTTGATTAGAGATATATATAAAACATAAATTGAGTTTGTAATCAAAAGGCTTTGTATTAAATTATTTTGTATATATTTATAGGGAATATTTCTAGGAAATGCATGTGCGCAAAAACGTGTGTTGGAAATATAGAGCTTCAATCCTAATCACTATTCTTTAACAAAACTATAAAACTAGAAACAAAAATAATGAAATCTCATGAGCAATCTTGAAGTCTTGAGCCATGCAAAGCCTAGCTAGAGCCTTCTCTTCTATGTTCCTTCCTTGATGTGCCATAAGCCTTCTTTGCTCCATGAACTTAGAATTTCTTGCAAAAACTAAGCAATGGCCTCCAAACATGGTACAAAACCTGAAACTAATCTTGAACAAACTTATTAGTACCAAATAGCTCTTATTTGTTTTGTTATCATCAAAACTCTAAACAAATGGAGAGTGTAACTTTTGGGCCAACAATCTCCCCTTTTTTGATGATGACAAAACAAATAGGCTATGTTAAAAAATAAAGAGAGGTGTAAGCTCCCCCTCAAATTATGATACATTAAACAAAGAAAAACAATACTATATTCAAGCTACGCAAACAAAAACCATGAGATATTAAACACTTACAAAACACTTAAACTCAAATACAAGAAATCATAAACACTTATTGGAATCAAGACCATAATAAACTCAGACACTTATTCTCCCCCTTTTTGTCATACATCAAAAAGGGTAAAAAAAATTATTATTCAATAACACAAATATTTAGTTCACCACAAATAAAGGAGAATCTAGCAAAATCAAGTGGTTTAGTAAAAATATCGGCAAGTTGCAAATCCGTAGAAACATAATCAATATCTATATCACCTTTCTCAAAATGATCTCTAAGAAAGTGATACCTAATCTCAATGTGTTTGGTCTTACTATGTTGATTTGCATTTTTGGTCATATGAATAGTACTAGTATTATCACAAAAAAATTTTATATGATCATAATGCAAATCATAATCAAGGAGAGCATGTTTCATCCAAAGGACTTGTGCACAACAAGCCCCCGCTGCAACATACTCCGCCTCGGCGGTTAATAGAGCTAAGGAATTTTGTTTCCTAGAGGACCATGAAACAAGACAATTACCAAGAAGTTGACATGTCCTACTAGTACTCTTTCTATCTGCTCTACAACCCGCATAGTCAGCATCCGAAAAACTCGTCATTGAAAAATCTCCGATTTTCGGATACCATAGACCCATTCCAATTGTGCCCTTAATATAACGAATGATGCGTTTTACCGTAATAAGATGGGACCCTTTAGGACACGATTGGAATCTAGTACAAAGACACACACTAAACATGATGTCCGGCCTACTTGCCGTCATATACAACAAACTTCCTATCATGCTTCTATATAACTTAATATCAACATTTTTTACCTTGGTCATCCTTATCAAGCTTGATTGTAGTTGCCATGGGAGTGTTGCAAACTTTTGAGCTTTCAAGTCCAAACTTCTTTACGAGTTCCTTTGCATACTTGGCTTGACTTATGAATATCCCATCTTGCAATTGCTTGATTTGGAGTCCAAGAAAGAATTCAATTCACCCATGGAAGACATTTCAAACTCACATTGCATAACCTTTTCAAACTCCTTGCATAAAAACTCATTAGTAGAACCAAAGATTATTTCATCAACATAAATTTGCACAATTAAAATATCATTATCAACATGCTTAGTAAAAAGAGTTGTATCTACTTTGCCTTTAACAAAATCATTTGAAATGAGAAAACTAGAAAGCCTTTCATACCAAGCTCTTGGAGCTTGTTTCAATCCATACAAAGCTTTATCAAGTTTAAAAACAAAATCGGGATGAACATGATCAACAAAACCGGGAGGTTGTTCAACATAAACTTCTTCATTAATAAAACCATTTAAAAATGCACTTTTCACATCCATTTGAAAAAGTTTAAAATTTTTAAAAGATGCAAAAGCTAGTGTTATCCGTATGGCTTCAAGCCGTGCTACGGGTGGCAAAGGTCTCCTCAAAGTCAATTCCTTCAACTTGAGTGTAACCTTGGGCCACTAACCTAGCTTTATTCCTAATAACATTTCTGGACTCATCCATCTTGTTTCTAAAGATCCACTTAGAACCAATTATTGGTCTATCGTGAGGCCTAGGTACAAGGTGCCAAACTTGGTTGCGCTCAAATTGATTGAGTTCCTCTTGCATGGCTAGCAACCAATATGAGTCCGCCTCGGCTTCGAGGATGCTTTTGGGTTCAAAATGAGAAATGAATGCAAAGTTACCACATAAGTCATGGAGTTTGGAGAGAGTTGTTACCCCTTTAGAGACATCACCTAAAATGTGTTTCTTGGGGTGATTTGTAGCGTATCTCCAATATTTAGGAAGCGGTTGAGAGCTTTCCTCTTTATCCTCTTGAACATCACCAATGGGTTCTTACTTTTCTTCTTGAGCGGGTGAGTCCATCAAGGATAGTTTCTCCATGTCTTCACCTAATGGGTCAATCTCTACAACATTCTAAACAACCACATTAGATTCTTCAAATTTAACATGCATGGTTTCTTCAATGGTAAGGGAAGATCTATTGAATACTCTATAAGCTTTACTAGTAGAAGAATATCCAACAAAAATAGCTTCATAAGCCTTAGCATCAAATTTACCCAAGTTATCTCTAGTATTCAAACAAAACACTTGCATCCAAAAACTTTGAAATATGAAACATTAGGTTTTCTAGAATGATACATTTCAAAAGATGTTTTGGAAGAATTTTTACACAAATAAATGCGATTTGAAATATAGCATGCGGTGTTTACGGCCTCGGCCCATAGATATTGAGGGAGGTCATATTCATGAAAAATCACCTAGAGGGGGTGAATAGGTGATTATGCTAATCTAATGAACTCAATGCGGAATTTAAAAACTTAATGCAAAACACTCAAGTGCAATCAACAAGTGATGCACACACAACCAAGCCAAGCAATAATGAATGCACAATATGAATAGTTGCAAGGCACAAAGTAAAGAGAGAGATAGAGAGAGTCAATGGATCAAGCGCAAACAACAAGATATGTTTCGAGGTTTGAGCACCCGGCTCTACATCCCCGCCTTCGACACACGAAGGATTTCAAATCCACTAGCTAGTCCACTAAGAACTCTCACAAGGAGTACCCAACTCCTCTCTTTACAACCACAACCTCCTCCTTGAGGCAAGCTCCAATCCAACAAAACAATCACCTCACAACTTGAGGGATTAGCACAAAGCAAACACAAGGATCACCTCACAACTTGAGGGATACAACCCAAATGCACAACTTCCTCAACACAATGAGGGCAAGGCACAAAGCAAAGATTGGGTTTTTAACTTGGTGGTCTAAACAACAACCACAAAATTTCTTTCTCCCACACAAAGATCCTATAGAATAAGAAAGTAGATGTTGCTCAAGTGTGGAGAAAACCAATGGAATGGAAATCAAAATCACAAGAAAATCCTTGGGAAAAACTGAAACAAAGATGAAGAAGTTGAATCAAACTCTTTTTCCCAAAAACCCTTTTCTTTGATATTCCAAACCCTAGCAAAAACACCAAATAGATTGTTCAATTTGAATCCAAAACTTCTTTTGATTGCTGTGAAAACACCAGAGAGTAAGGAAAAATTCACACAAAAAATCTTAGAGAAAAACTCTTTCCAATGGGGTATTTATAGCCCCCAAAAAATATAGCCATTGGCAGCAGAAACTGCCAGAAATATACTGCCAGTCGATCGGTCCAGTCGACCGTCCAACGGTCAAATTCTGCCCGTTGCCAGCTACCGGTCGACCGCCCCGATCGACCCAAACAAACAGAGAGCTCTGCTCTCAGACCCGGTCGACCCTGACGGTCGACCGTCCCTGTGTCTGCCAAACGTGCACAGATCTGTGCACGTCGGTCGACCGACTTCATGCCAAGTCGACTTGGTCAGAAGACTAGTCGACTGGTTGAAGCCTGGAACAGAAAACTGGGTCAGAAAAACAGTTTAAAAAATATTTTGAAAAATCTTTTAACACTCCTAAAAATCACCAAAAATAGTTTTATCATTTTGCATTGATATATAAACACGTGGTAAAAAGTTTAGCTCAAATATCAATCAATATGAACTATTTTTGTGTCTTATCATTTTTACAAAAACCAAAAACTGTATTTTCTAAAACTTGGATTTTGAATAGAAAATATGTTTTGTCAAAAACTCTTCCAAATACAAAAACATGATATTTAAACACTTTGAAGCATGATGCATATGGATAGAAATCTAATATACATGAAACATATATATATCATAGTTTTTGTTCTTAATTCCAAAAATAAGTTTTGTTAAAACACAAAACCTAAAACATATGAATAGGTATATCAAAGTAAGTTTGTCTAAGTAGTTGAAGCATGCATGTATATAGAATAAATCTAATATACATTAAACCATGTAAACTTGTTTTGATATAATATCTATTCATGCAAACCAAGATCGGTTTAAACCAAAAACCGAAAATCAAAACATGAAACGTGTGTGTTGTGAACTTGAGCATATCATACTATTCTAATCTTTACAATTTTGGATCTAAACACAAAACTACTAAACTATGGTACCGAAGTCTTCTTGTAGAGCGCAATCTCCAAGCCGACTCGATCCAAAACTCCTTGATCCACCGAGCAAGTGCTATATATGATCTTTGACGCTCGGGCTCTTGAATCAACATGTGAAAGCTTCCAGATCATCTTGTTGAAGCTAATCACCAACTAATAACTTGATTAATGATCTGAAACTAAAATTACAAGATTATTAGTACACATAACTACATGAGTTAATCATCATCAAAACTAGAGTGGAAGGCCTTTGGGCCAACAATCTCCCCCTTTTTGATGATGACAAAACTCATGGAGTTATATATGCATGATTAAAGTTAAGCTTCAAAGAAGCTCCCCCTTAACTCATGCATAAACAAATAAACATAAAGAATATGCAATGAAGGCTCTTAAACATGAATCATGAAACATGCATATCTATGCATAAACAATAAAAGGTTCTAGATACCAATGAAATGTTCTCAAACAAAACATGCTCTAGATACCAATTACAAAACATGCTTTAGATACCAATTAAAATTTAACTAAATTAAACTTAATATATACAAAACATAAACATGCATATATAAACCAAAATACTTCTCCCCCTTTTTGTCAATCATCAACAAAGGGGTAAAAACCAAAACAAAACAAAATCTTCTCCTCTTTTTAATATAAAGAATCAATCTTCAATAAGGGGTAAAAGCAAAACCAAATCAATAAATTTTTCTCCCCCTTTTTGTTCGAAATAATGAATCAATGAGGGGTTAAAAGCAATAAAACAATGTTCTCCCCTTTTGTCTAAAACAAAAAACAAACCAAATAGGGGTGACTATCAATTAAGGTACCATTTAAAATATGTCAAAGAATAGCATCTTGATACCAATTGAAGGAAACAAACAAAAAAAATATTGATATCAATTTTAAGCAAAACACATGAAATCTTGATACCAATTTGAAATTAAACATAATAAATCTTGAATGTCTAAACAAAAATTTTGATACCAATTGTAAATAATTTTCATTTTGAACATATGATACCAATTTGAAATTTTCAATCATAAAGTAAGGGAGTGGGAATCAAATACCAATTGAAAGACAAAATCAAATTTTCTCCCCCTTTATGAAATACCAACTAAAATAATGCATAGGCTTGATACCAATTTAAAAATAATCAATTAAAACAAAATTGAAGCTCAAGCACTAGCATAAACAAGATTTTGTGCTTAAAGATATAGGGATATAATAAGCACAAATAAAACATATATATGTATGAAAATAGATACCAATTGAAATTGATATTCTTGAAATAGAAAGCATACATACATACAAAATATATGAGTATACAAGAATGGTCAAGATTGATACCAATTGAAAGAATTCATTGATACCAATTGAAATAACAATATGATCAAGTGTATACATCATATTACTACCTCCCAATCATGGTTCAAGTTTTTAAATGATTTTCATTTTAAGGCAAACATGAACATGATCTCCCATCCATCCTCCCATAGAAGGTAGGGGTTTTCAAAAATTGATTTGAAAATGTAGTATGTTTGAAAATCTCTACCATAGTGAAGAATACGAACTAGTTATAGGAAAGCTTTTAAAACTAGTACGAAATCCTTCAAGTAAGGAATAAAACAAAATTGTTTTTCATGAAACACATGTAAATCACATGATCACTAAACACTCAAAGTCCATAAAGCTCATATCAAATTCTCATGAAAACAAATCATGAGTAAACTAATAAAGTGAGTGTACAAGTATAATGTGACACATATCAACATGAAATATTCAATTAAGCTCATATGAAATTTCTTGAAAACATGAAATTCATCTAAGATGTGAAATCACCAATTGAAATCATCTTAAAAACATGAAATTCATTATAAATGTGAAATCACCTAGCAAACATGAAATTCATCCAAACGATTTAAACTTCAAGGCATATGTATGTCATGTACGAACTAAAGTATACATACATATCCTAAACACAATGAGACCACAAAAGTATATGCATGAAGGCACGTGGCTCAAGGATGTATATGTATAAATGATAGTTTGGACAAGATGGACATATACATGAAGTTAAAACAAAATAAGTAAAATGATGAATACAAGTCAAATGAAAGAATCATCAAAACTAGACTATACTAGTACATCAAGTGAATACAAATGAGCGTTCAAGCACAAACATATATAAAGGTCTATTTGTAGCTCACTAGTTGTACAAGTATAAATCCTAGTCTTAATGAAAACTTATCATTCAAGCAAGTAGTCAAAACATGAAGCATAAAACGGGAATCATAACCCAACATGATAAACTTAATAATCAAAACATGAATTATTAAAACAAAAAAATCATAGTCAACCATATGATTAGCATGACAAAGACATGTGCATTAGATCTATGATTAACATGATAGCTAAAACATAAGGAGAACACAAAATATGGGTCCATACTAAACATGGGTGCCTCAACAACTAATCATGTAAAGCATAAGTCTAATAACATGGCAAATATCATACTAATCATGAAACAATAAAACATGATTCAACAAAAACAAAAATCATAAACATCCACATGATCATTATGTATATGCATGTGCATTAGATCTAGTGCATACATATTAGTTTAAACAAGGTGAGAACACTAAATATAGATCCATATAAAACATGGGTGCTCAAGTAACTAAACATGTATAACACTATTCTAATGAGCATGGCATAGGCATAATAAATAACAAAACATGACATGCTATAAATAGATGAACATGAAAAGCATGCAAATAAAAATGGGAGTTAGAGAATGATACCAAAACCGATGAAGGTGCATCTCTAGTTCTCCAAACCACGGTGGTCCTCCCACCAAATCCCCTTGAGAGTGAAGCATCCAAATGGTTCTCTTTTAAGCTTAGAACGCATCCACCTCAAGGCACCAATACTCTCACGTGATGCGAGAGCTCCCACCTACATCAAAAAGCATAGAGGTGGTCTTTGGTACCCATTTCCTTTTGGGTCCACGGGGGTTAGTATCTTTCTAACCCAAACAAGATTAGTTGCTAAATTTCAATATGTAAACGATCATAACAAAATCTAGCAAGATGGCCTTCTCGGCCACAATGTGTACATGTGTACACATGAGCATACATGTTATGGTGGTGACCGTGGAAAGCATGTGTATGTCGTGTAGGGTGTGCATGCAAAGATGGACCTTGTATCTTGCGAACCAAGGTTTCCAAACGTGAATGATTCAATGTGCATTGGCTCAAAGTGGAGCCCAAACATTCAACACTTTTCTTCAACACATTTATATCATTTTCAATAGTGGAAGATAAAGTGGAGCATGCAATAGGTGTGCAAGAAGAAGAAGAAACTATACTAGCATGGCACACATGAGAATCAATTTCAATTTTCAAAGATTCATTTTTCTTTAAAACCAAATCCAATTCTTTTGTAATGAAATCAATTTCATTTTTCAAAACAAGGTTATCTTTTAAAACAAAATCCAATTTAGAAGATAAAACCTCATTGTTTTTCACAACATCATTACAATCATTTTTGTTTTTCAAAATATCAATCTCATTAAGGGTAAGGTCTAGTTGAGATCTTAGTGAGTCACGTTCACTAGTAATCTCTTCCTTTTCTTGCAAAACCAATTCAAAATTAGAACACAAATCCTTTAATTTATTTTTCAAAATAAGATTATCCTCTTTCAAAAGTTTGTGTTTTTCCAAGAAATTTTCAAGCTTTTGAGTAAGTTCCAAATTCAATGTTTGAACTTCAAAACAACCATGGCAATAGGAACTAGAGCTATCATCTATTTGAGAATCCGATTGTACCTCAAGGGAGTTATTCCCTTGGACCATGAGGCAATGCTCTTCGGACTTTTCTCTCTTAGATCTCCTCATCTTGTTGATAATCCTTGGAAGCTCGGGAGATGTCAATAAGCTCCAAACTGCAAAAGCTGAGTCATAACGATCAAACACCGGTAAAAGATGTTCACTAAGAGATGCTTTAAGTGCTCTAAGTGCTAATGCATTAGCCTTTTTATGTTTGCTACTATTAGGGAATGATTCTTGAGTAGAGGCTTGATAAATTAGATGTCCTAGGTTTTTTAATGTCTACTCATATTGGCCTTCCAAGCATCAAGTCTAATATGGTCAAACATAGGAGGGCTATCCATGAGGGCAAACTAAATGAGTGCAAATGAACAATGCAAATGAAGATTAGCAAACCAAGATCTCACTCCTAGGTGGTTAAACCTAAATATCAGGAGCACTAGCTCTGATACCAATTGAAAAATCACCTAGAGGGGGGGTGAATAGGTGATTATGCTAATCTAATGAACTCAATGCGGAATTTAAAAACTTAATGCAAAACACTCAAGTGCAATCAACAAGTGATGCACACACAACTAAGCCAAGCAATAATGAATGCACAATATGAATAGTTGCAAGGCACAAAGTAAGAGAGAGATAGAGAGAGTCAATGGATCAAGCGCAAACAACAAGATATGTTCGAGTTTCGAGCACCCAGCTCTACATCCCCGCCTTCGACACATGAAGGATTTCAAATCCACTAGCTAGCCCACTAAGAACTCTCACAAGGAGTACCTAACTCCTCTCTTTGCAACCACAACCTCCTTCTTGAGGCAAGCTCCAATCCAACAAAACAATCACCTCACTACTTGAGGGATTAGCACAAAGCAAACACAAGAATCACCTCACAACTTGAGGGATACAACCCAAATGCACAACTTCCTCAACATAATGAGGGCAAGGCACAAAGCAAAGATTGGGTTTTTAACTTGGTGGTTTAAACAACAACCACAAACAATTTCTTTCTCCCACACAAAGATCCTATAGAATAAGAAAGTAGATGTTGCTCAAGTGTGGAGAAAACCAATGGAATGGAAATCAAAATCACAAAGAAAATCCTGGGAAAAACTGAAACAAAGATGAAGAAGTTGAATCAAACTCTTTTTCTTAAAAACCCTTTTCTTTGATATTCCAAACCCTAACAAAAACACCAAATAGATTGTTCAATTTGATCCAAAAACTTCTTTGATTGCTGTAAAAACACCAGAGAGTAAGGAAAAATTCGCACAAAAAATCTTAGAGAAAAACTCTTTCCAATGGGGTATTTATAGCCCCCAGAAAAATATAGCCGTTGGCAGCAGAAACTGCCAGAAATACACTGCCGGTCGACCGGTCCGGTCGACCGTCCAACGGTCAAATTCTGCCCGTTGCCAGCTACCGGTCGACCGCCCCGGTCGACCCAAACAAACAGAGAGCTCTGCTCTCAGACCCGGTCGACCCTGACGGTCGACCGTCCCTGTGTCTGCCAAACGTGCACAGATCTGTGCACGTCGGTCGACCGACCCGGTCGACCGACTTCATGCCAAGTCGACTTGGTCAGAAAACTAGTCGATTGGTTGAAGCCTGGAACAGAAAACTGGGTCAGAAAAATAGTTTAAACAATATTTTGAAAAATCTTTTAACACTCCTAAAAATCACCAAAAATAGTTTTATCATTTTGCATTGATATATAAACATGTGATAAAAAGTTTAGCTCAAATATCAATCAATATGAACTATTTTTGTGTCTTATCATTTTTACCAAAAACTATATTTTCTAAAACTTGGATTTTGAATAGAAAATATGTTTTGTCAAAAACTCTTCCAAATACAAAAACATGATATTTAAACACTTTGAAGTATGATGCATATGGATAGAAATCCAATATACATGAAACATATATATATATCATAGTTTTTGTTCTTAATTCCAAAAATAAGTTTTGTTAAAACACAAAACCTAAAACATATGAATAGGTATATCAAAGTAAGTTTGTCTAAGTAGTTGAAGTATGCATGTATATAGAACAAATCTAATATACATTAAACCACGTAAACTTGTTTTGATATAATATCTATTCATGCAAACCAAGATCGGTTTAAACCAAAAACCGAAAATCAAAACATGAAACGTGTGTGTTGTGAACTTAAGCATATCATACTATTCTAATCTTTATAATTTTGGATCTAAACACAAAACTACTAAACTATGGTACCGAAGCCTTCTTGTAGAGCGCAATCTCTAAGCCGACTCGATCCAAAACTCCTTGATCCACCGAGCAAGTGCTATATATGATCTTTGACGCTCGGGCTCTTGAATCAACATGTGAAAGCTTCCAGATCATCTTGTTGAAGCTAATCACCAACTAATAACTTGATTAATGATCTGAAACTAAAATTACAAGATTATTAGTACACATAACTACATGAGTTAATCATCATCAAAACTAGAGTGGAAGGCCTTTGGGCCAACAATTCACTCATCATGGTCCTAGCCATCTCTTGAAGTGTTCTAGTTTTTCTTTCTACAACTCCATTTTGTTGTGGAGTTCTAGGACATGACCATTTCATGCTTGATTCCCTTTTTATCACAATAAGTCATGAAGAGTTGGTTAACAAACTCACCACCTCTATCACTCCTTATTTTAAAAATCGAAATTTTTTTTCTTTTTCAACCCTTTTTCGAAAAATCTTGAAATGAGAAAAAGTTTGATCTTTCTGTTCCAAAAAGAAAACCCAAGTAAATCGGGAAAAATCATCAACTAAAACAAATGCATATCTACTACCATTTAAGCTCTTAGTTTTAGTTGGTCCAAAAAGATCCCTATGAATTAATTCTAATGGCCTAGTTGACATGATATCCTTGATTGGTTTGAAGGAAGACTTGGTTTGTTTCTCAAGTTGGCACGCACCACAAATGCGGTCTTTCTCAAACTTCAAGCAAGGAATACCCTTCACCATTCCTTAGAGTTAATCCTAGAAAGATGGTCAAAAGATGCATGTCCTAATCTTCTATGCCAAAGCCAAGAATTTTCATCAAAAACATTCAAGCATTTAGTAGAACAATCCAAATTAAGCATGTCAATGATATAAACATTATCATCATGAAATCCGGTGAGAATACAATCATTAGTTTTGCAATCAAAAATCTTGCAAGAAGAGTCATCAAAAACAACTTTAAGTCCACGATCACAAAGTTGACTTATACTAAGTAAGTTATGTTTTAAACCATCAACAAGAACAACATTTTCTATAATAGGAGATACACCTATTTGAATGTTACCTATACCGATGATAGTGCCCTTGGAGTCATCCCCGAAGGTGACGGTGCCACCTTCCATGTACCTTGATAGGGTTGTAAAGTTGTTGATATCCCATGTCATGTGTCTTGAATAACCACTATCAAGGTACCACCGCTCCTTACGTCTTGGAGCCTTGGTGTGTACCTACATTAAATAATTTAGGACTTGATTTTGGTACCCACATTTTCTTGGGTCCTAAAGCGTTAGTATCATGAATCCATACAAGATTATTTGTTCTATTTATTTGGTCATAACAAAACTTAGTCAAATGTCCATTCTTACCACAATAAGTGCATCTATACACTCTACCATATTTAAAAGCATAGTGAGTGTGTGACTTGTGAGCATGTGTAGATTTAGCATGAGTGTTGTGTGTAGTGTGAGCATGATGAATTTTGATATGAGAAGCTTTAGCATGAGAAGTGTGCTTTTTAGAAAACATTTCCTCAAGTTTCTTAGTGTTAAAAGCACAATCCTTCAAAACTTTTCAAAATCAACAATTCTAGCTTTTAATGAAGAAATTTCTTTTACATCAATCTTTGAAAATTTTGCTTTGCAAGCAACTTTGTAAGCACTGAATTCATTTTGAGTAAAAATAAGATTTGAAGAAATTTCATCCTTTTCTTTAGAAACAATAGCAAGTTGATTTTTAAGAAAAGCAACTTTCTTTTCCAATTTTGAGCATTCTATCTTTTTATTATCATAACTCTCTGAAAGTTCAACAAAAGCATATACAAGTACTTCTTTACTTAATTCATCTTCTTCATCAAGAGGTTGAGGGGTTACCTTTGGTGTGTTTGCCATGAAACACATGTTCGCCATGTCCACCTCGTCTTCGGACTCGCTTTCTGAATCCCAAGTTGCTTTGTAAGCTTTTTTTTCGACCGGCTTCTTTTGCTTGAAGGAGGAAGTCACCTTTTTCTTGAATTCCGGGCAATCGGCCATGATATGTCCGGGCTTTCGGCAATTGTAGCAAATGATTCTTCTCTCCTCTTTTCCTTCAAACTTCCTTCTAAAGTTGAGTTTGTTCTTACGGTACATTCTCTTCACGTTTTGCAGAAGAAGGGAGAGCTCCTCATCTTCTTCTTCGTCATCAAGAGTGGAGGAAGACTTGAAGGCTATGGATTTCTTCTTTAGAGGAGCGGCTGCTTCTCTTGCCTTCTTTTCCATCTCATGAGTCTTCAAGTTTCTAATGAGACTAATGAGATCCATTTCGTCCTTGTCATTCAATTCTTTCAAGGTGATGGCCTTTATCTCTCATGAAGAAGGAAGAGCCCGAATCACTTTTCGCACCTTTTGGTCATTGAAAATATCATCACCTAAAGAGGAAAGAGCATTGGTGATTTTAGTAAACCTTGTAATCATGCAATCAATAGATTCATCATCAATCATTTTAAAAGATTCATATTGGACCTCAAGAGATCTATCTTAGCTCTCTTTACTTGTGATGTCCCCTCGTGCGTGACCAACAAATGTTGCCAAATCTCATAGGCAGATTGGCAATGTATAACTCGTGTAAGGTCATCCTCATTCAAGGCGGTTAGGAGGGAATTTTGGGCCTTAGAGTTAGCCTCATATTCTCTAAAGGTAAAGTCGGACTATGTGCTTTCATCACTATCGGGTCTAACATAGGGTTTGGTCAAGGATTTTGCCACTAAGCTACCTAAATATTGTAAAAAGATAGTCATCCTAACCTTCCAAATAGGGAAATTAAGTCCATCAAATTTAGGAGGGGTTTGGATGTTGTCGGCCATGTTTACTAGTTTATGAATGAAGGAATGCAAATGATTAATTAGCAAATTTTTTAGGATCTCTCTAAGGATGTTAAGCCAAACCTAGAGTCCAAGCTCTGATACCAATTGAAAATCACCTAGAGGGGGGGTGAATAGGTGATAATGCTAATCAATGCACAATTAAAAATATGATGCAACAATCAACCCAAAACAAGACTAGAAGCCGAATACCCCGTGAAGGACTCTGAACTTCTTCCTCCTGATTCCTCTAGATATGAGTTGGAGGTGCGCAATGCAATCTTGTTGTATGAGTATTTGATTGACAATATGAATATGCAACAAGTGAATATAACAATGAAAATGAAGAGCAAGTACAATGTAGCAAAGAAAATGTGAAGCAAGTAGATAAAGCAATGAATATAAAGTAAGTGATTGAAGCAAGAATTAAGAGCAAGTAAGAACAAGTAAACCAAACGCAAACACCGAGAATTTTTTCGAGGTTCGAGCACCCAGCTCTACATCCCCGCCTCCACCCAGAAGATTTCTAACAACTATAACTTTACAAAGAGGTTACAAATACACCGGAGTACCCAACTCCACAATCTCAAGTACAAGTTCTCTCTTGGTGATCAAAAGACCACAAACTATCTTTTGCAAATGCCTCTTTCCCTTACAAGAGCCCTGTAGAGTAATGGTTAGAATTGAAGCTCAAATAGTGTAAGTGGAAAAAGGAAATGAACTAGAGAGAGTTTAGAAAATAAAACTTCAGCGATGAGAGAATCTTCAGCACAAAAACCAAGGACCAAACTCTCTTGAAAGCTTTTGAAAACTTTTGAAACTTTTTGTATATTGCTTGTTGTTCTTGAAAACATAACCCTAATCACCCCTATTTATAGGAGAGGGCTAGGGATTAAAAAGTAAACTCATATAATGTTAATTAGGAAGAATTTGACCAATAAAATATCCCCTAAATTTGTTTAGAAACGAAAAATACAAATTTAAAACGTGTTTAAAAGCTAGCCGTTATGGCTGAAACGGCTACCTCGGTCGACCTGCCGGTCGACCGGGATTCAAACAAAAGAGCCGTTGCAGGCTCTCGGTCGACCGCCCGGTCGACCGAAACAAACAGAGAGTGACACCACTTCAGTCAGCCAGCCGCCCGGTCGACCGAAGTCTTCGGTCGTCCGCCCGGTCGGCCGAAGAACGTGCACACGGATACGTATCAAAACAGCCAGAAAACCAGTCGACTGGGTCGGTCGGCTGATCTAACCTGACTAGTGTCGGTCGACCGGTCGGTCGACCGGCTCAGGCCAAAAGTCAAAACTGAACAAGAATTTTAAGGAGATTTTGATACCTAATAAAATATTTTTGATTAGAGATATATATAAAACATAAAATTGAGTTTGTAATCAAAAGGCTTTGTATTAAATTATTTTGTATATATTTATAGGGAATATTTCTAGGAAATGCATGTGCGCAAAA
The DNA here is from genome assembly GCA_038442645.1 of Agave tequilana. Classification (NCBI taxonomy): domain Eukaryota; kingdom Viridiplantae; phylum Streptophyta; class Magnoliopsida; order Asparagales; family Asparagaceae; genus Agave; species Agave tequilana. Next base: position 85,146 of record JAVJIF010032325.1, read on the forward strand.
ACGTGTGTGTTGGAATATAGAGCTTCAATCCTAATCACTATTCTTTAACAAAAGTATAAAACTAGAAACAAAACTAATGAAATCTCATGAGCAATCTTGAAGTCTTGAGCCATGCAAAGCCTAGCTAGAGCCTTCTCTTCTATGTTCCTTCCTTGATGTGCCATAAGCCTTCTTTGCTCCATGAACTTAGAATTTCTTGCAAAAGCTAAGCAATGGCCTCCAAACATGATACAAAACCTGAAACTAATCTTGAACAAACTTATTAGTACCAAATAGCTCTTATTTGTTTTGTTATCATCAAAACTCTAAACAAATAGAGAGTGTAACCTTTTGGGCCAATAGTATGGTACTTCTTCTGGGAAGAGCCGTATCTTTTTAGTATTGTCCCAACCAGATTATTTGATGATGCATACAAGAGGAAGAGCAGAGGAGTGTGCTAATCTTTTGCCATGAACTTGCATGCGGAGGACACTTCGGTCCCCGCAAGACTGCAGAGAAAGTTTTGCAAAGTCAGTTTTACTGGCCCATTTTGTTCAAAGACTCATTCCATTTTTGGAAGACATGTGCAAATTGTCAGAAGATTGGAAAAGTTTCAAGAAGAGACATAATGCCCCTGAACCCGATCCTTGAAGTTAAAATTTTTGATGTTTGGGATATCGACTTCATAGGACCATTCCTTAATTCCTTCGGCAACCAGTTCATTTTGGTTGCTGTCGATTACGTCTCTAAATGGGTCGAAGCTGTACCAACAAAGACCAATGACAACAAAGTGGTTGTCAAATTTCTCAAAGAAAACATCTTCTCCCGATTTGGCACCCCTAGAGTGATAATTAGTGACAATGAATCGCATTTCTGCAATAGAGTTTTTGAAGCTCTGACGTGAGAAATATTCCATCAATCACAAGTTATCTACTTCGTATCATCCCCAGACAAATGGACAGGTCGAAGTCACCAATCGACAGATCAAGCTCATTTTGAAAAAGACTATCAGACAAAATCGAAAGGATTGATCGGTCAAACTCAACGATGCATTGTGGGCTTACCGCACTGCTTTTAAGATAGTCCTGGGGATGTCTCCTTACAGAATCATATTCGAAAAACCCTGTCATCTACAAGTAGAGTTAGAACACCGTGCCCTCTGGGCCATTAAGCAACTCAATTTCGATCTGAGTAAGGTCGATGAGCTAAGGAGACTGCAGATCTCAGAATTAGAGGAGATACGAAATGAAGCCTATAAGAATGCTCGGATCACCAAAAGCAGAACTAAACTTTTTCATGATCAGATCATAAACCGGAAAAACTTTGCCCTGGGAGATAAGGTTCTGCTATACAACTCTAGGCTTCATATTTTCACGGGGAAGCTGAAGACTCGTTGGTCTGGACCATTCATTGTGAGCACCGTTTTTCCACACGGTGCTGTGACTATTGTCGATCCTACGCACAACACGGAATTCAAAATGAATGGCAAAGACTGAAGCCCTTTTTGACCACTGAGCCTGCATCACTGGCTGATAGTGTGCTGACTCTTTTTGACCCATCATACACCTGACTACAACCATCCACTACAACTAACAAAAAACAAAAACAAAAACAAAAAAATAAAAATAAAATAAAAATAAAAAACTTTAGTTCTTGTTTATATGCTTACCCCTTCTATATTTTTTTTGGACATTTCTTTCGCCTATTCGCACTTGGCCGGCCCGAGTCGACGACGGCGGTAACATCATTTCTTTATCCTATTTATTGCATTTGCATTTACGTGACATTCATTGAGGACAATGCATTAGATAGGTGTGGAGGGTACTAACACTTTCACTTTTTCTTTCTCTTTCCTAAAAAAAACAAAAATAACAAAAATCTCCAAATGAAAAAAAATTTCATACTCTTTATAAAAATACCAAAATGTTGTAAGAATTAAGGGAACCTTATTAAGGAATCTTTATTTTAACCTGAATAAAATTGAAATATTGGTTTGACTAAGAGTTGAAAGAGATAAGGAAAATAACTTATATCTTTTATTTAGTCTTAGTAGAATATGTATAAACCACACACACATGCTTGGGATTTAGAGACACAACTCTGAAATAAATGCTGAATAATTATGCCTCAAGAAGTATGATTATTTACGCCAAAAAATAATAAATATATATAATATATAAGTAAATCTTAATTTTGTTGCCTACTCTACTTGCATATTTGATCTGAGGGGTGTTTTTCCACCTGGCGCCCTAAAACCATCTAGTTTGGGAGTCAGAAGTTTGATATGTGTTACATGAGTAAAGTAGAAAGTCTAATGAAACCAAGAATAATGGATAAATATTAATAAAATTAAATGATATTCAAAGTTGAGTTAAAAAATCCCAAGCACATCACACTTACACATTATGCATATCTATATAAAGCAAAATAATAGAATGAGTTAGAAGTACAATATCCTTTCTAAATTTAAAGAAAAATCATAATTTCTTCTTTTATGAATGCTAAAGTATAGGAGGACTTCTGAAGGTTAAACCTAATTCTCATATCATTCGGTCATTTTTACTTAGATGATTGAAAATTCTTTTTCTTGAAAGAGGTTTTGCTTACAACTAACATTTTTTATTTATTAGATTTTGTGGGTGCAATCCGCTGAAAACCCTCAGGAGACGACACTCCTCCTCTAGGGGAAACCTAGAGGTTCAAAGGTTTATTGCACATGCTCTGTGCAATCACGTCACCTGCGAAAGTGGTATAATAATTCTCTTATTTTTATTTTGCTCGGGACGAGCAAAAAATAAGTGTGGGGGTGTGATTAATCTCTAATTTTGCATAATGTTTATCACATCCACAATTTATTTGATATAAAATTCTGCTAATAAATCTTTACTTGCTTGATCCTAGGTCCATGGTGTGCAAATGAAGAAGATGACCCTAAATCACCATTTAATGGATGATTAAAGGCCTACCAAGTAGCAATTGACCTTAGAGAGGAGATTTTGTCAGCTCAAGGCATCAAATCTAGAAACCAGAAGATCCACCTGACAGGGGACAGACAAGACGACACGCTGCCTGAAGCCAGGCGCACGCCGTCCTTGTAGGGCTGCGAAAACGCAGCCCAGTCCACGTTTCCGAGCCGTACGGGCTCAGGCGCGCTCAGGCTTTGGGCCAGGGGCTGCCCCACTAGCCCCTTCCCCCTGGTGCCTATAAAACCCCCCGGGTTTCCGAAGAGGAGGAGTCCAGAGTTTAGGAGTTGTTATTATCTTATTCTAGGAGTTGTAGTTGTTGTAGTTTCCTTCTTCTTCTAGTTTCAGTTTAGCCATTAGAGTAAAAGAGAGAGTGTGTGCAAAAGTTATATTTAAAGGTGGTAATCCAATACAAATAACTACTTCTCTTTCTTCTTTCCAATTACTTTGTATTTTTCCATTTTCTTTTACTTACTAATTGTTGTGTAACTCCTTTTCTCTTTACCACTTAACTCTTGTTGTTTCTTTTACTACCATGTCTAACTAACTCTTTCATTGCATGGCTAACTAACTGTTAACCAACTAATCTCTAACAACTTGATTGATAACCAAATGGGTCAATAGTGTCAAACAACCCTTGTACAAACGAGAGCTATGACATCTTAAGGCGAGGGTTCTAACTCTAACTTACCTACAAGTATTAGCTCTCTTATATTTTATGCTTAACATGTTTTTGATGATCTGTAAACTTTGCTTATCTTTGTAAGTAGAGATTTTCCTTTTAACTTTGCTGATACCATTAGTGCACTTGTATCTTCTCTTATTCTCACCTTCTATTAGATCTTGATAAGAGAATGTTCAAGTTTTTGCCATGTAAAGCTAAGCTAAAGGAAGAACTTTCACTCGATTTTCACGTGAATAGTTCCATGCATAAGGGTTATACTTGGCTATGATCTATCGTGACACTACATCTTCAAGAAGTTAGAGATTAGTGGGAGCACTTAGTAGAAAGTTAGCCATGCATTTTTACCATCTAGAAAAATCACTTTTACAAACCACCAAATCATTCTAAAATAATTCTTAAAACCAACTTGTTTTCATTTTCAAATTCTTTATTTGAAACAAAGAACTTTCTCTTTTTTTGAACAAAGAAGCTGCATCAAGCTTTCATCGCTCTCCCTCCATATGAATATGACCCGTAGAGCCACTTTGCTACTACAGAAGAATCGCAAAAGCAGTAACATCGACCGACATTGCTTTACCTATTTTTGTGCTTGCTTTTTGCCGATCAATTACCTGTATTGCCACCTTCAAATACAATTTTTACACACACTCTCTCTCTCTCTCTCTTTCACTCTAATGGCTAAACTAAAACTAGAAGAAGAAAGAAACAACAACAATTACAACTCCTAGAACAAGATAATAACAATTCCTAAACTATGGATCTCCTCTCTGTTGAACACCACGGGGGTATTTAAAGGCACCAGGGGAAAGGGGGTCAGGGGGATAATCTCTAGCCCAAAGCACGGGCGCCGCCGCGACAGTATCGCCGTGGAAACGCGGCCCGAGCCTGGGCCGCGTTTCCACGACCCTGCCAAGGCGGCGCGTGCCTGGCTTCCTGCTGCGTGCCGTCCCTTCTATTCCCTGTCAGCTGGATCTCTGGTTTATTGATTTGATACTCTGGGCTGACAAAATCTCCTCCCTAAGGTCAATGGCTACTTGGTAGGTCTTTAATCACCCATTAAATAGTGCTTTAGGGTCTTCTTCTTCATTTGCATACCATGGACCTAGAATCAAGCAAGTAAAGCTTTATTAGCAGAATTTTATACCAAACAAATTTTCAGATGTGATAAAAATTATACAAAATAAAGACTAATCATTTAGCCTTTTCTAATCTAGGACGTTTAGACATGATGGAAAAATATGACAGAGATCACAAATTAGGGCACAAAATTGAAAGAAATTGATGAAAAAATTGAAATAAGAAATTTTGGGGAAGAAACTAGGGTTTACCTGAAGAATATAAAAAATTCCACCTTAAAATTAAAGAATTCGAAGTAGAAAAGCTAGATCCGAGATAGTTTTAGGGTTGGATTGAAGAATAGAATGGATTTGGGAGAGAGTGGAAGAAAGAAAATAGGAGAAGAAATTAGTGGAAGAAAGAAATGAGGAAGAGAAAAAGGGATCTAGAATTTTAAAGACACAGAAAATACCCAAACCTGAACGATCGGTCGATCGTGGTCGTCCTGAAACCAAAACTGTTTACAGTCAGTCGACTGCTCGGTCGACCGTGGTCCTGTCGAGACCAAAATGTTTACAGTCGGTCGACCGCTCGGTCGATGTAGGCACTGTAAAACTAAAATAGGCTATCTTGGTAGACCGATTGGTCGACCGACCTTAATAGAAATTCAGAGGCAACTTCGGTTGACAGGTCGATCAACCGGAACACCCCAAAAATTGAAATTTTGACTATTTAAAATAGAATTTTGAAATCAACTCAACCAAAATCTTTTCATAGGTAAAAATAGAAGTCCAAATATTATATAGGCATGGTACAAGAATAAATGCGATATCAAAACAAATTTTGTATACATGTGCATTATTTAATTTGTATTTTAAGCAATTAAAATACAAGACTTTGAAGCCGAATACCTTTAATGGGTTTTGAACTTCTCTTCATCATTCCTCTAGATAAGAGTTGAGGCGCATAATTGCTAGCTTAATTTGTTGCTTAAAAATAATTTAAACAAAATACTCAAATACAAGATAGATACATATGAAACAAAATGAACATGTATGTGATCAAGAAAATAAGCTAATTACACACACACACACATATATATATATATATATCTATCATAAGATGAAAAATGAACATGTGTATACTACGAGCATGAGCAATCAAGCAATTGGCTAGAAAAATCAAATTGTCAAAGAACTAGCCAAAATATGAACATGCTATCAATTCTATTACAAAATAAATCATGTTATCACAAATGAAAAACTAGTTATTCATATGCATGTAGAGCTCTAACTAAAAATAAAATTTTCAAGTAGAGAAATTACTGAACCATAGGCAATTTCCAAAAGAAGGTGGTGTTCTCCCACCTAACCCTTGATAGCGATGTGTTAAATTGGTTAATCCTTTGCGCTCCAATCTATTCACCACCAAAGCATCAATCCCCTGTATGTCTTGAAGGAGGACACACCTGCATCAATCAAATTTGGTGTGTTATTTGGTACCAAAATCTTTTTAGGTCCTATATGAAAAGTATTTTCTCGAACCCAAATATTTTTATTCAGCATATTTAACTTTGCATAACAAAATCTAGCTAAATGGCCTTTGCAGCCGCAATGTGCACAAGTGTACACTTTGTCATAAATAAATGAATGCTTATGTTGATATTTATGTGAAGCATGTTGCGCATGAACTGTTATTTATGAGTGGATGTATGTTTCCTTTGGGTTTTGCCCTTTGGAAACATTGAGCTAATTTTGTTCACATCAAAAACACATTTCTTCAAAGTAGAGTCTAAAACATCAATGCGTTTTTGAATGCTCAAAAATTCTTTTCTATCAAAATCAATGTTAGGGCTTTTGCCCTTGCAAACAATTTTGTGATCATTGAAATCCTTTTTAATCTTTTCAAAACTAATAGATAAATCATTTTTCTCTTTAAAAACAATATCTAATTTATTCTTTAAAATATCATTTTCTTTTTTAATTTCTTATTTTGAGCAATTGAAATCTTATAGCTGTCTTGTAATTCTTCAAAACATCAAGCAAACTCATCCATAATTACATCATCTTCATCAAGAGAGGTTTCACCATAGATGTCTCCTCTTCATTTGCCATGAAGCAAACGTATGCGGTATCGATTTCTTCTTCGGATTCGGTTTTCAAATCATCCCAAGTGGCTACCATAGTGTTTTTCTTCTTTGTGCACTTTCTTAGAGGTGATAGCTTGTAGAAAAGGGCAATCCGTAATAAAATGGCCTGTCTTCTTATAATGATAGAAAGGACCCATCTCCTCCTTCTTCTTAAATCTTCCTTGGGGTCTTCCTCTTCGAAAGTTGCTTTGTCTCTCCTTCTTATAAAACATCTTATCCACTCTTCTAATGAGCATAGCGAAGTCCTCATCACCATCTTTCAATGATTCTTATTCTTTAATGGATGAGGGAGTAGCCTTGAAAGCTATGGATTTCTTCTTTGGAGGCTCCCTTTCTTCTCGTACATTCATCTCCATCTCATGAGATTTTCGATGAACTCGTAGAAGTCCATTTATTTCCTATAATTGAGCTCCTTCAAAGTTATAGCCTTCACTTCTCAAGATTTGGGGAGAGCTCTAATGATCTTCCTTATCTTTTGGTCATTGTTAATGGAGTCATTTAAAGAAGATAACCCGTTAGTAATCATGGTAAACTGAGTGAGCATCTCATCAATACTTTCATTGTCAAGCATATAAAAATTTTCATACTGAGAATGTAAAAAATCAATTTGGATCTCTTCACTTGAGATGTAATCTTATAAGTAATAATCAAATTATTCCATACTTCATAAGCATATTTGTAATTTATTACACGAGAAAGATCATCATCATTCAATTCTTGTGTTAGTGCATATTGTGCTTTGGCATTGGCCTTATAGTCCTTGGCAGTTGCTTCAGACCATGTATTCTCATCATCGTGAGGTTCAACAAATTTTTTTGTAATAACCTTGGCTACTCTAACTCCTAGGGATTTAAGAAATAGAGTCATTTTGACCTTCTATATAGGAAAGTTCAACCCATTAAATTTGAATGGGGACTTGATGCTAGAAAAGTCGTGTGATGCCATGAAAACAAGCAAGAGTGCAAAAAACAAGTAGCAAATGTAACAAGTGTATATAACCAAATGAAGGATTTTCTTAAGGTGGTTAAACCAAAAACTAGGGTTAGACTCTGATACCAATTGTAAATCACCTAGAGAGGGGTGGATAGGTGATGGCTATAGGTTTATGGCAAATAATACGGAATAAAAATAATTACTACCTAACTAGCAATAAGCAATTACAACACAAGAGATACTTGCAATTAAATAAACAATAGTAGCATGGAAGAATAGAGAGAATTGAGTTAAGAGATAAAGAGAGAGCAATTGCAAACGCAAGGATGTGTTTCGAGGTTCGAGCCACCGCTATACGTCCCCGCCTTCACCGCAATGAAAGATTTTTATTAAATTGATTCTTTGAGATCTCCAACCTTTACAAGTTCCCGCAAGAACTCAACAGACCCGCAAATTTCTCTCTTGGTGCTGCAACACTTACAATCGAGCTCACTAGCTCACTCGAGGCCGCACCCTCTACAACTTAACAAATACAAGAAATTGGTTATCTTATTCTTGATCACAAAAGCTCACAAACACAATCCTATAACCAAGTTGGAGTAAATGAGGCTCTTTGAGATTGTGTGGTGAGAAAAGCTTGTGTTGATGTGAAGAAAAGCTCAACCAAAAACAAAGATGTGGACTTTTTGGCTTAAAATAAAATCTTTTGAGAAAAATGATTTTGATAAAAAAAAACTTGCTCTAGGGTGTTCTAAAATTGTTCTTCACTTCTTATGGGTTTTTTTCAGTCTCTCTATTTATAAGGATGAAAACAAGTAGAGAGAACTCAGAAAAGCCGTTGGGATATGACTCAGAAAAAGACAAAATAAAAACTAGCCGTTGGGAAAGAAATCATCAAAAAATCTTACTATCGGTCGACCGGCCGGTCGACCCCAACGGTCAAAAATTTAACCATTGGGATTAGCAGTCGACCGCCCGGTCGACCATGACCCACCAGAGACAAAATGTGTCTTAGTCGATCGACCGGTCGGTCGATCAAAGTGCACAATAATACAAGTTAAATCTTGTGCAACAATGGTCAACCGACAGAGCAGTTTTGCTGTTCTATCGGTCGACCGCTCGGTCGACCGATAGAGCAAATTAACTCTGTCAACGGTGGACCGGTCGGTCGACGACTCAAGGCTAAAGTCAAGAATTTTGAAAATATTTTGAAGTGCATCTCTTTTTTGACAAAGTGTATTTTGATTACAAATACAAAAAAGAGTTCTTGTATCACAATAAGTCCAGTGTGTGATCAGAGATCATCACAAAAATTAAGTAGAACTATATTTTGTGAAAATTACTTTTCTAAATGAAAAACGGTTTCTATGAAACCCATTTTTGAAAACTAAATAGAAAAACATGTTGAAGTCTTTTCAAAAACATTTAGAGATAGGAATGAAATGTATGCATGTGTGTGAATCTCAAGTGCTATCAACCTTACTCTCTTGGTTTTAACAATACTATAAATCCTATACTAAAAATACAAAATGTAGAAATCTTCTATAGCCTTTACTTCTTTTCAATCTTGATCCTTGAGCTTGGTGAATCTCTTGTATACATCTTCTTGGTGCTTAGGCTCATGGATCATCATCTTTATGGCTCCAAGACAGTGTGAGTCTTATTGAAGAAGCCAAATGCAACAATGAAATTCCTGAAGCTTATTTAAATGAAATTGTTAGAAAACATAACTTCATATGTTTTGTTATCATTAAAACTAGCGCAAATGGCCTTTGGGCCAACACTTCAAACATGGACCTCATCCAGCTCCGCATTCCAACTCAGACACGGATTTCAGTTAATTTTGTAACTCGACTCAAACGTGAGGCTCTGCGTTTTAATAACAGAACAGAGCCTGCGAGGGTCGCATTTTTGTAATAACTGCCAACCTTACTGGATCAATTAAAACCCATGTAATGAGGCCATTAATCCCCATTGTGGAGGGATTTAGGGGACAATTTTACCCCTAAGAACCCCTATAAATAGCTATGAATGCTATAGGAAAAAAGGGATCTCAATTGAGAAAAGGAGGAGAAAATCTCAATTGTTGAAGTTCTTGAAGTATAAAGAGTTCAGTTCTTTTCTTAAAAGTTGTTGATTACAAGTTATAAAATCTCTTGGATATTCAATCACTGATAGAAGTTGTCCAGTTCACCAGTGACTTAAAGAGAAAATTCAAAGTGAATCTTTCTTGAACGTCAACGAAAGACAAGAATCACCTTTCATCGCTACGCAAAGAACCCAGCACTAAATAAAAAGGAGATCCACTCAATCCCTCCTCTCTTTTGTAATCAGGAGTTATTCTGTTGTCATTTTCATCCATTAAAAGAAATTTACAATAAACACGTTTTCGACAGAAATAAAAGATGGTGACTCTGCTAGGGACTGTGTTCTCAACCGATAAAAAGTTATAGCACATGCTGACATTAAGCTTCTTGGATCGATGGCTGAATTGTTCGTCATCAAATTTGACCAAGAGAAGTATGAGAAACTTCTTTCTTCGGGCTCCATTAACCCCAAGGCCCAGTGGCACTACCGCAAAGTCTCTACGGAGACCCTCTCTCAAGTCTCTTTGGAGACTTTTCAAAGAAAAACCTCTATGGAAGGTAGCCGTGCAAATGGTTTGAACTCTCTTAAGGCTTAACAGCTTCCCGTGGAGTTGGCATGGTTCATGTCAATCCCTCTCAAGAGACCCTCTACCATGACCCATGGTCAAGGTCACGGCAGAGACCAATTTCACTACTATTCTCTACTCTAGGCCTTGCCAATTCCGGGTGCCTCGGCTTCCCAACAACCACTATGAATCAACCAAAATATTGATCCTCGATTAAAGCTCCGCGCTTGTTGTCAGCAAGCAGAGAAGGCTGCAGCTGCAATCTGTGCAACTGGCACCAAACGCGAGTCTCATCAGACCCGCATTTCTGTGCCAAAATACGAGGCCCAACCCCGCATTTCTCAAGCAGAGCTGAGCCCTGCGTCCAACAGACAAGCGTTTCAACGCCAAGGCGCGGGTCCGCATTTTGCTGCCAAGACGTGGGACCCGCATCCAATAGGTCATTGTACCAAAATGCGAACACAAGACCCGCATTCAAATGAGGCTTGGCCAGTATGCAAGGTCTGCGTCTAGCATCCAAAGGCCAAGAAGAATGCTGAACTTGAAAGCCCTCCCCTCCATGAGTTCGAGGCTAGTTCTTCAGATTCCCCCCTACAGATCTGAAAGACTACTTGATAAAGAATCAAAGTGTCTATCAAATCACTCTCCAATACTGCTGTGAGTGACTTATCACGGCAGTACTCTCTGATTACCACTGCAGCTCTCATACGAGCAAGCCGTCGGTATTCAACCGGCTGTCAGCGGCCCCAGCCTCAAGAGGCGCCACTCTTGCAAAAAAAGAACCTTCTCCGACATGGAGTACTTTGAGGTGACTTCAAACATGGTGAGTCCAAGCACCATGCCAAGCAAGTCTAAGGGAAAGTAGCTGGCCGTCAGCTCGGACAAATCTGACAATGAACTTTCTTCCGGTTTGAGAGAAATACGAATCAAACCAGAAGGAGTGTACGAGCACACTCGCATCTGGACGGGTACAATCACTCGGGTGAACTATAGGGAATTGAAGTAAGTGAAGCGCATTCTGCCATTGCGATATCCCCGGCGTCTAACTTTTTCATAGAGAAAGAGGCCTTTGCATGCATGGCAGGAACCCCCGAAAAGGTGGCCAAGCGATTTGAGGAGCATGCCCAAGCGCAAAGGGAGCAGTTCGATATGATTCGAGCTCAGCAAGAATATATCCATCTCTTAAGCATATACTAGCCCAACTACTTAAGAAGACAAAGAAGCCGAAAGCAAAGGGTTCTTTTAGCAAGGACAAAGAGAAAGAAGGTAGAACTCTAAGTCCAAAAAGGACTAAGAGTGAAACAACTCCGATTTTGAACCCCCTAAGTCTTCATCTGAAAAGGAGGGAAGTTTAGAAAATGGGAATAATCACTCCAACAGGATGAATGAACTTGAGAAACGCTTCAAAGCTATTGTTAATCGAAGCAACCTTCAAAAAGTAGGAATAATCTGGCCATATTTGGTCGAATGGGATGCTGCTTACTATCCTCCCAAGTTCAAGACACCGACCCTACATACCTTCAATGCTAAAGGGTCAGCGAACCAGCATATATACTACTTTAAATCTCAAACCGGGAATGTAGTATAGAATGATACTATCATGGCTTATTTTTTCATTGGCACCCTCAAGGGGTAGCCTTTGAATGGTTCATGAAGCTTCCTGCTAGCTCTATCAAGACATGAGCTGACTCGAGAAGCTGTTTCTAGCTCATTTCTTTTAAGATGATATAGAAATCTCAATCAACTCTCCTTGCTATGAAGTAAAAGAAAGGATAATCTATTAAGACATTCGTTGAGAGATTTTAGAGTATGGCACTTCGATGTCCTCGCGGCACTAGTGGAGACATATCGCCATAATCTGCAAACCACACTCCTTACTCAGATAGGAGTAGCCGAATGTCGTACCTGGAAGCAACTCGTCTTGCAAGGCAAGTACGCAAAGAAAATCATAGCAAGGGTCGAAGCTGAAAAGAAGAAAGTAAGCCCAAGCCAGACAAGTCGACGAGGCGCACGTCAGAGTAATCTTTTCAATCAAAGAGAAAAGATACTTTGGCGACAGAGACTACTTCATCTGACAAGTCCCAGCCAGGTAAAGGGGATAATTCATTGAATCAAGTATGTTTCAACAAGTAGTACTCATTCAAGGATGAGTATGTTGTCTCTATGTCTCTCTCTCTCTTCAAATTACTTCAGAAGAACAACGGTGCTTTCAGAGTCAAGGCGTCCTGAAGAGGTAGAGAAGACAGATGATCCCAACTACTATTTATATCACAAGATGTTGGGACACCCCACCAAAAGCTGCTTCATCTTCAAAGATGTACTCCAGGCTCTGATTAATGCAGAAGTGCTCAAACTTCGTCCAGAGCAGAAGAAGGTGACGGCCAATTTGGCTGCAACAGCACCCCTTAATTTGGCCGGGGTCTCCCCCCGGCGCCAATTGGAGTGGTTCCCATCCCGAAAAGGGAATTGAGAGTGGTCAATGCTGATCCGCACCACCAGAAGGAAAAAGGTCTCATCCCTGTCCTCATTCCTTAAGAAGAGATCATATGGGTCAATCCTGATTTTATCCAAAGCTAGCTGTGAACTATTATGACCAACATGAAGTCTAAAGGCAAAGCAACAACCTCTTCTTGCAATGTGGTATATGCCTCCCCCAGAGAAGCAGAGACCGATGTTGCCTCCGTTACAGATTCTAAAGAAGAAAGAATTGTCCTCGCTGCAGAGCAAGAAACTCCGCTCATGGCAGGGACTCAGTCTGGCCAGTAGTACTTGAAGAAGTATGATGAAGCTGTGGCTAGCTCATCCAAGTTAGCCAAAGAACCAGCCAAGCAACCAATGAAGCAACCCGTGAAGAAGTAGAAGAGCTTCGGTACACCAAGGCTCTTCCAAAAGACAAGGCGAAAGGATCATCAACACCTTATTGCTTTGAAATCTTTGCTCAATTGGCCAATAGCCCGGCTAGAATCACTCTCTAGGAGCTCCTACCACTTTCAGTGTCAACTACAGAAGCTCTCAGAGAAGCCCTAGCCAATTCAGAGGCTTCATCGCCCAGATACTAGCTGGACATGAACAGGAGGATAAGGACATTGCCTCCAAACTTCTAAATGTTTCCCCAGCATAACATTCACTCTTGACTACATGCAGATCAAGAAAAGCATGATAGACCCTTATACTATACAGGGTATAATAGATCATCTGAAGTGAGACACATTCACGTTGATTCAGGATCCGCATTAAGTATATTGCTCTATAGGGTCATGCAACACTTGGGGATCCCCACTCATTGGCAGATCATTTGAAGTGAGACACATTCAGGTTGATTCAGGATCCGCAATGAGTATATTACTCTATAGGGTCATGCAATACTTGGGGATCCCCACTCATCGGCTGAGTGCCGCCCAAACTACCATCTATGGCTTCAACGCCAATGGTACGTGCCTGATGGGATAATCAAACTCAGATGCCAAATTAGGAACTTGAGATCTGAGGTGACATGTTATGTCATCGATGTTGGCACATCTTAATATTTTTTGTTGGGGCCACCATGGATTCATTACAACTCCATCGTCCCATCCACCCTTCATCAAGTTATGAAATGCGTCGATGAAGATGGCAAAGTGAGAATGTTAATTATTGAGAAGCATACATTCAAGGAGGTAGAGAATTACTTCACTGATTCTCTCCTCTACCAAGATTCTTATAAAACTTATGAGAATCCCCATCCAAAAAACCTGACTCCGACAACGAAGCTGATACTGAGCCAGAACCAGAAGAAGAGTGTCTATAGGAACTAAATCCTCATGTAACAAGCATGATAAGCTCGTTTTCAATAACACCACTGATGTTGAAGGCGAGTGATTTATCAATGAAAATTTAGATTTGATTTACCTTTCTGCGTTAGCTTCTGATTCTATTCCATTAGATACTAATACTGACGTAGATAATGACTCTTTGTCTACAATAGATGCCTTGACATCATTACATGCACTAGTAAGGTCATCCCTCATAGTGCATGAATACACCAGTGACGCGCAAAGAGCCTTCTTTGAAGTGCCAGCTAAGCACAAGGGTCAGAAACCAATTCTATTTGGAAGATTCGAGTCTGAGCCAATAACTCGTGAAAGTTTAGAAGACAACATAAATCTCCACAATTCACTCATTGTGAGCCAAGTGCACACTGTATGATGGAGACAATGGGATACAACCTTACCAAAAGGTCCGGCTTAAACTTTGGTAAAGAAAGACGAACACTACTTCGATCTTTTGTACCAAAATAGAAAGCCCCCCCATTACTATCAGAAAACTTGGAGAGGATTAGATTATGTGTCAACGCCAATCCGATCAGACTTTAAGTCTGAAGAGTCTCTATATCATGACCACTCGTCAGAGACATCATTGTGGGATCGAATGTCAGTGTTTGCACTATCTTCGAAAATCTTTTGGTGAATATGATTTCATCTAGCCATTTGGAAGATGAAGATGAAGAAATTATACTGTTAAATATCGATCCCTGGATCAAACACTTGAACACTCTCTGGATATATGTTTTGAACAGTGTGAACCACCCATAGAGAATAAAGTAACCCAGATCAATTTGAAAAGTGAGGCTAATCCCAAGCCTACCATCATAAGTGAGAGCTTATCACCTTCCAAGAAAGAAGACCTAATACATCTTATACGAGGGTATATAGATGTGTTCACTTGAAATTATGAGGACATGCCTAGACTCGATCCCCAAGTAGCCATACATCACCTCAACGTTAACCTGGATGCGAAGTCAATCAAGCAACATCAATGATGGTTCCACCCAGAGATCATTGAGGCAATCGAATTAAAAGTCAAAAAGCTCATAGACTCTTGTTGCGTTAGAGAAGAGCAACACCCTGATTGGGTAGAAATATCGTTCACATCCCCAAAAAGAATGGAAAGATCTGAATCTGTATCGACTTTCGCGATCTGAACACCGCTTGTCTCAAAGACGAGTTCCCTCTCCCAATCACGGATGTCATGATTGACAATACTTGCGATTTTGAGAGGATGTCCTTCATGAACAGCTTCTCTGGATATAATTAAATCAAAATGTATCAGAAGATAAAAAGCATACATCCTTCAGAGCACCACTGGGAGTGAATTTCTACACCAATGTGCCCTTTGGCTTGAAGAATGTAGGTGCGACATACCAACGCGTCATGAATACGATCTTCCACAAGCATATACGCAAGACCGTAGAATGCTACATAGATGATATTGCAATGAAGAGCCGCGACAAAGGTGATCACATAGCATATCTGAAAAGAGTATTCAACATCATGCGGGCGCATTAATTGAAAATGAACCCACTAAGTCCTTCTTGGGAGTGGTCAGTGGTGAGTTCCTTGGATTTGTTGTAACATCTAGATGAATCCACCTCGACCCTGAAAAAGTCTGTGCCATTTAGAAGATGCAACCTCCAAGAAAGCTTAAAGAACATAGAGGATTGCAGGGACGTATGACCTACATCTGAAGATTCATATCAAATCTTTCAGGACGTTGCCAATCCTTTCACCAAGCTGATAAAGAAGGGAGTCTCATTTGTATGGGGACAGTGCTTGCCAGCAAGCGTTGGATACAATCAAATAATACCTTACGCGTTTGCTTGTTCTTGCAGCTCCAATATCAGGAAAATCCTTCCTGATATATGTTAGAGCCATGGATCACTCTTTGGGAGCTCTGCTAGCCCAGAATAATGACCAAGGATATGAACAAGCAATTTATTACTTGAGCAAGACTATATTGGGGCTTAGCATTGCTACAATCTGGTCGAAAAGGAATACATAGCTTTTGTTTTTGCAGTCCAGAAGATGCGACACTATATTATGGGCCAGATCATTCACATCGTCTTTAAGGTCAATCCTCTGAGATTGCTTATGACGAAATCATTATTACTAAATGGTCGATTGGCGAATTGGGCTATATTGCTCACGCAATATGAGATGCAATTCCTTCCATATAAAGTCGAGAAGGGATAAGCAGTGACAGATTTCTTGACTGGACTCCAAATCCAAGAGCAATCAGACTTTACAAGGATCTCCCAGACGAGATTGCTGAAGTTTGCATGACCCAAACATCCTTCGAAGATCAAATTTGGCAACAATTCTTCGATGGAGCATCAAGAACGGATCCTAGAGGAAACATCGTAGCGGTACTTATATCTCCATAAAACTATATGATTCCTCATGCATTTTCATTAACTGAGTCGTATTCCAACAATGTTACGGAATACAACACTCTCTTAATCGGAATGCAACTTGTAGAAGAGATTGGCATCAAATATCATGAAGCATACAGTGATTTGAAACTCATCGTCAACCAAATCCGATGAATATGAAGTCCGACATGAAAACTTAGTGCCTTACCACAACATGACTATTAATATGGCTGAGAAGTTTAAAAGCTTTTACATCGACCATGTACCTCGCCAACAGAATGCACATGCAAATGTTGGCCTAAAGGCCCATCACTCTAGTTTTGATGATGATCAACTCATGTAGTTATAGTACTAATAATCTTGTGTTTATTTAGTCTCAGATTTGTGATCAAGATCTTAGTAGGTGTGTAGCTTCAACAAAGGATTTAAAGTCAAGTTTTGGAGCTAACACGGTTTG
Organism: Agave tequilana; assembly: GCA_038442645.1. NCBI lineage: Eukaryota > Viridiplantae > Streptophyta > Magnoliopsida > Asparagales > Asparagaceae > Agave > Agave tequilana. The sequence continues at coordinate 102,208 of JAVJIF010032325.1, forward strand.
ATTCAAGAGCCTATAAGACCACATCAAGTACTCAAGAGGAGTCTAACTTTTTGGTCAAGTTCGGATCAAGCCAAGAAGATGTGAAGATTTCAAGTGAAGACATTCAAGATCAAGACTTGAGTCTAGGTTTATTTTTATTAAGATTTTGTTTTAGATAAATGTAAAGGATAGAATAATTGGTGGATTGCTCAAGTATACCATACACACACACTCTTGATTTAGATGAGTTTTCATAAAAGAATTTTCATTTTAGAAAAGACTTTTCATTTTGACAAAATACCAGTTTGGTGTTTGAATTCAAAGTATACATGTCTTTAACCAAACTTATTTTAGTGCTTATTGTCAAAAATATAGATATTTCATCATGTATGTGTAGTGGAACATATTCATATACTCTATGCTTTAAAAGTGTTTAAAATATCTTATTTTTGTATTTGGAGAAGTTTTGAAAAACCAATTTGGAAAAATACCGTTTTTGTTTTGAGCCAAAATTTCTAAGTTACATAGATAGTTCAAATTGTTTGTAACATATCTTGATTTTACTCAAACATGTTTGTTTATCAAAGTATAATATTGAACCTATTTTTGTAGATTTTTTGTGAATTTATGGGATTTTATTTTAGTCAAAAAAAATCAAGTTTTTAATCCCTATAACAACCCTGTCCTAGCTTCTACCGATCGACCGCCAGAGAGCTTCTGCTCTCTGGAAAGCCCCGGTTGACCAGGCCGGTCGACCGACAAAGAGTATCTGCTCTCTATTCCAGGGCTCGGTATTTCTGACCGTTGGCGGTCGACTGGGCCGGTCCACTGACAGCAGTCAGAACTGCTGACTGGACCCCAACGGCTAGTTTTTGGATAGCCTATAAATTGGGGGTTTCTTGGGCTGTTTTGTAGAAGATTTTTGGAGAGTTTTAAAGGTAGTTTTTCCTACTCTATTAAGAGGTTTTCTTCACTTGTTTTAGAGCCAATATTTCCAATTCAAAAGAAAGTTTATCAAGAGTGATTTTCAAAAGTGATTCTGGTGTTTTCCTCCACCATTTCAATCCTAGCTTTCTCACACAACACTTGAGCTATCCATTGACATATTCATCCTATTGGAGTGTTATTGTGAGAGTGTTTATTGGTGATCAAAGTGTTTAGATCACCAAGAGTTCTTTCTTAAACTTTGAAGGCGGACGTGTGTATTCGCATTATTTTGGGTTATAGTGTGAACTCGGTATTTGAGGTGCGGCCTCGGCGAGCTAATGGGCTTGCGGTGTGTTCTTACGGGAACGAGTGAACGGACTAGAGAGTCTAAGGAGTTCAAGTGTGACTCACCTTGTAGGTGTTACGGCACCGAGTAACCGAGTGATCCGGTGGGATTGATTTTAGTGGAAATCCTTCATAGTGTTGAAGGCGGGAACGTAGAGCAAGTGTGCTCGAACCTCGAAACAAATCTCCCGTGTTTACGATTGCTCTCTCTATCTCTTACTTGTCTTTATATCTTGCATGCTCATATTGTCGTTATCTTTATATGCTTGATATATTTGTGCTCATATTGTTATATGCCTGGGGATTGTTTGTTAACACTTGTATTCAACCAAGAGAGCCAACGCGGCACCTCAACTCTTATTTAGAGGAATCTTGAGGAGTTAGTCCAGAGCCCTTCACGGGAAATTCAGCTACACTCTTGTGTTATACGTGGTGTTTAATTTAAGAAGTTTTAATTCTGCATTGATTGACCATTAGATTACCTCATCACCTATTCACCCCCTCTAGGTGATTTACAATTGGTATCAGAGCCAAGTGCTCTTAATTTGGGTCTTACAACCTAGAGTTAAAGATCCTCATTTTATAGCTAAACACAATATTTGTACACACACTATGAATTTCATGTCACCTCTCACCTTTGACATTCTTAACATCCAAACTTGGAAGGTTAAGATATCTTTGTACCTCAAAGGCCTAGGCATTCATGTTTATTTTTCCACTATTAAAGATTCATATTGTTTAAATGACAAAAATATTGAGGCTAATGCAAAAGCCCTACATGCTTTAAGATCTACCCTAAATGATGATTACTTATCTAGGATTGCTAACATTGATTCGGCTTTTGTAGTTTGAAATACCATACTCTCCCTTGGCGAAAAAGAACAATATTATGCGGGGAGCGACTCGGATGTTAGAAGTGACGCTTCCAACGTGTGCTACATGATCCAAGGGGATAACCCCCTTGAGGTAAACACCGAATCCAAGCTAGATGAGGATGTTGATATGCCTTATAATGAACTAGCATCTTTTTGTCAACAACTCCTTGAAAAGTATGAAATACTTAAAAAGGATAAAAGAAAATGAAAAATAAATTTAATGCCATATTAAATGAAAAAGATTCTTTACAAGACAAATTGAAAAGTTTTTCAAAAGAAAATGAAAGTTTGAAAAATGAGAATATTTCCTTGCTTTCTAAATTAAATGATCTTTGTGAAGAAAATACTTCTTTGAAAAATAAAATTGTTTTGGTGGAAAAACAAAAGAAGTTGCTTTGCATGAAAACACTTCCTTAAAAGAAAAATTGTTGAAAAATAAAAGAAAAATGTTTCTAAAAAGAAAAAGACTATTGATCATGCTCTTCATGCCACAACCATTGATAAAAATGAAGTTAAATTTTTGAAAAATAAAAGTAATTATTTGAGCTCAACTTTGAGCAAATGTGCATTTAATCATAAGAGATTGAAAACCTTGTTCTCAAGGAAACAAGTTCCACATGTTCATACACATCACCCTCATCATGCGTATGCACATTTTGTACGCCACGATCACACTCATACACATATGCATAGTAGAGTGTACAAGTGTACACATTGTGGCCGCAAAGGCCATTTAGCAAGATTCTGTTATGATAGAATAAATTCTTCTAATTTTGCTAAGAAAAATGTTTGGGTTCCATTAGATGCTAACCCTCATGGACCCAAAAGAAAATGGGTACCAAAATTCCTACCTTCTGTATTTGATGTAGGTGCGGGCTCTCACAAAACGTGAGAGAGTTGGTGCCTTGATGGTGGATGCACATGGACTTATGGACACACATTTGATGCACCGCTATCAAGGAGGTTTCGTGGGACCACCATGTTTTGGAGAATTAGAGTGTAGTTCATGTGTTGGTAACTATCTCTAAAACTCTTAGTTTATTTACATGCTTTTATAATTGATGATTTTTTAGCATGTTTGTTTTTATGATTGTGCTTCATGTGGTAAATACATGGTTAGATGTAGATTCTATTAAAACTTGTGTTTATACTTGTACAAGTAGTGAGCCACATTTGATTCATATATGTTTGCACTTTATTGCTCATTTGTACTCACTATATGGACATGTATAGCCTAGTTTTAATGGTTCTCTCATTTACACTTTTTTTGCCTATTTTCATGTTTTACTTCATGTATATGGTATTTTTAGTCAAAAACATACATATACCTAGAAGTTTGTTTTTAAATGAATTAATTTTCATGATTTTTATTTGATAATATGAGATTCATGTTTGTTTTGAGAATAATTGACTATTTTCATGAAAAATGCTAATTACATGATTCTTGTACACTCACACTTTGTTTGTTTATCCATGACTTTGTTTCATGATTATTTTTGAGCCTTATAGATTTCGAGTGTCAATATTTATGTATTTAGTATGCTTCATGATATACATATGATTTGGTTTCATGTTTTTGAAGGATCTTTAACTAATTTTTCAAAAATTATTTTAACTAGTTATTTATTCTTCATTTGGTAGTCTTTTCACTATAAAAGTATTTTTCAAACTCCATTTTTGAGAACCCCTACCTACCCTTTAAAGGGAGGACGGATGGGCGAGTATGCCTTGTAAGCCTTATTGAAAATCTTTTATCTTGTGCATAAAAAGGGTGGTAATTATGAGTTATATACTTGATTTATATTATTATTTTCAATTGGTATCTCAATTGATATTTATTTTGTATATACTCACATTTTATTTTCTATATATGTATGCGTCATTTCAGATAATATAAATTTCTATTGATATTCTCTTTTCATATATATATATATATGATTTGTTTGTGCTTGATTTTTAAGATATTTACATGTTTAAAGCACAAAGTATGTTTATACTAAGCTTAATTCAAATCTTAATTTTCAATTGATTTCTCAATTGGTACCTTTTATATAAGCTTATGCATTATCTTCAATTGTTATTTTTTTACAATTGGTATTTTTTTATATCAAAATGTACAATATATTTCAATTTGTATCTACTGAACTATTTATTTCAATTGGTATCCATGAAAATTTATATTGGTATCAAAATATAAAATACTTTCTTTCATTAGTATCAAAATTTCAATTGGTAAAATGTTTCAATTACAATTAAAATTCAAAATTTGTAATGTTTATTTACAATTGGTATCTTAAAATTTGATTTACTAAGATATCTCAAAATTTGTTTTATTGAGAAATTTAAAATTTTATTTGAATAAGAAATATTAAAAAAGTTTTGATGTGTATTGCCTATATGCAAGGGGAGCTTAACATCTCTTCTACATATAGATTCATGTTGAGTGTATCTTTTATTGAGGAGCTCGACAACTCTTCTTTATGCGGTACACGTGTGTAGGGGGAGCTTCACATCTCCTCTTATGCATCGCATATTATGTGTTATGTGAATTAGGGCTTGTCATCCCTACTTCATGTAATGCATATATGTAGGAAAGTTAACTTAGCGTCTTCCTCTTCATGAATGTATATCACATATATCTCTTTATTGATTGATTTGAGTTCACCTCTTTATTGATTTTTTGTTTCTAACAAAAAAGGGGAGAACATTATTTTGTGTTTACTTTAACCCCTTTATTGATGATTGACAAAACGGGAGAGAAATATTTTAGTATATATGCATGTTTTATATATGCATGTTTTCCTTGCTTTATACATAAATGGAGAGAAGAATTTTTCTTTATGCATATTGTTTTGTTTTGCAAAAAGGAGAAAAGAATTTGATGAGTTTTATGCTTGATTGGCATGTTTATCTCCTTACGATTAAATACATGTTTGTTTAGTTTTATGTGCTTCATTGCCATATATTATTTTTTATTGTGATGCATGAGTTAAGGGGGAGCTTCTTCGAAGCTTTACTTTAATCCATGCATATATAACTCCATGAGTTTTGTCATCATCTAAAAAGGGAGATTGTTGGCCCAAAGGCCCATCACTCTAGTTTTGATGATGATCAACTCATGTAGTTATAGTACTAATGATCTTGTATTTATTTAGTCTCAGATTTGTGATCAAGATCTTAGTAGGTGTGTAGCTTCAATAAAGGATTTAAAGTCAAGTTTTGGAGCTAACACAGTTTAATTCAAGAGTCTATGCATCAAGACTACATCAAGTACTCAAAGGAGTCTAGCTCTTTGGATCAAGTTTGGACCAAGTCTAGAATATGTGAAGACTTCAAGATAAGACATTCAAGATCAAGACTTGAGTCTAGGTTTGTTTTTATTAAGATTTTGTTTTAGATAAAATGTAAAGGATAGAATAGTTGGTGGATTGCTCAAGTATACCATACACACACACTCTTGATTTAGATGAGTTTTCAAAAAAGAATTTTCATTTTGGAAAAGACTTTTCATTTTGACAAAATACCGATTTGATTTTTGGAATTCAAAGTATACATGTCTTTAACCAAACTTATTTTAGTGCTTATTATCAAAAACATAGATATTTCATCATGTATTTGTAGTGGATCATATCCATACACTCTATGCTTTAATAGTGTTTAAAATATCTTGTTTTTGTATTTGGAGAAGTTTTGGAAAAACCAATTTGGAAAAATACCGTTTTTGTTTTGAGCTAAAATTTCTAAGTTACAAAAATAGTTCAAATTATTTGTAACATGTCTTGATTTTACTCAAACATGTTTGTTTATCAAAGTATAATTAATTTTGTAGATTTTTTGTGAATTTATGGGATTTTATTTTAGTTAAAAAAATCAACTTTTTAATCCCTATAACAACCCTGTCCTAGCTTCTGCCGGTCGACCAGACCGGTCGACCGAGCTAGGAGTCGGTCGACCGAGTCGGTCGACTGACGTGCACAGACGTGCACGCCAGTCTGGCTGGAGGGCCGGTCGACCGACCCGGTCGACCGCCACAGAGCTTCTGCTCTCTGGAAAGCCCCGGTCGACTGGGCCGGTCGACCGGCAGAGAATATCTGCTCTCTGATCCAGGCCTCGGTCGACCGGGCCGGTCGACCTCTGGCCCAACGGTCAGATTTCTGACCGTTGTCGGTCGACCGGGCCGGTCGACCTACAGCAGTCAGAACTGCTGACTGGACCCCAACAGCTAGTTTTTGGATAGCCTATAAATTAGGGGTTTCTTGGGCTATTTTGTAGATAGAAGATTTTTGGAGAGTTTTAAAGATAGTTTTTCCTACTCTATTAAGAGGTTTTCACCACTTGTTTTAGAGCCAATATTTCTAATTCAAAAGTAAGTTTATCAAGAGTGTTTTTCAAAAGTAATTTCTTGTGTTTTCCTCCACCATTTCAATCCTAGTTTTCTCACACAACACTTGAGCTATCCATTGACATATTCATCCTATAGGAGTGTTTATTGTTAGAGTGTTTATTGGTAATCAAAGTGTTTAGATCACCAAGAGTTCTTTCTTGTACTTTGAGGAGGCGGACGTGTGTATTCGCATTGTTTCAAGTTCTACTGTGAACTCGGTGTTTGAGGTGCGGCCTTGGCGAGCTAGTGGGCTTGCGGTGTGTTCTTGCGGGAATGAGTGAAGGGACTAGAGAGTCCAAGGAGTTCAAGTGTGAACTCACCTTGTAGGTGTTGCGGCACCGAGTGATCCGATGGGATCGATTTTAGTGGAAATCCTTCATAGTGTTGAAGGCGGGGACGTAGAGCAAGTGTGCTCGAACCTCGAAACAAATCTCCCGTGTTTACGGTTGCTCTCTCTATCTCTTATCTTTATATCTTGGATGCTCATATTGTCGTTATCTTTATATGCTTGATATATTTGTGCTCATATTGTTATATGCTTGGGGATTGTTTGCTAACACTTGTATTCAACTAAGAGAGCCAACGCGGCACCTCAACTCTTATTTAGAGGAATCTTGAGGAGTTAGTCCAGAGCCCTTCACGGGGAATCCGGCTACACTCTTGTGTTATACGTGGTGTTTAATTTAAAAACTTCCGCATTAATTGATCATTAGATTAGCTCATCACCTATTCACCCCCCTCTAGGTGATTTACAGCAAAAATATTGGCGCCCCTCGACTTGTACTGTCCAAAGTTCGCCCTTGAAGACAATCAGACTACAGAGCAAGATCTTCAAGTCAAAGAGGTTCTCGAAACTTCAACAGATCTAGATCCCAGGGAATGGTGATTCCCATTCATCGATTTTGTCTTATATGGCATACTAGCAAACGATCTAAGGAGGCAGTTGCAATCAAGAGAAAAGTGCTCGATTCTACTACAACGTGATCACGTAAACTTTGTATCGTCGATCATATGATGGATCCTACTTCACTGTCTTTCACACAAAAAGGCACAGGAAGCCCTCAGGGAAGTTCACAATGGTATGCGCGGAGCTCACCAACCTGGGCCCAAATTTGGGGACCGACTCTAAAGATTTGGCTACTACTGGCCAAAGATTTTCTGATATTGTTGCCCAAGCTAAGCGGTGTCACGCCTGTAGATTCATGATGACTTCATCCATTAAACACTAGGTCATCTCCATTTAACATCTTCTTCCTGGCCATTTGAGATGTGGGGCATGGATGTAATTGGACCCATTATCTCTCCAACATCCAATGGATATCACTTCATGTGGCTATAATTGATTACTTCTTAAATGGGCAGAAGCTATCCCTCTGAAGGAAGTGAAGACATCCGACGTGACCAAGTTCATCAAGCACCACGTCCTATACCGCTTTGGCATGCCACAACAAATCATCCACGATAATGAGCCCCAATTCGTCAGCCAAACGTTTCAGAAATTTTATAATAAATTCAGAATTCAAAGTGTGTCTTCAATGACATACTACCCAGCTAGCAATGGCCTTGCGGAAGCTTGCAACAAGACCATCGACAAACTTCTCAAGAAGTTTATCTCGAAAAGTTAACCCGATTGAGACAAGAAATTGGATGAATGTCTTTGGGCTTACCGCATAACGGTGAGAACCACAACAAAGGCCACTTCATTCTTGTTGGCCCAAAGGCCCATCACTCTAATTTTGATGATAATCAACTCATGTAGTTATAGTACTAATGATCTTGTGTTTAATTAGTCTCATATTTATGATCAAGATCTTAGTTGGTGTTTAGCTTTAACAAAGGATTTAAAGTCAAGTTTTGGAGCTAGCGCGGTTTGATTTAAGAGCTTGTGCATCAAGACCACGGTTTGATTTAAGAGCTTGTGCATCAAGACCACATCAAGTACTCAAGAGGAGTCTAGCTCTTTGGATCAAGTTTGGACCAAGTCAAGAGGAGAAGAAGACTTCAAGTGAAGACCTTCAAGATCAAGGCTTGTGTCTAGGTTTGTTTTTATTAAGATTTTGTTTTAGTTAAAATGTAAAGGATAGAATAGTTGGTGGATTGCTCAAGTATACCATATACACACACACTCTTGATTTAGATGTGTTTTCATAAAAGAATTTTCATTTTGAAAAGACTTTTCATTTTAGAAAAATACCGGTCTGGTTTTTAGAATTCAAAGTATACATATCTTTAGCCAAAACCATGTTTAGTGCTTATTGTCAAAAACATAGATATTTCACCATGTATATGTAGTGGATCATATCCATACACTCTATGCTTTAAAAGAGTTTAAAATATCTTGTTTTTGTATTTGGAGAAGTTTTGAAAAAATAAGTTTTGGAAAAACCAATTTGGAAAATTACGGTTTCTGTTTTTAGCCAAAATTTCTAAGTTAGAAAAATAGTTTAAATTGTTTGTAACATGTATTGATTTTACTCAAACATGTTTGATTATCAAAGTATAATACTGAAACTATTTTGTAGAATTTTAGAGATTTTATGGGATTTTATCAAAGTCAAAATACCAAGTTTTTAATCCCTATAACAATCCTGTTCTGGCTTCTGCCGGTCGACCGGACCGGTCAACCGAGCTAGAAGTCGATCGACCGACGTGCACAAACATGCACGCTAGTTTTGGCTGAGGGCCGGTCGACCGACCCGGTCGACCGCCAGAGAGCTTTTGCTCTCTAGAAAGCCCCGGACGACCGGCAGAGAGCTCTGCTCTCTGTTCCAGGCCACGGTCGACCGAGGCTCCAACGGTTAGAAATCTGACTGTTGGCGGTCGGCCGACAGCTCTCTGGGCTATAAATTTGTCCCAACGGCTAGTTTTTCTTACCTATAAAGAGGGGGCTTTGTGGGACTGTTTTCAACAAGTTTTTAAGTGATTTTTGGAGCTAGTTTTTCCTACTCTTTTAAGAGGTTTCTCCACTTGTTTTAGAGCCAAATACTTTCATTCAAAAGGAGAGTTTATCAAGAGTTTTCAAAAGTGATTTTCTTATGTTTTCCACCACAATTTCAATCCTTGTCTTTCTCACAAACACTTGAGCTATCCATTGATATATTCATCCTATAGGAGTGTTATTATGAGATTGTTTTATGTGATCAAAGTGTCGTTCGTGATCACCAAAGACTTCATCTTTGCTTTGAGGGGCGAATGTGTGTGTTCGCATTGTTTCGGGTTCTAGTGGAAACTCGGTGTTTGAGGTGCGGCCTCGGCGAGCTAGTGGGCTTGCGGTGTATTCTTGCGGAACAAGAGAGGGACTAGAGACTCCAAAGAGCTTGTAGGTGTTGCGGCACGAAGTGATCCGATGGGACCGATTTTAGTGAAAATCCTTCATAGTGTTGAAGGCGGGGACATAGAGCAAGTGTGCTCGAACCTCGAAACAAATCTCCCGTGTTTGTGATTGCTCTCTCTATCTCTTACTTGTCTTTATATCTTGCATGCTAATATTGTCTTTATCTTTATATCCTTGATATATTGTGTGCTTAATTGTTATATGCTTGGGGATTGTTTGCTAACACTTGTATTCAACCAAGAGAGCCAACGTGGCACCTCGACTCTTATTTAGAGGAATCTTGAGGAGTTAGTCCAGAGCCCTTCACGAGGAATCCGGCTACACTCTTGTGTTATATGTGGTGTTTAGTTCAAGAAGTTTTAGTTTGCATTAAATAAGTTTTAATTCCGCATTAATTGACCTTTAGATTAGCTAGTCACCTATTCACCCCCTCTAGGTGATTACAAGTGGTATCAGAGCCAAGTGCTCTTCATTTGGGTCTTACAACCTAGAGTTAAAGATCCTCATTTATAGCTAATCACAATATTTATACACACACTATGGATTTCATGTCAGCTCCCATTTTGACATTCTTAACATCCAAACTTGGAAGGTTAAGATGTCTATGTACCTCAAAGGCCTAGGCATTCATGTTTATCTTGCTACCACTAAAAATTCATATGTTAATAATGGCAAGTATATTGAGGCTAACTCAAAAGCCATTCATGCTTTGAAGAGTACCCTAAACAATGATTATTTATGTAGGGTTGCTAACATTAACTCGGCTTTTGTAGTTTGGAACACCATCATCTCCTTTGGTGAAAATGAACAATGTTATGCGGGGAGCGACTCGGATGCTGAAAGTGACGCTTCCAATGTATGCTACATGGTCCAAGGGGATAACCCCCTTGAGGTAAACACCGAATTCGAGCTAGATGAAGATGTTGATTGTCATACGATGAGCTTACATCTTTTTGTCAACAATTATTTGAAAAATATGACATGATTAAAAAGGATAACAAGAATTTGAAAAAGAAATTTGATTGCATGTTAAAAGAAAATAATTTTTTTTAAAATAAAGTTGCATGCATTGAAAAAGAAATTGAAATTTTAAAAAATGAAAATGTTTCCTTACTTTCTAAATTGAATGATCTTTGTGAAGGAAACACTATTTTGAAAAATAAAATTGGTTTGGTGGAAAAACAAAAAGAAATGCTTTGCATCAAAAAACTTCTTTGAAAAGAGAAATGGTTGAAAAAGAAAAGGTAAATATTTCTAAAAAGAAAAAGGTTGTTCAACATGCTCTTCATGCCACAACCATTGATAAAAATGAAGTTAAATTTTTGAAAAATAGAATTGATTGTTTGAGCTTAACTTTGAGCAAGTGTGCTTTTAACCATTCTAGATTAGAGTCTTTATTTTTAAAGAAACAAGCTCCACATGTTCATGCACATCATCCACATCATGCATATGCATACTTTGCATGTCATGATCACACTCATACACATATGCATCCTAGAGTGTACAAGTGTACACATTGCGGCCGCAAAGGCTATTTAGCAAGATTTTGTTATGATAGAATAAATTCCTCAAATTTTGCTAACAAAAAGGTTTGGGTTCCTTATAATGCTAACCCTCAAGGACCCAAAAGAAAATGGGTACCAAAATTCCCACCTTGTGCTTTTGATGTAGGTGCGGGCTCTCACAAAACGTGAGAGGGATGGTGCCTTGGTATTGGATGCACATGGACTTAATGGACACACATTTGATGCACCGCTATTAAGGAGCTTTGGTGGGACAACCACCATGTTTTGGAGATTTGGAGTATAGTTCATGTGTTAGTAACTATCTCTAAAACTCCTAATTTATTTACATGCTTTTATAATTGATGATTTTTAGCATGTTTTAGTGTTTGTTAAAATATTCATGTTTTATGTTTTATGCTTCATGTGGTAAATACTAGTTTAGATGTAGTTTTTGTCAAAACTTGGATATACAATTGTACGAGTAGTGAACAACATTTGATTCATTTACGTTTGCACTTCATTGTTCATTTATACTCACTATATGCACATGTATAGCCTAGTTTTGATGATTTTCTCATTTACACTTGTTTTGCCTATTTATATGCTTTACTTTATGTATATGTAGTTTGTATTCAAATCTAATGAATATACGTGTATGTCTCTTGAGTCTCTTGCCTTCATGCAAATCATATCATAGACTCTTCTTATATTTGGGATATGTATGCATATTATTAGTTTTGGATAAAAACATACATATACCTAAAGTTTGTTTTTAAGATGAAAAATGAATTTTTATGATTTTCATCTTTATATGAAAAATGAATTTTCATGATTTGTTTGATAAAATGATATTCATGTTTGTTTTGAGCTTTAGTAACTAATTTTCATGAATATGCTATTCACATGTTGTTTGTACACTCATATTAATTTGTTTTCTCATGACTATGTTTTCATGAGCCTTTATAAGCTTTATAGATCTTGAGTATCAACTCCTATGTATTTAGTATGTTTCATGATATACATATAATTTGGTTTCAGGTTTTTGAAGGATCTTTAACTAGTTTTTCAAAAATTACTTTAACTAGTTATTTATTCTTCATTTGGTAGTGTTTTGACAATAAAAATATTTTCAAACACTTATTTTTGAAAACCCCTACCAACCCCTTAATGGGCGGACGGATGGGCGAGTATGCCTTACAAGCCTTATTGAAAATCTTTTATATTGTGCATAAAAAGGGTGGATTTTTATGAGTTACACACTAATTCAACTTTATAATCTAAATTGGTATCATAATTTCATTTGGTATCACAATTGATATATTTTGTATACTCATAATCTTGTTTATATATATGTATGCTTCACATTTCAAATAATATCAATTTCTATTGGTATTTTCATTTTCATACATATATATGATTTATTTGTGCTTGATTTTAAAGATATTTACATATTTAAAGCACAAAGTATGTTTATGCTAAGCTTAATTCAAATCTTGATTTTCAATTGATTTCTCAATTGATATTTTTTTTAAGCTTATGCATTATCTTCAATTAGTATTTTTTTTCAATTGGTATTTTTTTATTGATATCAAAATGTACAATATATTTCAATTGGTATCTATTGATCTATTTATTTCAATTAGTATCCATGAAAATTTAAATTGGTATCAAAATATAAAATACTTTCTTTCATTGGTATCAAAATTTCATCGTTATTTCAATTGGTAAAATGTTTCAATTACAATTAAAATTCAAAATTTGTAATGTTTATTTACAATTGGTATCTTAAAATTTAATTTACTAAGATATCTCAAAATTTGTTTTATTGAGAAAATTCAAAATTTGTTTTAATAAGAAATTTTAAAAATGTTTTGATCTGTATTGCCTATATGCAAAGGGAGCTTAATATCTCTTCTACATATGGATTCATGTTGAGTGTATCTTATCTTGAGGAGCTTGACAACTCTTCTTTATGCGATACACGTGTGTAGGGGGAGCTTCACATCTCCTCTTATGCATTGCATATTATGCGTTATGTGAGTTAGGGCTTGTCATCCCTTCTTCATGTAATGCATGTATGTAGGGAAGTTAACTTAGCGTCTTCCTCTTTAAGAATGTATATCGCATATATCTTTTATTGATTGATTTGATTTCCCCCTTTATTTTTTTTTGTTTCGAACAAAAAGGGGGAGAACATTGTTTTGTTTTTACTTTAACCCCTTTGTTGATGATTGGCAAAAAGGGGAGAAGTATTTTAGTATATATGCATGTTTTCCTTACTTTATACATAAAGGGGAGAAGAATTTCTTGTTCATGCATATTGTTTTGTTTTGCAAAAAGGAGAAAAGAATTTGATGGGTTTTATGCTTGTTTGGAATGTTTATCACCTTATATTTCCATACATGTTTGTTTAGTATCATGTGCTTCATTGAATATCATATTGTTTATTGAGATGCATGAGTTAAGGGGGAGCTTCTTTGAAGCTTTACTTTAATCCATGCATATATAACTCCATGAGTTTTGTCATCATCAAAAAGGGGAGATTATCGGCCCAAAGGCCCATCACTCTAGTTTTGATGATGATCAACTCATGTTGTTATAGTACTAATGATCTTGTGTTTAATTAGTCTCAGATTTATGATCAAGATCTTAGTTGGTGTTTAGCTTCAATAAAGGATTTAAAATCAAGTTTTGAAGCTAGTACGGTTTGATTCAAGAGCTTGTGCATCAAGATCACATCAAGTACTCAAGAGAAGTCTAGCTCTTTGGATCAAGTTTGGACCAAATCAAGAGGAGAAGAAGACTTCAAGTGAAGACCTTCAAGATCAAGGCTTGTGTCTAGGTTTGTTTTTTTAAGATTTTGTTTTAGTTAAAATGTAAAGGATAGAATAGTTGGTTGATTGCTCAAGTATACCATATACACACACACTCTTGATTTAGATGTGTTTTTCATAAAAGAATTTTCATTTTGGAAAAGACTTTTCATTTTAGAAAAATACCGGTCTGATTTTTAGAATTCAAAGTATACATATCTTTAGCCAAAACCATGTTTAGTGCTTATTGTCAAAAACATAGATATTTCATCATGTATGTGTAGTGGATCATATCCATACACTCTATACTTTAAAAGTGTTTAAAATATCTTGTTTTTGTATTTGGAGAAGTTTTGAAAAAATAAGTTTTGGAAAAACCAATTTGGAAAATATGATTTTTGTTTTTAGCCAAAATTTCTAAGTTACAAAAATAGTTCAAATTGTTTGTAACATGTCTTGATTTTACTCAAACATGTTTGATTATCAAAATATAATACTGAAACTATTTTTGTAGAATTTTAGAGATTTTATGAGATTTTATCAAAGTCAAAATACCAAGTTGTTAATCCCTATAACAACCCTGTTCTGGCTTTTGCTGGTCGACCGGACCAGTCGACCGAGTCGGTCGACCAACGTGCACAAACGTGCACGCCAATTTTGGCTGGAGGACCGGTCGGCCGACCGGATCGACCGCTAGAGAACTTCTGCTCTCTAGAAAGTCCCGGTCGACCGGCAGAGAGCTCTGCTCTCTGTTCCAGGCCACGGTCGACCGGGCCGGTCGGCCGAGGCTATTTCTGACCGTTGGCGGTCGACCGAGCCGGTCGACCGACAGCCGTCTGGGCTGTAAATTTGCCCCAACGGCTAGTTTTTCTAGCCTATAAGAGGGGGCTTTGTGGGACTGTTTTCAACAAGTTTTTAAGTGATTTTTGGAGCTAGTTTTTCCTACTCTTTTAAGAGGTTTCTCCACTTGTTTAAGAGTCAAATACTTCCATTCAAAAGGAGAGTTTATCAAGAGTTTTCAAAAGTGATTTTCTTGTGTTTTCCATCACAATTTCAATCTTTGTTTTTCTCACAAACACTTGAGCTATCCATTGATATATTCATCCTATTGGAGTGTTATTGTGAGATTGTTTTTAGGTGATCAAAGTGTTGTAATCACCAAAGACTTCATCTTTGCTTTGAGAAGGCGAACGTGTATGTTTGCATTGTTTCGGGTTCTAGTGGGAACTCGGTGTTTGAGGTGAGGCCTTAGCGAACTAGTGGGCTTGCGGTGTTTCTTACGGAACAAGAGAGGGACGAGATCCAAAGAGCTTGTAGGTGTTGCGGCACCAAGTGATCCGGTGGGATCGATTTTAGTGGAAATCCTTCATAGTGTTGAAGGCGGGGACGTAGAGCAAGTGTGCTCGAACCTCGAAACAAATCTCCCGTGTTTGCGATTGCTCTCTCTATCTCTTACTTGTCTTTATATCTTGCATGCTAATATTGTCTTTATCTTTATATGTTTGATATATTGTGTGCTTAATTGTTATATACTTGGGGATTGTTTGCTAACACTTGTATTCAACCAAGAGAGCTAACGCGACACCTTAACTCTTATTTAGAGGAATCTTGAGGAGTTAGTCCAGAGCCCTTCACGGGAAATCCGGCTACACTCTTGTGTTATACGTGGTGTTTAGTTCAAGAAGTTTTAGTTTGCATTAAATAAGTTTTAATTCCGCATTAATTAACCTTTAGATTAGCTAGTCACCTATTCACCCCCCCAGGTGATTACAATTCTCTTTGGTATATGGATGCAAAGCCATACTACCATTAGAGATCAAACTCTATCTCTACGTATTACCTTGGCAATAGAGATGACACACGAGGATAAGCATCGACTGCGTCTCCAAAAGTTGGAAGTATTGAATGATAAATACTCCAAGCTCAATAACAAATCAAGCTCTACCAAGCTCTAATCACAAAAGCCTTTAACAAGAAAGTCAAAGAATCAATTTTCAAGAAAGGAGATCTTGTCTTTGCTGTCAAACAACCCATGGTCATGGCACACAAGATTAAAGGAAAATTTCAGCCTAAATGGGAAGGACCCTATGTAGTAGAGATGATCTACGCAAATGGAACTTACCGCCTTACCAATCAAAATGGTGACACACTCATAATGCCAATCAACATGAAATTTCTGAAGAAGTACTATCCCTGATCACATTTAACACTACACCTCTGATCGAAGATTCACCCTGATCAATCAGATGGATTAGAGCTTGGGATCCAAGATGCTTGGGAGAGTGCCAAAGAAGAGCTTCCTCATTAAATGAATCACATCACGATCAATCGACGCTGAGCCGAACATTGGTGACATTATGATGCATGATGTCAACATCAAAGAAATGACAAAGTTGAAAACTCTGATTTTTAACCTTGTTACTCTTCTCATGATCAAATTAACAATACACCTCTGATCAAAGATTTACCCTGATCAGTCATGGATTAGGGTTTATGTTGCGCCCAGTTCCCGCGGATACAGAACCACTGTAACGTACATACGCAGGGTGATAGTACCATCACGTATGTACGCTAAGAATCAATATAACACAATATAGGGATTAAAGTGCGGAAATACGTGGTGCTATACATTCCAATACAAAATAGTACAAGTACTCGGTCATCGCAGACTGTGACATAATATTACATAAATATTACATCACCAGTTAGTACAAAAGTAGACTGTACAGGGTACAAAAGATAAGAACTCACGAGCTGGGAGAGAGAATCTCGCGAGCGGGGAAAGACAGGATGAAGCTACGGCTGATCTGCCTGCTCCTCAAAGTAGGCCTGGTCCTCAGCTAATGGGTCCACCTCAGTCCAAGCTGCTAAATCTGGACATACAAATTCAAGGTTGTTAGTGGGCAACCCAGCGAGTGTAAGAAGAACCCAAATGGTAAGTATAAATAAAAGTGAGTGCATCAGGTCAAGTATAATGTACCCAAATCAATAAACATGGAATAACCACAATAAATAGTAAAATATGAAAATGACATTAGAATTTATGTGGCATGAGATAAAAGCATGTGTAGCAGGTCAAATGTCATGTAATCAAATTAGCAAGCATGGAGTAACTACAATAGAGAATTAAATATTTAAATGATAATAAAATTCATGAAGTTAATTATCAAGTTATTATTAAGACTCGTTCAATTTGTATGTTTCGGGCTAATGGCCTGTACCATATACTTCCGCATACAAGTCAAGCGAGGTTGGTTATTGAAAATTGATGGGGAACAACGAACCATGTTTAGAATGGGTCCCGTTCATACACGGGACAACAGTTCAGGAGTATCCGGTACTGATGCGGAATGTTCCGCTAGGTATCGGGACTTACTATATGCCCGAAGGTCTTATTATACCCCCGAACAGAAATAGAGTGTCACCGTTCCCCACAGGGATATACCTAGGGGATTATAGCACACCTGGCAGGCAGGCAAGTACACCCCTCGGAAGCGCCTGCTGGCCTCCAGGTCGAATCCAACAGGAATTAGTTGTGCAACATATGTAACCATAAACACAGAAGCTACATCGATACCCATCAATTTCCCCCGTCTTAGTGTAAGTTGTTTAAATATAACAGAGTGTCAAATAATAAAGTCCACAGGGTATTCACAAAAGTCCAATATCCATGGTTATCCTGTTACGGGGGTTAACAGGAGTATAATATCAGGAGTAATGTCAGAAGCCTCCCTATTTCAGGGGTTCAAGTATACAGGAGTTCAGCAGTATAGGAGTTCAGGAGTACCAAATGTCTGGTAATAATATAATAATCATGCCAAGTTCCCATAAAAGTGATAGTCATGAATATGCCATATAAGACAGGTATCAGGGGTGGCAGTGTCCGGTCAAGGGTCATGATGTCAGGTCAATGTACTTGTACCACATGAAAGTATGTCATATACCGGGTGTCAGGATCAGGTGTCAAGTATGACATATCTGTTGGCCCAAAGGCCCATCACTTTAGTTTTGATGATGATTAACTCATGTAGTTATAGTTTACTACTAATCTTGTGATATTTAGTTTCAGATATTTGATCAAGATATTAGTAGGTGATTAGCTTCAACAAAAAAGTTTTGGAGCTTTCACATGTTGATTCAAGAGCTCGAGCGTCAAGATCACATCTAGTACTCAGTTGGAGTTAAGCTCATTGGATTGCGTTTGAATCGAGTCTACTTGGAGAAGGAGTTCTACAAGAAGACCTCGGTTTGTTTTTAGTATGTTTAGATGATTGTAAAGATTAGATAGTGTTGATATGCTCAAGTTCACATCACACATAAGTTTAAAGTTTATTGGTTTTGGTTTTCGGTTTAACCGGTTTTTATTTTTCATGTCAAAAACATAGATATAATATCCTTCATGTATATTGGATTATATTTAATATCATATTTTTGTATTTACATGAGTTTTGGAGAAAACGGTTTTCCATTTCAAAATTCAAGTTTTTGGAAAATACCGATTTTGGTTTAAAGGCAAATTTCAATATCACAAAAATGGTTCAAATTATTTATAATATGTGTTGAATTTTAGTCACACATATTTGTATTTCAAAGATCTTAAAAGAACTTATTTTTGTGGAATTTATGAGAATTTATAGGATTTAATTGAAGATAAAAAGACAAATTTTCAATCCTTAAAAGTTTGGACCTGGCTGTCTACCGGTCGACCGGACGGTCGACCGAGGTAGACGTCGGTCAACCGGTCCAGTCGACCGATGTGCACAGACGTGCACAAGCCAATTGGCTGGAAGGCCGGTGGACTGGGTCGGTCGATCGCCAGAGAGCATCTGCTCCCTGGAAATGGCCCCGGTCGACCGGCAAAGAGTTTCTGCTCTTTGTTTCCAGGCTCTGATTGACCGGGCGGTCGACCGGTGGCTCAAAGGTCATAAAAATGACCGTTGGCTGGTTGACCGAGCGGTCAACCAGAAGGTCATTTCTGACCTTTCTAGACTGCCAACGGGCAGATTTTTGGAGGGTCATAAATAGCCCCCTCCTTAGCTGTTTTCACTAAGAATTTCAAAAGCAAAATTTTCTATCTTTCTTAGTGTTTTAGCAACAAGTTTTCAAAGAGTTTTTGGTTATAAAGATTTATCTTTATTTGCTTTAAAGGATTGGAAAAATCAAAGAAAAAGAGAGTCTTTTGGGAATTAGTTTTTGGTCTTAATTTCAATATCTATTTGGAGATTTTCTCAAGTGTTTTTCTTTGTTCTAGACTCTTTATTTTCTCACACTTGAGCTATCTATCTATCCTATCTATAGGATCAAGTTTTGTGAGGAAAATTGGTTTGTGGTTGTTGAGAGCACCAAGTGTTGTAACCTTCTTGTATTTGTTGGTATCCCTCTTGTGTAGAGATGATTGTGGAGGTTGGGTTTGGTTGTGTTGGTATCCCTCTAAGTAAAGAGGTGATTGTGGTTGGTTTGGCTTTGTGCCTATTCCTCTAGTGAGAGGTGATTGTTTTGGCTAAGTGCCCATCCCTCTAAGTGTAGAGGAGATTGTTGTTGTGCCTCGCCTCTTGTGTAGAGGTTGTGTTGGTTGAGAGAGGAGTTGTGTATTCTAAAGTTATATTATTCAAATCCTCAGTGGAGGTTCCCTGTGTGCGAAGTTCTGTGTAGACGATATAGTGAAAATCCTTCTGTGTGAAGGCGGGGACGTAGAGCAATGGCTCGAACCTCGAAACATATCTTTGTGTTTGCAATTGATCCACTATCTCTAAACTCTCTCTCTTATATTGTGCCTTGTATATTTCATATTGTTCATATCATACTTATATGCTTGGTATTGTTTGTGTGCCTCACTTGTGTTGAACCAAGAGAGCTTTACATAGCACCTCAACTCTTATTTAGAGGAATTTAGAGGAGATAGTTCAGAGTCCTTTACCCAGAATTTGGCTACACGCTTTGGTTACACTAAGTGTGTTGCAATTTAGTTTTAATTCCGCATCATTTGTCATTAGATTAGCCTTACACCTATTTACCCTCCCTCTAAGTGTACTTTCAATTGGTATCAGAGCCTATGTTCCTGATATTAGTGTTGGCCCAGAGGCCTTCGACTCTAGTTTTGATAATGATTAACTCATGTAGTTATGTGTACTAATAATCTTGTGATTTTAGTTTCAAATCATTAATCAAGATGTTAGTAAGTGATCAGCTTCAACAAGATGATTTTGAAGCTTTCACATGTTGATTCAAGAGCCCGAGCGTCAAAGATCTTATATAGCACTTGCTCGGTGGATCAAGGAGTTTTGGATCGAGTCGCTTGGAGACGGCGCTCTACATGAAGACATCGGTACCATAGTTTAGTTTTGTGTTTAGATCCAAATTGTAAAGATTAGAATTGTATGATATGCTCAAGTTCACAACACACACGTTTCATGTTTTGAATATTAGTTTTCGGTTTTTCCGTTTTTGGTTTAACCGATCTTGGTTTGCATGTATAGATAGATTCAAAACAAGTTTACATGGTTTAATGTATATAAGATTAGCTCTATATACATGCATGCTTCAACTTCTTAGACAAACTTAGTTTTGACTTACTTATTCATGTATTTTATGTTTTGGTATTTTTTAACAAAACATATTTTGGAATTATAGTCAAAAACATGGAGATATATATGTTTCATGTATATAGGATTATATCCATATACATCATGCCTAAATGTTGTTTAATACCATGTTTTTATATTTGGATGAGTTTTGGACAAAGTGTATTTTCTATTCAAAAATTCAAATTTTAGAAAATACAGTTTTTGGATTTTGGTAAAAATGATAAGACACAAAAATGTTTCAAGATGTTTGAAATTTGTGTTGAAATTTTTAACACAAGTTTATATTTCAATATAAAATGATAAAACCATTTTTGTGTAATTCTAGAGATTTTATGGGAATTTATTGGATAATGAATACCTTGTTTTTCTAGCCCAGAACTGCAGCTACCAGGCTAGGTCGGTCGACCGGACCAAGTAGCCGGTTGACCGTAGCGGTCGACCGACGTGCACGGATACGTGCACGCTGGCTGCCCCATTAGCCGGTCGACCGCACGGTCGACCGACTGAGAGCAGGTTGCTCTCTGTTTGTGCACGGTCGACCGAGCGGTCGACCGGCCAGAGAGCCGTTGCTCTCTGGTTCTGGGGACGGTCGACCGCCCGGTCGACCGGTAGCTGCCAGCGGTCAAATATGACCGTTGGACGGTCGAAGGTCGACCGGTAGGTCATTTTTGGCAGTTTCTGCTGCCAACGGCTATATTTTCTAATGGGCTATAAATACCCCATTGAAAAGAGGTTTTCTTTAAGATTTTTGGTGCTAATTTTTTCTGACTCTCTAGTATTTTCACAGCAATCAAAAGAAGTTTTTGGGCTTTACATTGAACAATCTATTTGGTATTTTTCCTAGGGTTTGAAAAATCAAAGAAAAGGGTTTTTGGGAAAAGTGTTTGATTCATCTTCTTTATCTTGGTTTCTTATTTTTCCCAAGGATTTTCTTTGAGTTTTTGATTTTCATTCCTTTGGTTTTCTCCATACTTGAGCTACATCTACTATCTTATTCTATAGGATCTTTGTGTGGGAAAAGAGATTGTTTGTGGTTGTTTGTTAAACCACCAAGTTGTAAACCCAATCTTTGCTTGGCTTTGTGCCTTTGGGTAGTATCCCTCAAGATGTGAGGTGATCCTTGTGTTGCTTTGTGCTAATCCCTTAAGTTGTGAGGTGATTGTTTGTTGGCTTGGTGCTTTGCCTCAAGGAGGAGGTTGTGTTTGTAAGGAGAGGAGTTGGGTACTCCTTGTAATTGTTATTGCTCCAAATCCTCGGTGGAGGTTCCCTTTGTGGGAGTCCTTTGTGGACAAGCTAGTGGAGTTAAAATCCTTCTGGGTGAAGGTGGGGATGTAGAGCTGGGTGCTCGAACCTCGAAACATATCTTGTTGTTTGCGCTTGATCCCTTGGCTCTTACTCTCTCTCTATATTGTGCCTTGCATAAATTCATATTGTTCATTCATAATTATTTGCTTGGCTTATTGAGTGTGCATCTCTTGTTAATTGCAATTAGTTTTTAAATTCCGCATTAAGTTCATTACATTAGCATAATCACCTATTCACCCCCCCTCTAGGTGATTTTCAATTGGTATCAGAGCCTCCGCTCCTGATATTTAGGTTTATCCACTAGGAGTGAGATCTTGGTTTGCTAATCTTCATTTGCATTTTTCATTTGCACACATTTAGTTTGCACTCATGGATAGCCCTCCTATGTTTGATTTTTCTAGACATGATATTTGGAAGGTCAAGATGAGTAGTCATTTAAAAAGCCTAGGACATCTAGTTTATCAAGCCACTACTCAAGAATCCTACCCTAATGCTAGCAAGCATAGAAAGGCCAATGCATTAGCACTTAAGACACTTAGAGCATCTCTTAATGAAGATCTTTTACATGTGTTTGATCATTATGATTCGGTTTTTGCAGTTTGGAGCATATTGACTTCTCCCGAGCTTCCAAGGATTATCAACAAGTTAAGAAGATTTAGGAGAGACAAGTCCGACGAGCATTGCCTCATGGTCCAAGGGAAAGACTCCCTTGAGGTACAATCGGATTCTCAACTAGATGATAGCTCTAGTTCATATTGCTATGGGTGTTTTGAAGTTCAAAATTTAAATGTAGAACTTGCCTCTAAGCTTGAAAATTTTGTGGAAAAACATGACCTTTTGAAAAAGAAACATTTTGAATTAAAAGAAGAAATGAAGGATTTGTGCTCAACTTTTGAATCGGTTTTGCAAGAGAAGGAAGAGATTACTAGTGAACGTGACTCACTAAGATCTCAACTAGACCTTGCCCTAAAAGAGATTGATGTTTTGAAAAGCAAAAATGATTGTGATGATGTTGTGAAAACAATGAGATTTTATCTTCAAAATTAGATTGTGTTTTAAATGATAACCTTGTTTTGAAAAACGAAATTGAATTTATTATAAAAGATTGGATTTAGTTTTAAAGAAAAATGAATCTTTAAAATTGATATAGATTCTCATGTTTGCCATGCTAGTGTAGATTCGCCTAGCACATCTATTGCATGCTCCACTTTATCTTTTAGTATTGAAAATGACATAAATGTTTTGAAGAAAAGTGTAGATTGTTTGGGCTCCACTTTGAGCCAATGTACTTTAAATCATACACGCTTGGAAACCTTGGTTCGTAAGAAACAAGGTCCATCTTTGCATGCACACCCATCACGGCATACACATGCTCATCACAATCACAAACTTCACACCATGTATGCCTATGTGTACATTTGTACACATTGTGGTCGAAAAGGCCACCATGCTAGATTTTGCTATGATCGTCTACATGTTGAAAATTTAGCAAATAATCTTGTTTGGGTTAGGAAATATACTAACCCCTATGGACCCAAAAGAAAATGGGTACCAAAGATCACCCCCAAAATATTTGATGTAGGTGTGGGCTCTCGCATCACGTGAGAGTAGGGTGCCTTGAAGTGGATGCGTTCCGTGCTTAAAGAAAATAATTTGGATGTATCACTTTCAAGGGGAGTTTGGTGGAGAGGACCACCATGGTTTGGAGAACTAGAGAGGTGCCTTCATCGGTTTTGGTATCAATCTCTAACTCCCGTTTATATTTGCATGCTTTTCATGTCGTTGATTTATAGCATGTCATGTTTTAAAGCTCATTATGATTATGCCATGTGATTTAGATTAGCGTTATACATGTTTAGTTACTTGAGACACCCATGTTTTATATGGATCTATATTTAGTGTTCTCACCTTGTTTAAACTAATATGTATGTCCTAGATCTAATGCATGTGTATGTACATAATGATCATATGTGTGTTTATGATTTTTCTTTCGTTTTGATGTTTATAGTTTATTATGTTAAATACCATGATTCTTAGATCATTGACATGCATGTATAGCTTATGAGATCACCCATGTTTATATGGGCCCATATGTTGTGTTCTCACCATTTGTTTAGCTATTATGCACATCATAGCTCTAATAACATGTGAATTTACATAATGATCAGATTTATGTTTATCATGTTGATTTATGTCCCGTTTTATGCCTCATATTTTGAATATATGTTTAAATGTTGGTTTTCATTAAGACTAGAATTTATACTTGTACAAGTAGTGGGCCACAAATAAATCTTTATATATGTTTGTGCTTGGATGCTTATTTGTACCCATTAGATGTTCTAGTATAGTTTAGTTTTGATGATTCATGCATTCTAACTTGTATTCCCTATTTTGGACATGTTTTTATGATCATGTGTTATCACTTCATGTATATGTTTATTTTGCCAAACCTTAAGATATACATGTATACCCCTTGAGTCATTTGCTTTTCATGCAAATCTTTATTATAGACTCAATTATGTTTAGGGATATGTATGTATAGTTTTTGTGTTGTCAAAACATACATATGCCTTGAAGTAAAAATTAGTTTTATTGAAAATTTTAGATTTTCATGTTTCATGTTTTAAGGAATATCCTAATTGAGCTTAATTGAATATTTTCATGTTGATATGTGTCACATAACACTTGTTCACTCACTTTATTAGTTTTCTCATGATTTTATTTTCATGAGTATGATACATGTTTTATGAAATTTGAGTGTTTAGTGTCATGTGATTTACATGTGTTTCATGAAAAATATTTATGTTTTATTCCTTACTTGAAGGATTTCGTACTAGTTAACAAGATTTTCCATTTTACTAGTTCGTATTCTTCTTATGGTAGAGATTTTCAAACGTACTCTATTTCAAATCTATTTTTGAAAACTCCTACCTTCAAAGGGTGGTTGGATGGGAGATCATGCTCATGTATGCCTTATAGTGAAAATCATTTTAAACTTGAACATGATTGGGAGGCTAGGTAATATGATATTATTGTTGTTTCAATTGGTATCATTGGATTCTTTCAATTGGTATCAATATTGACATTTTTGTATACTCATATATTTTTTTATATGTATGCTTGCATTTCAAAGAGAATCAATTTCAATTGGTATCTAATTTTCATACATATATATATTTTTATTTGTGCTTATTATATTCATATATCTTAGAGCACAAATTTTGATCATGATAAAGCTTGTTTTATAATGACTATCTTGTTTCAATTGACTAGTTTTCAATTGGAATCCATATACAAGCTTACTCATAAAGACGGAGAAAACTTGCATTTCATCTTTCAATTGGTATCGATTTCCACTCCCATACCTTATGATTGAAAATTTCAATTTGGTATCATATGTTCAAAATGAAAAATATTTACAATTGGTATCAAAATCCTTGTTTAGAAATTCAAATTTTGTTATGTTTAATTTCAATTGGTATCAAGATTGTTTTCTTATAATTGGTATCAATGTTTTTATGTTTCCTTTAAATTGGTATCAAGATGCTCTACTTTGACAATTTTTTAATTGATATCTTAATTGATTGTCACCCCTTATTTACATAATTTGTGTTTTAGACAAAAAGGGGAGAACATTGTTTTATTGCTTTTAAACCCTTTATTGTTTCTTTGTTTCGAACAAAAAGGGGGAGAAGAATGTTTTTGTTTTTACTTGGACCCCTTTGTTCATGATTGACAAAAAGGGGGAGAAGTATTTGAGTTTATATGCATGTTTTATATGCATGTTTTGTTTTATTTATTAGTTTATCGTTTAATTGTTTAATTGTTTAATTAGTATCAAGAGCATTATTTAAGAACATGTTTTTATTGGTATCAAGAGTTTATTGGTATCAAGAGTTTATTGTTATCAAGAGCACGTTTTATGCAATGATGCATTTCATATGTTTGGTATCTAGAGCATATTTTGTTTTTGAACATTTCATTGGGTATCTAGAGCCTTTTATTGTTTTTGCATTGTCATTCATTGCATATTTATATTTATTTGTTTTATGCATGAGTTAAGGGGGAGCTTCTTTGAAGCTTAACTTAAAATCCATGCATATATAACTCCATGAGTTTTGTCATCATCAAAAAGGGGGAGATTGTTGGCCCAGAGGCCTTCCACTCTAGTTTTGATGATGATTAACTCATGCAGTTATGTGTACTAATAATCTTGTAATTTTAGTTTCAGATCATTAATCAAGATGTTAGTAAGTGATTAGCTTCAACAAGATGATTTGGAAGCTTTCACATGTTGATTCAAGAGCCCGAGCGTCAAAGATCTTATATAGCACTTACTTGATGGATCAAGGAGTTTTGGATCGAGTCGGCTTGGAGACGGCGCTCTACAAGAAGACATCAGTACCATAGTTTAGTTTTGTGTTTAGATCCAAATTGTAAAGATTAGAATTGTATGATATGCTCAAGTTCACAACACACACGTTTCATGTTTTGAATATTGGTTTTCGGTTTTTCCGTTTTTGGTTTAACCGATCTTGGTTTGCATGAATAGATAGATTCAAAACAAGTTTACATGGTTTAATGTATATAAAATTAGCTCTATATATATGCATGCTTCAACTTCTTAGACAAACTTAGTTTTGACTTACTTATTCATGTGTTTTATGTTTTGGTATTTTTTTAACAAAACATATTTTGGAATTAAAGTCAAAAACATGGAGATATATATGTTTCATGTATATAGGATTATATCCATATACATCATGCCTAAATGTTATTTAATACCATGTTTTTGTATTTGGATGAGTTTTGGACAAAGTGTATTTTCTATTCAAAAATCCAAGTTTTAAAAAGTACAGTTTTTGGATTTTGGTAAAAATGATAAGACACAAAAATGTTTCAAGATGTTTGAAATTTGTGTTGAAATTTTTAACACAAGTTTATATTTCAATATAAAATGATAAAACCATTTTTGTGTAATTCTAGAGATTTTATGGGAATTTATTGGATAATGAATACCTTGTTTTTCTGGCCCAGAACTGCAGCTGCCAGGCTAGGTCGGTCGACCGGACGGTCGACCGGACCAAGTAGCCGGTCGACCGTAGCGGTCGACCGACGTGCACGGATACGTGCACGCTGGCTGCCCCATTAGCCGGTCGACCGCACGGTCGACCGACTGAGAGCAGGTTGCTCTCTGTTTGTGCACGGTCGACCGAGCGGTCGACCGGCCAGAGAGCCGTTGCTCTCTGGTTCTGGGGACGGTCGACCGCCCGGTCGACCGGTAGCTGCCAGCGGTCAAATATGACCGTTGGACGGTCGATCGCCCGGTCGACCGGTAGGTCATTTTTGGCAGTTTCTGCTGCCAACGGCTATATTTTCTAATGGGCTATAAATACCCCATTGAAAAGAGGTTTTCTCTAAGATTTTTGGTGCTAATTTTTCCTGACTCTCTAGTGTTTTCACAGCAATCAAAAGAAGTTTTTGGGCTTTAAATTGAACAATCTATTTGGTGTTTTTGCTAGGGTTTGAAAAATCAAAGAAAAGGGTTTTTGGGAAAAGTGTTTGATTCATCTTCTTTATCTTGGTTTCTTGTTTTTCCCAAGGATTTTCTTTGAGTTTTTTATTTTCATTCCTTTGGTTTTCTCCACACTTGAGCTACATCTACTATCTTATTCTATAGGATCTTTGTGTGGGAAAAGAGATTGTTTGTGGTTGTTTGTTAAACCACCAAGTTGTAAACCCAATCTTTGCTTGGCTTTGTGCCTTTGGGTAGTATCCCTCAAGTTGTGAGGTGATCCTTGTGTTGCTTTGTGCTAATCCCTCAAGTTGTGAGGTGATTGTCTGTTGGCTTGGTGCTTTGTCTTAAGGAGCAGGTTGTGTTTGTAAGGAGAGGAGTTGGGTACTCCTTGTAATTGTTATTGCCCCAAATCCTCGGTAGAGGTTCCCTTTGTGGGAGTCCTTTGTGGACAAGCTAGTGGAGTTAAAATCCTTCTGGGTGAAGGCGGGGATGTAGAGCTGGGTGCTCGAACCTCGAAACATATCTTGTTATTTGCGCTTGATCCCTTGGCTCTTACTCTCTCTCTATATTGTGCCTTGCATAAATTCATATTGTTCATTCATAATTATTTGCTTGGCTTATTTGAGTGTGCATCTCTTGTTAATTGCAATTAGTTTTTAAATTCCGCATTAAGTTCATTAGATTAACATAATCACCTATTCACCCCCCTCTAGGTGATTTTCAATTAGGTTTAACCACCTAGGAGTGAGATCTTGGTTAGCTAATCTAGTATTTACATTTGCACACATATAGTTTACACTCATGGATTTCATGACCCCTCCTATGTTTGATGTTTCTAACATCGATGTATGGAAGATTAGGATGAGTGCTTATTTGAAAGCCCTAGGATTGCATGTGTACCTTGCTACTACCAAGAAATCCTATCTTGGTAATAACAAACCCTAGAGGCACTTAGATGCACTCTAAGCAAAGATTATTTTTCTATGGTTGTGATTCCGCTTTTGCAGTATGGAACACTTTGACCTCTCCCAAGTTACAAATGACGAATTATGTGGAGAAGGAACTCTTGGTGGAAGAATATACTTGCTACATAGTCCAAGGGAATGACTCCCTTGAGGTAAACTCGAAAACTCATTTAGATGATAGTGCTAGTTCTTTAGATGATGATCATATTGATGTCGATGCATTAAATGAAGAACTATCTATTGTTTGTGAAAAATTATTAGAAAAATACCAACTCTTCAAAAAGAAAAGTCTTAAAATAAAAGAAGAAAATAAGGATTTTTTTTTCTAAACTCGACTTGGCTTTGCAAGAAAGGGATGAGATTTCAAATGAAAAGGACTCATTGAAATCCCAACTTGATCTTGCCTTAAATGAAAATAAAATCTTAAAAGGTAAAAATGATTGTGATAAAGTTTTGAAGAATAATGAGGTTCTATCTTCAAAACTTGATTTTATTGTAAAAGAAAACCAATCTTTGAAAAACAAAATTGCCTCTATTTCAAAAGAACTAGATTTAATTTCTAAGAAAAATATTTCTTTGAAAAATGATATTGGGTCATATGTTTGCCATGCTCCATCATCTAGCATACCTGTTGCATGCTCTATCTCTTCTTCTATTATTGAAAATGATATAAATATATTAAAGAAGAGTGTTGTTTGTTTGGGCTCCACTTTGAGCCAATGTGTCATGAACCACACACGGTGGAATCCATGTTTCGCAAGAAACATGCTCCTCACATGCATGCACACCATACATGGCATATACATGCTTATCATGCTCACACACATGATTCCATGTATGCTCATGTGTACACTTGTACACATTGTGGACGAAAGGGCCACCTTGAAAAATTTTGTTATGATAGAGTACATAATGTAAATTTTGCAAATAAATTTATTTGGGTTAGGAAAGGTGCTAACCCCCATGGACCCAATAAGATATAAGTACCAAAAGCCACTCCTATTTTATTTGATGTGGGTGTGGGCTCTCACATGATGTGAGAGGTGTTGGTGTCTTGAGGTGAATGCGTTCCGAGCTATATGGTGACACTTTTGGATGCATCACTTTCAAGGGGAGTTTGGTGGGAGCACCACCATGGTTTGGAGATATAGAGATGTGCCTTAATGATTTTGGTAACTATCTCTAACTCCTTATTTGTTTACATGCTTTTATATTGTTGATTTTTAGCATGTTTTTATTTTTCATGATTATTATGCTAAATGCCATGATAATTAGATTTGTGAAATACATATGTAGTATTTGAGATATACCCATATTCATATGGATTCATATTTTGTCTTCTTACTTTAGTTTAGCTATTGTGTATATCATAGCTCTAAAACATGTGCATTTAGCCTAATGATCATATTGAATTTTGTTCATATTTTATGCTTCATGTCTTGATTACATGTTTAAGATGTAGTTTTCATTAAAACTTGTGTATATACTTGTACAACTAATGAGTCACATTTGATTTTTATATATTTGTGCTTAATTGCTCACTTGTACCCATTAGATGTACTAGTATAGCCTAGTTTTGATGATTCATGCATTTTGACTTGTATTCCCCATTTTGTACATGTTTTGTATTTAGTTTCATGTATATGTTAA
The DNA here is from genome assembly GCA_038442645.1 of Agave tequilana. Classification (NCBI taxonomy): domain Eukaryota; kingdom Viridiplantae; phylum Streptophyta; class Magnoliopsida; order Asparagales; family Asparagaceae; genus Agave; species Agave tequilana. The sequence goes on from JAVJIF010032325.1 coordinate 132,392, forward strand.
TTTTGGTTAAAACTTTAGATATACATGTATACCCATGAATCAATCTACCTTTTATGCAAAATTCTTTGTGGACTCAGTTGTGTTTAGAATATGTATGTATACCTTTAGCTTTTGACAAAACATACATATTCCTTGAAATTAGAATTATTATGATGAAAATTAAATTTTCTATGATTTTCATATTCTTTTAATTCATATTGAGCTTCATCGCCTATTTTCATGATTTTTGTTGATTACATAACTCTTGCACTCACATTATTCTTATTTACTCATGCTTTTTATTTTCATGAGCTTTATATATGTTTTATAGACTTTGAGTGTCAATTGTTAAGCGATTTTTATGTTTTCATGGATATGCACTTGTTTTATTCCTTACTTGAAGGATTTTGTTCTAGTTTTCAAGATTATCATAAAACTAGTTGTGTATTTCTTCATTTTGGAAGAGTTTTCAAACATGTTAAACTTTTTTTCAAAACTTATTTTTGAAAACCCCTTCCTTCTAAGGGCAGACGTTGGGCGATCATACTTTGTATGCTCAAATTGAAAATTTATTTTAATATGTGCATGAAAGGGAGGTATTTATAAGTTATACATTTGATCCTCATTGCATTTTAAATTGGTATCACAATTGATATTTATCTTGTATAATCATATGTTTTCTATATATGTATGCTTCAAACTTCAAATAGTATCAATTTCGATTGATATTTACATTTTTATACATATATGTGATTTGACTGTGCTTATTATATCGTTACATCTTAAAGCACAAATTATGTGTATGCTAAGCTTGATTTAGTCCTTAATGTCAATTATTTTTCAATTGGTATCTTATAAAAGCTTATGCATTATTTTTATTGGTATTTCATAAAGGGGGAGAAAATTCATGTTTTATCTTTCAATTGGTATCTTTCAATCGAGTTTATTTTCAATTGGTATCCTACTCCCATTCTTTATGATGAAAAATACTATATTTTAGTATATGCTAACATTTTTAATATTGGTATTGGTATCATGTTTCATTTTAAATTGGTATCTATATTGATGTAAGTTATGTTTACCTAAAATAATTTAGTTGTTACTTTCATTTGGTTGTTACTTTCATTTGGTATCAAGATTTCTAATATATATATTTCATTTGGTATCAAAAGATACAATGTTTCATTTTCTATTGGTATCAAAGATTAACAAGATATTTTCAATTGGTATCTTTTAGTTTCTTAAAAATTTTGTTTACTTTCAATTGGTATATTAAAAATATTTGTTTATTTTCAATTGGTATCATTGGTATCATAATGTTTCAATGAATACCTTTATCATATATTGATATATTTTCAATTGGTATCACATTGTTTTACTTTGTATTGCTTATATGCAAGGGAAGCTTAATATCTTCTCTTTATATAGATTCATGTTGAGTGTATTTTATATTGAGGAGATTGACCTCTCTTCTTTATATTTTACACGTGTGTAGGGAGAGCTTCACATCTCCTTTTATACAGTATATATTATGCGTTATGTGATTAGGGTTTAGTCATCTCTTTTTCATTTAATGCATGTATGCGAGGGGAGTTAACTTTACGTCTCTCCTCTTCATGAATGTATATCGCATATACATCCTTCTTGTTTGATTTGAACAAAAGAAAAAAATTGTTTTTGAGTTTATTTATGCCCCTTTGTTGATGATTGACCAAGAGGGGGAGAGAAATTTGAGAGTTTTATATATGCATGTTTAAGAAATTTTGAGTTTTATATATACATATTTATGTCATTTATATGCATGGTTATTTTTTTCAATTGATATCAGAGTATATGTGTTTTGTTTTCAATTGATATGAAAGGATATATGTTAATATGTGCTAATTGTTTTATGCATACATTGAATATCTTTATCGTTTATTGCTATGCATGAGTTAAGGAGGAGCTTCTATGAAGCTTAACTTTAATCCATGCATATATAACTCCATGAGTTTTGTCACATCAAAAGGGGGAGATTGTTGGTCCAGAGGCCCATTACTCTAGTTTTAATGATGATTAACTCATGTAGTTATAGTTTACTAATAATTTTGTGATATTTAGTTTCAGATATTTAATCAAGATATTAATAGGTGATTAGCTTCAACAAAGAAATTTTGAAGCTTTCACATGTTGATTCAAGAGCTCAAGTGTCAAGATCGCATCTAGTACTCAGTTGGAGTCAAGCTCGTTGGATCGAGTTTGGATCGAATCTACTTGGAGAAGGAGTTCTACAAGAAGACCTCAGTTTGTATTTAGTATGTTTAGATCATTGTAAAGATTAGATAATATTGATATGCTCAAGTTCACATACACACATAAGTTTAAAGTTTATGGTTTTGGTTTTCGGTTTAACTGGTTTTTATTTTTCATGTCAAAAACATAGATATAATATCCTTCATGTATATTGGATTTTATCCATATACAATATGCTTCGAAGTTATTTTAATATCATGTTTTTGTATTTACATGAGTTTTGGAGAAAACGGTTTTCCATTTCAAAATCCAAGTTTTTGGAAAATACCGACTTTGGTTTAAAAGCAAATTTCAATATCACAAAAATGGTTCAAATTGTTTATAATATATGTTGAATTTTAGTCACACATATTTGTATTTCAAAGATCTTAAAAGAACTTATTTTTGTGAAATTTATGAGAATTTATAGGATTTAATTGAAGGTAAAAAGACAAGTTTTCAATCCCTAAAAGTTTGGACCTGGTTGTCTGCCAGTCGACCAGACGGTCGACCGAGGTAGACGTCGATCGACCGGTCCGGTCGACCGATGTGCTTGTGCACAAGCCAATTGGCTGGAAGGCTGGTCGACCGGGTCGGTCGACTGCCATAGAGCATTTGCTTTCTGGAAATGGCCCCGGTCGACGGGCGATCGACCGGCAAAGAGCTTCTGCTCTTTTGTGTAGAGGTGATTGTGGAGGTTATGTTTGGTTATGTTGGTATCCCTCTAAGTGTAGAGGTGATTGTGGTTGGTTTAGCTTTGTGCCTATCCCTCTAGTGAGAGGTGATTGTTTTGGCTAAGTGCCTATCCCTCTAAGTGTAGAGGTGATTGTTGTTGTGCCTCGCTTCTTATGTAGAGGTTGTGTTGGTTGAGCGAGGAGTCGTGTACTCCAAAGTTGTATTATTCAAATCCTCAGTGGAGGTTTCCTGTGTGGGAAGTCCTATGTGGACGATATAGTGAAAATCTTTCTATGTGAAGGCGGGGACGTAGAGCAGTGGCTCGAACCTCAAAACATATCTTTGTGTTTGCGATTGATCCACTATCTCTAAACTCTCTCTTATATTGTGCCTTGCATTATTTCATATTATTCATATCATACTTATATGCTTGCTATTGTTTGTGTGCCTCACTTGTGTTGAACCAAGAGAGCTTTACATAGCACCTCAACTCTTATTTAGAGGAATTTAGAGGAGATAGTCTAGAGCCCTTCACTGGGAATTCGGTTATACTTTTTGGTTACACTAAGTGTGTTGCAATTTAGTTTTAATTCTGCGTCATTTGTCATTAGATTAGCCTTACACCTATTCACCCTCCTCTAGGTGTATGTTCAATATCAAGTACCGGTGTCTAATATCAAGTGCCATGGATCAGGTATCAAGTATAACATATCAAGTACCGGTGTAAATACCGACTGCCGGTGTCATAACTCATATATCAAGCATAACATGTCAAGTGTCGGTGTCAGATGTCACGTGTCAAGTATAACATGTCAAGTGTCGGGTAAATACCGAGTGCAATATCATATATTAACTCGTATAGTAAGGTATCATGTACTAAAAATTACAGTAGCAAGTGTTAGGCATGTTAAAAATATCCACATATCAATATCATGCTATAAATACAAGAGTAGTAATTATCAAGTCTAATACAAGCACTCGCCTAAAATCGGAATGAAATATCGATTAAAATCTGAGAAATTCGCGAACCCGTGCGAGCAAGCCACTAGCCCATATTAAAATATATAAATATAAATATTTATATAATTATTAGAGAGGGAATGAGAGAGGGGGGAGAGAGAGGAGAGAGAATTGTAGGAAAAAGAGTGAGAAAATAGGTATTTTTAGAAAGAAATTAGGAATTAAAAGGAAAGGGGTATTGATTGTAAATATGGGAAAGTAATTTGGGGTGAGGTGGAGGGTATTTTAGGGATGTGGAAAGTGGGTTTATCTAGGGAAAGAAAAGAGAAAAGAAAAGAAAGAAAGAATAAAGAAGGAAAGAATAAAGAAAGAAAGAAAGGAAAAATGGAGGGGAGTGGGGGGTGGCCAGCCACCACTGGCGCCGGCGGCCTGGCGCCGGCGGTAGCGTCGCCGGGAGAGGGCGCGCGCGGGCTACCCAAGGGGAGGGGATGGGAGGTGGTGGTTGTTTTTAGTTGATGGTGAAGTTGTTGGTGGAGGAGTGGTCGTGGTGGTTCTGATGGTTATTGGAGGTGGTGGGAAGTTAGAGGAGGAGGAGGAGGTGATGATGAGGTGGCGGGAGTGGTGAATTTGATAGAGGTGGTGGTGAATTTTGGAGGAGGAAGGGAGGTGATGGTGGTGGGTTTTGATGAAATTGGAAGTGGAGCGGTTGGTGGAGGTTGAAGGAGGCAGTGGAGTGGAGAAGGGGTGTGGGAGAAGGGGACGGCCAGCGGCTATGGGGGAGGTCCGGCGGTGGTGGTGGCGATGGTGGAGGCGGTGGTGGATTTGGAGAAGATAGGGTTGGTTTTGAAGGAGATGGAATTTTTTTGAATTTTGAAATGAAAAGGAAAAAGGAAGATGGAAGGTTAAATAGAGAAGGAGAAGGAAAATGAAATGATGAATGGGGATGGGGGGAGAGGGGTTGCAGCAGCAGCCCATCAGGCCTTGGCTGCTGCTGCAGGCGGCGGGCGGCTGTGGAAGGGAGCAGTTGCATGCGGAAGGTAAGGGGAAGAAAAGAAAAGAAGAAAATTAAAGGAAATTAAAGGAAAATAAGAAAAATAAAAGAAAATAGTAAAAAAAATTATTAGTAAATAATTAATTTATTAAAATATCTGGGAGTATAGGGGAGTTAGAAGGAAAAAGCAAGAAAAGAAAATGTCAATAAATAATATTATTATTTTAATAGGGTGAAAATTTGATTGTTTTAGAAACGTTTCGAAAAATTCTAAAAATAGCAAATAATTTCAAGAAATACAATCTAGTTTTCAAGTTAAAAATTCTGAAATCTTTCGGCGATACCGGCTGACACCAGAATCGGTCAAATTTTAATAAATTTAGAAAAATCTCAAAAAATACATTTAGATATAAAATGAAATCCTAAGTAATGAGAAAGCCGTTTTTTGAAAATTCAATCCCGTTTGAAAACTAAAAATCTGGGAATCAGTCAGTGATGCCGACCTACACCAGTTTTGGAGATTTTGTAGAAAAATTTTAGAAAATTTCAGAAAATTATGAAAAATATAAAATATCAGAAAACAGTATTTGAAACTAATCAGACTTCCAAAAAGGTCAAATCAGGCAGCATGCTAGTATCGGGTTCCCGATCCGGGTCAGGGCTTACTCTAGATCTGAGATCCAGATCCGATACATAATAACATAAGTAATCACAACTTAAAAGTAAATACTGGAAGAAAATTGAACAATATGGTCAAAAAACTTTGGGATACGCATCAGGGTACATATCCCGGGAACGGGTGCTACAGTTTGAGATTCAAGATACTTGGGAGAGCGCCAAAGAAGAGCTTTCTCATTCAATGGATCACATCACGATCGATCGACGTCGAGCCGACCGAACACTGGTGATATTATGATGCATGATCTCAATATTAAAGGAATGACAAAGTTGAAAACTTTGATTTTAGCCCTATCACTCTTCTCATGATCAAGTTAACACTACATCTCTGATTGAAGATTCACCTTGATTAGTCAGATGCATTAGGGCTTCGGATCCAAGGTGTTTGGGAGGGTGTGATTGGTCACTAATATTGTACATTTAATATCATATTCTCCTACTTATTATAGAATAAACTCTGCATTTTTTAATTAAATATTTAATTTATTTGCAGGCCCATTCCTAAAGGAGAGTGAAGAGAAATGAGCCCAAAGCCCACCAAATCCTGACTTAATTTAGAATAAATTCGAAATCAAGAAATCAGGACTAAATCTTGGTATATCAGAGAAGTTAAAAATCGGTTGAGAAGAATCATCACTGAATCGATCGGTTGAAGCCAAGGATCAAAGGCCATTTCGTCAAAATCCCGGACATAAACTGCAAATCCAGATAAAGATAATTACAACTCAAGAAACCGGGGAGCACCACCAACAGGGTGTGGCCACCTGGCCACACCCTGGCCGTGGAAACACGGCCAAAGCCGCGTTTTCACGGCTCTGTTAGAGAGTTAGGGGGAGCGTTTGCTCCCCCTATCTTCATATGATCCTGTAGGTTGGGTTTTGCCTATAAATACTGGGATTTTCAGAGCCTCCAGGGGACAATCATGCAGAGATAGAAATTAGTCCAGTTTTTCACTCTTTGTAGTATAGGTTTTGTTTTCTTTTTATGTAATTTTAATTTGTATGTAAGCTTAGGTTAGATTGAGATTCATGTAAGTAAGAGAGAGGCTTATGTTAAGAGTGACACCGATGTACCCTCCTCCTTTCTTCCATCATTTCTGCAAGTAATAAAAGGTTTTTTTTTTTTATGATAGTCTTTACTTTTGTTTTCTTCTTCTTTCTACTTTACCTCTTTCGGTTTTGATGAGCATGCAAGTGAATCCAGAAGCATCAGTATAACAATGTTTGTGTGAGTGCCAACGATAATTCATAATGATGTTCTCGTCCTCAAGACTCGTATCATTTTATTCTTGTTCGTCTTGATGATGTAATGCGACTGGGGACTGAGCTCGATCCTATAGCTTATGCGTTGAACGCCTCCGAAGTAAGGTAGAACATGCAAGGGTTCCAGGTAAATCATCAACCAAACTAGGTAAGTATTTCTTTAATCTTCTTTCTTTTCTTTTATTTCTTTAGTTTAGATCACCAACACCACATCTTCCTAATCTTTCTCACTCTTTTTCAATTTATTTGTACATAGTCATTTTCTGATTTTCTCCACCTTCTCATTCTACCATTTTCTTCCTCACTTAACTTTAACCTAATTTTTCTCTTTTTCTTTTAAGGAACGAAAGAAGAACTTTAATCAAACTTTGTATCTTAAAAGAAGACTTACTAAAAAGCTTCCATCGCTAGTCCCTCCTTGTGGATCACGACCCGCATAGCCACTTGCTATTGTGGTAAAATTGAGTAACTTGCACTTTTCATTCTTAGTTCTGAAATTCCGTACTTTTGTGTGCAGGTTCAACCTCAATCAATTTTTGGCGCCGTTGCCAGGGAGGGACGGTAAGTTACTCTCCTTAAAAGTTTACATTTTTGGTTAACTTTCTTCTTTTTTTTTTTACAGATTTAACAACAAGGAATATCTGTTACAGTGGACATATAAGTGGCCTTGGACTCTGCTTAAGAAAGCAGAGCCAAGAAGCCCTCAGATTTGCTACATTCCAGTGGCAAAACTGAGTGAACTACTAACCTGTATTTTTGCAGGTTGGCTGAATTGAAAATCTGAATATCTGTAGCATTTATTTCCTTGTTTGATTTACTCTATTTACTTTCTAACCTCAATAGTAAAATAATGATTGTAAATGCTAAAATGATTTAGACTTTGCATTTAGGCACGTGTCTATTTCATTTCATTTTTTATTTACTGTTGAAGAGTGCTGGAGCCAAGGTATGTGTGCATAGCATTTAGTATAAGGTTCATTCTTATATGATTGCTTGAATGTTACTTTTTTCTATGTACTTGTACACTGCACTAAATTGACTTAAGGGATTGTCCTATAAACAAGATAAGGTGGGGAAGTCATTACCCTCCCTTAGCCCACAAACAATCTCCTCACTCGCTAACCCAAACCTAACTAAAAATGAGTAGACGTTGGCCCTAGGGACATCTCGGACTCAATTAGGAGATTATCCTAAGGGGGAAAGGTGTTGGAGTTTGACTCCTGCCAAATCAGTGTCTAGGAAGGGGATTAAGGGCCGAAAGCCCGAAGGTTGGTGGTTATTTAATTAAGGAACGTCTTTGACAGAAAACCTCCCACCAATCATGCCCTGACCTGGCTGATTAGCTTGTGGTCAAAGTCTACATTATACCTCCCGTGGACAGTCTAACCAGTTAGGAGTGGTCTAGGTCATAGGTCTGCCCTAACTTAGTTTAGAATTTTCTTTTTTGTTTGCTTATTTGCTTGTTTTTTGTTTGTGTTTTATTGTGTGATATGGCTTATAACAACAATTTTTTGAATTTTAATGGTAATCCATATTACACACCAACTTCTTTTTCGGATATTATCAACCCGGCATATCATAACTTTGACCAACATAGTGTGCCGGATTGGTCTCATCCGAATCAATATAACCCATGCCCCCAATCTTATAACCATAATTTCCATAATAATTTCAACTCTTCACAGAGCCAGTGGGGATTCACCTCCCCTGAGTCCAATTTTCGACCAACTTGTCCCCCTTATCTACCTTGTCCACAATATTTTCAAGATTCATACTCAGTTTCACCAGTCCAAAATAGAAAACCATCAATTTTGGAAATGAGTATGCGTGAGTCCAAACAAAAATCACAAAATCTGATGGACTCACAATTTCACCACGAATTCCAAAACAACACTTCATCTTTTCAAGACCAATCGCAACAAAGCGATGAACCTATCAACTATGAAAAGATGCTTGAAGCCATGACTCAGGCTCAAAACGCTCGTAATCACGACATAGATATGATGGTCTAATCTCTACGTTCTCACTGTTTGACCAGTTCTGATGTCGGTAACCATTTTGTTAGAGCCAAAGAGTCATGTTGTTTTGGAACACAAGGTTTCATTTCAGCACAATCATTTGAACTTGCCCAAACTACAAATTTTGAAAGTGACATTGACAGTTTGACAAGTTATCCCTTTCCTGAAATTGAACTTGAAAATGAATATGATCATGAACCTCAACTTAGTAATTCAATTTTACTTCCTGATTCAATTATGACTCTGGTGTCTTCACCTGATTTCAACCTTTTTCCTGAGTCAGCATTGGATCCTGTGCCAATTCATCATGAAATTGAATCACCCATCTTTGATGATCATATTGAACTTGACCAATTTTACACTTTTGAAAGTCCTATTGACAAATTGGTAAGTTCTTATTTTTATGACATTGAATGTGACCTAGATTCTCAAATCTGTGATCCAGTTCAAATTCCCGAATCAATATTGACTCCTGTTTTGTTACCCAACTTGAGTAATATTTTAGAGTCAGTTTTTGATTCCCACACCTATCATTCTTGAACTTGAATCACCAATATTAAGTCACATTCTATTGTTGGAAAATAAATGTGGACTTGAGTTTCAACTTCTTGACTTGGACCCACTTTCTGAACCAATCTCGACTCCTGAACCTTTACTTGACTTAAGTCACCTTCCTGAGTCGGTATTAGTTCCTGTACTTCCTGAGTCCAAGTCAATCATTCTATCTTTTCACACTCCATTTTGGGACAAGGCGGTTGACAAATTTGACTCCGAAATTAATTATGAAATTTGAAAATTAGATGGGGTTAAATTTTTAATAAAAATTCTTCATGGATACAACATTTTAATGGGTTATATTAAAGAGATTTTTGGTGGGTTCCTTCGAACTCCACGAAAAGTCGATTGGGCCGCATTTCGTGGACCAATCAGACCACTACCGGAACCACCACCTTAAGGTAGTATCTTCCTTCCCTTTCTTCCTTGTCATGCATCTATGCATTAATTCATACATTGAGGACAATGCATGAGATTGGTGTGGGGGAGGGTCTAACATAACTTAAGTTTTTTCTTTTATTAAAATTTCTTTACTTTTAAAAACTTTTTGAAAATAGAAACAATATTTTGACATATTTTTTGTAAGAAATTAAGTCAATTTTAAGGAATAGGAAAATCAAAATTAGGATATCTTAAACTTGGTCAAAATAAGATTATTTGTTTGATTTTAAGGATAGGAAGATAATTTGTCAAAGTAATTTAGTCTTGATCTTTACCTTAATGAAATATGCATACTTCATACACTTACACACTTAGGGTTCAAAAATAAAGATTCTTATGCCTTATAAAAAATATTATGAAAAAGAAAAAAATATATATATAAACAAATCTAATTATTGATTAGCTAGGTGCTTTGGCCTAAGCAAGCCTTAGTATTTATGCAAAAGATAATTAGATAAGTTTGAGAAAAAAAGTGTATATATAAATCCTCTGATTAAGCTGAGTATTTATGCCTCATGAAGCATAAGTATTTACGCCTAAAAGGGGTTCATATAATAAAATCCTTAGTTTTGTGGCCTTGTTTGCTCGAGTCCTTAAGTCCTTGGGGTGTTTTCTCACCCAGTGCCCTAAGACCGTTTGGTTTGGGAGTCATCGATTAAAGGCTCGTTACATGGGCAGATTAGAAAGCCAAATAGGACTAAGGAATAATACCACGAAAAAATATATATACATATAAATAAATAAGGCATAAGAGTAAGAGTTAATGAACCCTTAGTCAAAATTTTCACTATCACAAGGTGCATATAACTTAGGGTAAAGTAATAGACTAAATGAGAAGTACAATTTGACTCCTTACTTAGATTGATAACAAATGTTTGAATAGAGACTAAGTTTAAGAATGAAAAATTTAGTTTTCCTATAACTTATAGATTACTTAAGTCTTACAATTATATTTCAAATATTTTGCTCTTTCAAAATGTTTTTCAAAAATACTAACTCTTTGTTTCTCTTTCTTTATGGATTTTGTGGGTGTAATCTACTGAAAACCCTCACGAGACAAAACTCATCCTCTAGGGGAAACCTAAAGGTTTAACGGCTTGTTGCACATGCTCAGTGCAATCGCGTGACCTGCGAAAGTGGTCTAATAGTCCTTAGTATAGTTTAGTTGTTTTGCTTGAGGACGAGCAAAAGATAGGTATGAGGGTGTGATTGTTCACTAATATTGCACATTTAATATCATATTCTCCTACTTATTATAGAATAAACTCTGCATTTTTCTAATTAAATGTTTAATTTATTTGCAGGCCCATTCCTAAAGGAGAGTGAAGAAAAATGAGCCCAAAAGCCCACCAAATCCTGACTTAATTCAGAATAAATTCGAAATCAAGGAATCAGGGCTAAATCTTGGCAAATTAGAGAAGTTGAAAGCCGGTTGAGAAGAATCCTCCCTGAATCGATCGGTTGAAGCCAAGGATCAAAGGCCATTTCGTCAAAATCCCGGACATAAACTGCAAATCCAGATAAAGATAATTACAAATCAAGAAACCGGGGAGCACCACCAATAGGGTGTGGCCACCTGGCCACACCCTGGCTTCGGAAACACGGCCAAAGCCGCGCTTTCGTGGCTCTGTTGGAGAGTTAGGGGGAGCGTTTGCTCCCCCTGTCTTCGTTTGATCCTGTAGGTTGGGTTTTGCCTATAAACACTGGGATTTTCAGAGCCTTCAGGGGACGATCATGCAGAGATAGGAATTAGTCCAGTTTTTCACTCTTTGTAGTATAGGTTTTTATTTTCTTTTTATGTAATTTTAATTTGTATGTAAGCTTAAGTTAGATTGAGATTCATGTAAGTAAGAGAGAGAGGCTTATGTTAAGAGTGACACCGATGTACCCTCCTCCTTTCTTCCATCGTTTCTGCAAGCAATAAAAGGTAATTTTTTTTTATGTTAGTCTTTACTTTTGTTTTCTTCTTCTTCTTTCTACTTTACCTCTTTTGGTTTTGATGAGCATGCAAGTGAATCCAGAAGCATCAGTATAACAATGTTTGTGTGAGTGCCAACGATAATTCATAACGATGTTCTCCTCCTCAAGACTCGTATCATTTCATTCTTGTTCGTCTTGATAATTTAATGCGACTGGGGACTAAGCTTGATCCTATGGCTTATGCGTTGAACGCCTCCGAAGTAAGGTAGAACATGCAAGGGTTCTAGGTAAGTCATCAACCAAATTAGGTAAGTATTTCTTTAATCTTCTTTCTTTTCTTTTATTTCTTTAGTTTAGATCACCAACACCACATCTTCAATCTTTTTCACTCTTTTTCAATTTATTTGTACATAGTCATTTTCTGATTTTCTCCACCTTCTCATTCTACCATTTTCTTTCTCACTTAACTTTAACCTAATTTTTCTCTTTTTCTTTTAAGGAACTAAAGAAGAACTTTAACCAAACTTTGTATCTTAAAAGAAGACTTACTAAAAAGCTTCCATCGCTAGTTCCTCCTTGTGGATCACGACCCGCATAACCACTTGCTATTGTGGTAGAATTGAGTAACTTGCACTTTTCATTCTTAGTTCTGAAGTTTCGTATTTTTGTGTGCAGGTTCAACCTCAATCAGGGTGTCAAAGAAAAGTTTTCTCACTCAATGGATGACATCACGATTGGTTGAGATCTAACCATCAAATATCAGTATCCAATGATGCATGATGTAAACATTGAAGAAAAATAAAGGCAAAATGCCAGTTTTTAGCCTTGTCACCTTCTCTAGTACATAGACTTGCACTTGCCTTTAATTTAGAAGAATAAGTCATATTTTGAAGTCGAGTATGCCTAAACAATAGTTTTAGGCACTCTTCTTCCTGATCATTCCTCTTGATCCAGACGGATGGCTTATCTAGCCTGACTTTTCCATATGTAATAGTGGCATGTCTCCCTTTTTCTGTTCGATCGATCGAAGTATGATTCAGACAAAGCCTATAAATAATCAGATGAACTGATTGGATAAGTTTATCTGATGGCTTATCAAGCTAAACTCATTAAAGAAGGTTTGTGATGCATCTGGGTAAAACCTTTCCAGTGTTTCCACATTCATATCAAAATGTGGTGACCGAATGAGAAGCAGAGAGTCACGAGGAACATTAATCTCTGGATAAAATCCCCATGGAGCTTTACACTAATTTCTATAATCCCCAACAAAATTTTTAGAAGTCATGAAATATGTTCACTTCAAGTGACACAGCAATCCAACGTCTCCGACGACTAAGGATAAAGGATAAAAGTTGGCTTTTAAGCCCAACGAAAAATCCTCGACAATTCATCATGCTGAGAGGAATAGCATGGTTAGCCCAACTCAAATGATAGTTAGTAAAAACATACCAAATTCATGTTAGCCCAGAGGCCTTCCACTATAGTTTTGATGATGATTAACTCATGTAGTTATAGTTTACTAATAATCTTGTGATGTTTAATTTCAGATACTTAACCAAGATATTAGTAGGTGATTAGCTTCAACAAAGGTGTTTTGGAGCTTTCATATGGTGATTCAAGAGCCCGAGCGTCAAAGTTTATATCTAGCACTTGTTGGAGTCAAGCTCGATGGATAACGTTTAGATCGAGTCGACTTGGAGACAGAACTCTACAAGAAGACTTCAGTACAGTATTTAGTTTATAGTTTAGATCCATTGTTAAAGATTAGATAGTGTGATATGCTCAAGTTCACAACACACACACGTTTCATGTTTATTGGTTTTTGGTTTTTGGTTTAACCGATCTTGGCTTTCATGAATGATAGAATCAACAAGTTTACATGGTTTAATATATATTAGATTAATTCTATATACATCTATGCTTCAACTATTTAAACAAACTTAGTTTGATAGTCTATTTCATGAGTTTGGAGTTTTGGTATTTTAACAAAACTTACTTTCAGATTTAAATGTCAAAATCATTGATATATATCTTTATATGTATATTGGATTATATCCATATACTATATGCCTCAAAGTTGTTTCAATATCATGTTTTTGTATTTGGATGAGTTTTGAAAAAAATGATTTTCCATTTCAAAATCTAAGTTTCGGAAAATACGAATTTTGGCTTTCAGCAAAATTTCTAAGTTACAAAAATAGTTCAAAATGTTTGTAACATAGTTTGATTTTACTCAAACATGTTTGTATATCAAAGTATTATGCTGAAACTATTTTTGTGGATTTTTAGAGATTTTATGGGATTTATAGGATAATAAAAACCCAGTTTTAAAGTTCTGAAAATGCCCTGCCAGGCTCTGGCGGTAGACCGAGCCGGTCGATCGGACCCAGAGTCGGTCGGACCGACTGACGTGCACAAGGACGTGCACGCAGGCCAGCCACTTAGGCCGGTCGACCAACTGAAAGTGCCCCACTCTCGGGTGGGGGCGGTCGACCGTGAGGCTTGGCACAGTCGACCGAGCGGTCAACCTGCCAGAGAGCAACTGCTCTTTGGATTTGGCACGGTCGACCACAGGGTCGACCGGCAGGCTCAATGGTCATATTTTTGACCGTTGGCCGGTCGACCGGGCGGTCGACTGGAAGGTTAAAACTGACCTTTCTACCATCCAACAGGTAGATTTGGATTGGGCCTATTTATACCCCAATCTTTGGCCAGTTTTAACCAAGTTTTCAAGAGCAAAATTTCTCCCATTCTCAAGTGTTTTAAAGCAAGTTTTCAAAAGAATTTTGAGCTTTAAAGTTTACATCTGATTTGGTGTTTTTATAGGGTTTGGAAAATCAAAGAAAAGTGATTTTGGGAAAAGTATTTTGGTTCATCTTCTTCATCCTTATTTCTAGTTTTTCCCAAGGATTTTCTTTGAGTATTTATTTTTCATTCCTTGTTGTTTTTCACACTTGAGCTATCATTCTATCCTATCTATTAGGATCTTTTATTTTGTGGAAAAAAAGGAATTGGATTGTGGTCTTTTGACCACCAAGTTGTAAACCCTCCTTATTTGTGTTATCCCTCTGTGTAGAGGTTGATTTTTTGAGTTGTGGCTTTGTGCCCTATCCCTCTAGTGAGAGGTTAATTGGTTGTTTGTCTTTGTGCCTATCCCTCATTTGTGAGGTTGATATTGGTGGCTTTGTGCCTAGCCTCTAAGTGTAGAGGTTGTGTTGTAATTGAGAGAGGAGTTATTTATTCCCGGTTATTGTATTGCCCCAAATTCTCAGTGGAGGTTCCCTGTGTGGGAGTCCTGTGTGGATAAGTTAGTGAAAATCTTTCTGTGTGAAGGCGAAAACGTAGAGCTGTGTGCTCGAACCTTGAAACAAATCTCAGTGTTTGCGTTTGATCCATTGACTCTAACTCTCTTTCTCTTTTATATTGTGCCTTGCATTATTTCATATTGTCATATCATACTTATATGCTTGGTTGTGATTGTTTGTGTGCCTTACTTGTGTTTAACCACGAGAACTTCATATAGCACCTCAACTCTTATTCAGAGGAATCAAGAGCAGTTAGTCCAGAGCCCTTCACCGGGAATTCAGCTACACTCGTTGGTAACATTAAGTGTGTTGCAATTAAGTTTTAATTTTCACATTTTGTTCATTAGATTAGCCGTACACCTATTCACCCCTCCTCTAGGTGTACTTACAATTGGTATCAGAGCCTACGCTCCTGATATTAGGTTTAACCACCTAAGAGTGTGATCTTGGTTTTGCTAATCTATCATTTGCATTTGCACATTTATATTGTTTACACATACTCATGGATTGCTTGTCACCTACCATGTTTGATGTCTCCAATATTGACATGTGAAAACTTAGGATGTCCACGTATCTAAAAACCCTAGGCTTGCATGTTTTCCTTGCCGCTACCAAGAAATTCTATCTTGGTAATAGCAAGCATATAGAGGCCAATGCACAAGCCCTTGAGGCACTTAGAAGCACGCTTAATAAAGAATATTTGTGCTTTAGTTTCTAATTGTAATTCAGTCTTTGCAGTGTGGAACACATTGACCTCCTCCGAGCTACAAACGCCCAACATTGTGGAGGATGAATCTAGCGGAGAATCTGAGCAACAATGCTACATGGTCCAAAGGAATGACTCCCTTGAGGTATACTCGGAAACTCAATTAGATGGTGATGATGCTAGTTCTTCTTGTGATGATTATGTTGATCCAAATGCTTTAAATGAAGAACTATCTATTATATCTGAAAAATTGTTAGAAAAATATAATCTTTTAAAAAAGAAGAGTTTTAAACTTAACAAAGAAAATAAGGATTTGTGTTCAAAACTAAATTTTGTTTTGCAAGAGAAAGTGGAGATTTCTAATGAAAGGGATTCATTGAAATCCAAACTTGACCTTGCTCTAAAAGAAAATAAAATTTTAAAAAATAAAAATGATTGTGAAAATGTTTTGAAGAAAAATGAATCTTTAACTTCAAAACTTGACTTTGTTTTAAAAGAAAATGATTCTTTGAAAAACAAAATTGATTTGATTTCAAAAGAATTGGAAGATTGTTTAAAGAAGAACATTTCTTTGAAAAATGATTTAGACAATCATGTTTGCCATACTAGTGTAGCTTCTTCATCTAACTTACCTACTGCATGCACCTCTTCTTCTAGGATTGATAATGATATATGTTTGTTAAAGAAGAGTGTGGATTGTTTGGGCTCCACTTTGAGCCATTGTGCTTTGAACCACTCACGGTTGGAATCAATGTTTCGAAAGAAACAAGTTCCATCTTTGCATGCACACAAACCACGGCATACACATGCTCCTCACGTACACACTTATAACACGATGTATGCTCATGTGTACACTTGTACACATTGTGGACATAAGGGCCACCTTGCTAAGTTTTGTTATGATCGTATACGTGAATCAAATTTAGCAACTAAATTTGTTTGGGTTACGAAAGGTGCTAACCCTCATGGACCCAAAAGAGTGTGGGTACCAAAGACCACCCCTATGTTATTTGATGTAGGTGTGGACTCTCACTTGACGTGA
Organism: Agave tequilana; assembly: GCA_038442645.1. Lineage (NCBI taxonomy): Eukaryota > Viridiplantae > Streptophyta > Magnoliopsida > Asparagales > Asparagaceae > Agave > Agave tequilana. Next base: position 149,195 of record JAVJIF010032325.1, read on the forward strand.
GAGCAATGGTGCCTTGAGGTGGAAGCGAGCTTAAAGAGGACTATTTGGATGCATCACTTTCAAGGAGAGTTTGGTGGGAGGACCACCTTGTTTTGGAGACATGGAGATGTGCCTTATTGGTTTGGTAACGATCTCTAACTCCCATTTATGTTTACATGCTTTTCATGATATTGAGTTTTAGCATGTTTTGATTAGTATGTTAAATGACATGATTATTAGACTTATGATATGCATGATTAGTATTTGAAACACCCATGTTTAATATGGACTTATATTTTTGTGTTCTCACATTTGTTTAGCTAAAATGTATATCATAGATCTAATGCATGTTCATTTACATAATGATCATATGAGTATTGTTTTGATTTCCATGCTTCATGCTTTGATTACATGTTTAGATGTTAGTTTTCATTAAAACTTAGGTATATACTAATACAACTAGTGAGCCACAAATAGACTATTATATGTTTGTGCTTAAATGCTCATTTGTACCCATTAGATGTACTAGTATAGCTTAGTTTTGATGATTCATACATTTTGACTTATATTCCCATTTTGTACATGTTTTCATGTTTATGTTTAAACTTCATATATATATCATTGTGTCTAAACTATTAGCTATACATATACATCCTTGAGCCACTTGCCTTCATGCATATACTTTTGTGGACTCGTTTATATTTGAATATGTATGTATACTTTAGTTTGTACATGACATACATATACCTTGAAGGATTCTAGTTTTGATGATTTTTATGTTTTTAAGGAATTTCATATTAAGCATTATTGCCTAGTTTCATGATATTGTGTTTCACATAACTCTTATACACTCACTTTATTTATTATTTTCTCATGATGCTATTTTCATGAGTATGATATGGGCTTTATAGATTTCGAGTGTTTGGTGTTCATGTGATTTACATACTTTTCATGGAATATTTTTTTGTTTTATTCCTTACTTGAAGGATTTCGTACTAGTTTACAAATTTTTCTTATAACTAGTTTGTATTCTTCATTTTGGATGAGTTTTCAATTATGCTAAACTATTTTCAAACCTATTTTTGAAAACCCTTTCCATTTAAAGGGCGGTTGGTTGGGCGACCATGCCTTATATGCTTATTACTGAAAATTCTTTTAAACATGTGCATGAAATGGGTGATAGGAAATATGAGTTATACACTTGATCTTATTGTGTTTTCAATTGGTATCATTGAATCTTTTCAATTAGTATCACTATTGACATTTTTTTTGTATAATCATATATGTTTTTATATATATGTATGCTTACACTTCAAATAGTATTAATTTCGATTGGTATTCAATTTTTCATACATATATATATGCTTTATTTGTGCTTACTATATCTCTATATCTCTGAGCACAAATTTAGTTATGCTAAACTTGATTTCTTCAATGACTGTTATACTTCAATTGATTATGTTTCAATCGGTACCTTATACAAGCTTATGCATTATTTTATTTGGTATTTCATAAAGGGGGAGCAAATTTATATTTCATTTTTCAATTGGTTTGGTTTACCCTTGATATTTTACTCCCACACTTTACGTTGAAAAATGATTGAAAAATGATATTGATTATTTTTGGTATCAATGCTCCTAATGAAAAATTACTTTCAATTGGTACTAATCTTTACAATTGACATCAAGATTATCTATATATTTTTTAATTGACATCAAAATTTTTGGTTGGATTCGTCAAAATGATTTATTTACTTACAAATGGGATTTAAATTTGGATTAAAATATTTATTTTATGCACCTTCAATTGGTATGTTTTATTTATTTTCAATTGATATCATGTTGCACGAAATTGATATATTTTTTCAATTGGTATCATAATGTTTTGTTTTGATTTCACCCCTTATTGATATTTTTTGTTTAATTCAAAAAGGGGGAGAACATTGTTGTATTGTTCTCTTTGACCCCTTTGTTGATGATTGACAAAATGGGGGAGAAGTATTTGAGATTATATGCATGTTTATTGTTTATTTGTAAGTTTATATCAAAGTTGTTTCATATTGATATTTTTTTTATTGTGAGTATCAAAAGCTTTTATTGATTATCTTCCAATTGGTATCAAGAATTTTTTATTGATTGGTATCAAAAGTTTTTATGTTGCTTTTATTGATGAAGTTTTCACATTGAAATTTTTATTGGTATCAAAAGCAATTATTTAAAGAACATGTTTATTTTAAAAAGAAAGGAATTTATTTTAAAAGTTTGGTATCAAGAGCATGTTCATTTCATTATTTTATGCATGATGATGCATAATTCATGTTTAGTATTCATTGCATATATTTATTGTTTATTGCTATGCATGAATTAAGGGGAGCTTCTTTGAAGTTTAACTTTAATCCATGCATATATAACTCTATGAGTTTTGTCATCACCAAAAAGGGGGAGATTGTTGGCCCAGAGGCCTTGCACTCTAGTTTTGATGATGATTAACTCATGTAGTTATAGTTTACTAATAATCTTGTGATGTTTACTTTCAGATACTTAACCAAGATATTAGTAGGTGATTAGCTTCAACAAAGGTGTTTTGGAGCTTTCACGTGTGATTCAAGAGCCCGAGCGTCAAAGTTTATATCTAACACTCGTTGGAGTCAAGCTCGGTGGATCACGTTTGGATCGAGTCGACTTGGAGATAGAGCTCTACAAGAAGACTTTGGTACTGTGTTTAGTTTATAGTTTAGATCCATTGTTAAAGATTAGATAGTGTAATATGCTCAAGTTCACAACACACACATGTTTCATGTTTATTGGTTTTCAATTTTTGGTTTAACCGATCTTGATTTTCATGAATAGATAGAATTAATAAGTTTACATGGTTTAATGTATATTAGATTTATTCTATATACATCTATGCTTCAACTATTTAAACAAACTTAGTTTGATAGTCTATTTCATGAGTTTGGAGTTTTGGTATTTTAACAAAACTTACTTTCGGATTTAAATGTCAAAAATATTGATATATATCTTTATATGTATATTGGATTATATCCATATACTATATGCCTCAAAGTTGTTTCAATATCATGTTTTTGTATTTGGATGAGTTTTGGACAAAACGATTTTCCATTTCAAAATCTAAGTTTTGGAAAATACGGATTTTGGTTTTCGGCAAAATTTCTAAATTACAAAAATAGTTCAAAATGTTTATAACATGGTTTGATTTTACTCAAACATGTTTGTATATCAAAGTATTATACTGAAACTATTTTTGTGAATTTTTAGAGATTTTATGCAATTTAATAGGATAATAAAAACTCAGTTTTAAAGTTCTGAAAATGCCCGCCAGGCTCTGGCGGTCGACCGGACCCAGAGTCGGTCGACCGGACCGGTCGACCAACGTGCACAAGGACGTGCACGCAGGCCAACCACTTAGGCCGGTCGACCGACTGAAAGTGCCCCACTCTCGGGTGGGGGCCGTCGACCGGACGGTCGACCGTGAGGCTTGGCACGGTCGACCGAGCGGTCAACCGGCCAGAGAGCAACTGCTCTCTGGATTTGGCACGGTCGACCGCACGGTCGACAGGCAAGCTCAACGGTCATATTTTTGACCGTTGGCCGGTCGTCCGGAAGGTCAAAACTGACCTTTCTGCTAGCCCACAGGCAGATTTAGATTGGGCCTATTTATACCCTAATCTTTGGACAATTTTCACCAAGTTTTCAAGAGCAAAATTTCTCCCATTCTCAAGTATTTTAAAGCAAGTTTTCAAAAGAGTTTTGGGCTTTAAAGTTTACATTTGATTTGTTGTTTTTATAGGGTTTGGAAAATCAAAGAAAAGTGATTTTAGGAAAAGTATTTTGGTTCATCTTCTTCATCCTTATTTCTAGTTTTTTCCAAGGATTTTCTTTGAGTATTTATTTTCCATTCCTTGTTGTTTTTCATACTTGAGCTACATTCTATCCTATCTATTAGGATCTTTTGTTTTGTGAAAAAAAAGGAATTGGTTTGTGGTCTTTTGATCACCAAGTTGTAAACCCTCCTTATTTGTGTTATCCCTCTTGTGTAGAGATTGATTTTTAGAGTGGTGGCTTTGTGCCCTATCCATCTAGCGAGAGGTTGATTGGTTGTTTGATTTTGTGCCTATCCCTCATTTGTGAGGTTGATATTGGTGGCTTTGTCCCTAGCCTCTAAGTGTAGAGGTTGTGTTGTAATTGAGAGAGGAGTTGTGTACTCTCGGTTATTGTATTGCCCCAAATCCTCAGTGGAGGTTCCCTGTGTGGGAGTCCTGTGTGGACAAGTTAGTGAAAATCCTTCTGTGTGAAGGCGGGGACGTAGAGCTATATGCTCGAACCTCGAAACAAATCTCGGTGTTTGTGTTTGATCCATTGACTCCAACTCTCTCTCTTTTATATTGTGTTTTGCATTGTTTCATATTGTCATATCATACTTATATGCTTGGTTGTGATTGTTTGTGTGCCTCACTTATGTTTAACCACGAGAGCTTCATATAGCACCTCAACTCTTATTCAGAGGAATCAAGAGGAGTTAGTCCAGAGCCCTTCACCGGGAATTCGGGTACACTCGTTGATTACATTAAGTATGTTGCAATTAAGTTTTAATTTTCACATTTTGTTCATTAGATTAGCCGTACACCTATTCACCCCCCCTTAGGTGTACTTACAATTCATTGATAGTTGAGGGTTTGCTAAAAATCCTAAGGGACCTGATCTCACCTATCCCCACCAGAGTCCCTTACCAATTCCCTTCCATGAACTAGTAGAACCACAAACTATATTTATTTCTCTAGCGAAATAATTACAGATTTACCCTGTCATGTTAATACTATACCTCTGATAGTAAAACTTCAATATATCCCCAGCAGATATAACTACTACTTGTCAATTCTCTTCAATATAATGATGGGTCCACTAAACATTGTTCAAATCGTAAAATCAATTCTGGTCAAGTAAACACCACACCTCTGACCAAACATTGCTCAAATCACAAAACCAATTCCAGTTAAGTTAATACCACATCTCTGACCAAATTTGCTAAACTGCAAAACACATCCCTGTTAAGTTAATATCACACTTATGGTAGTCGTTTTCTCAATTTTCTCAAAGAAAATGAGATTTGCAGTACTAAGTTTAATATCACACCTCTAGCATTAAGTTAATATTATATCTATGACAGTGAACCTTCCCAATTTTTTCAGTGAAAAACGGGACCTATGGTTAATACTACACCTCTCCAATGCTAAGTTAATATCACACCTCTGGCACATATTATTGTTAAGTTAACATTATACCTCTAACATTAGTCATTTTAATTTCTCCAGTTGGAATAAAATTTCTGGTTAATATTACAGTTCTCCAGTGTTAAGTTAATTAATACCTCTAGTATGCAAAACAAGCCCTTGTGATGTTAAACTCTGACAATAAACTCTCTTGATTTCAAACTCTCTCATTGGAGTTATCGAACGATTGCTAAACTAATCGTTACCTCATGCAATCACAATTCAATCACTTTAGTCCGTCTGATGTTCAAATACAAAGAGAAAATAGAGGCGAGACAAAGGCAAAATAAACACTTTTATTATTCATATCAAAATGGTAAAAGTGATACAAACACTTTCTTATTCAATAAGATGAATTGTTACAAAAGATAAAAAGTTAATCATGCTGAGCGAGAGACTTTATCTGGTCCTTGAGGCGTTGAATATCTCTTTGACGTGCCTCTCCTTAACCTCAGCCAAAGCTTGCGCCCTTAACTCCGCATCTGATAAAATCTTCTTGAGAAATGAATCATCAATCGAGTTGGTATTCTCTAGGTTTCTCAGATCCTTCAAGTATCCAATTGCTCTATCAGCACTTGGCATGCTTTCGCTTAATCAGAATCCCCGGTCTATTAGATATTTACAATTTGGTTCTTGAGAAATGATCGTGCGAACTAAAAGGAACTTCGCTCAGTAAGTACCAATTCAGTGTAATACTTCATCGTGGTGAAGAAGTGCTCGACCATCTGGAGGGTCAGTTCTTCTAAGATGTCCATAGTTAGTGTTAGCGCTGGAGGAGCACTTCCTGATCCAATATCTCAATGGTGACAGAGGTGCACTCAGAAATCAAAGGTGGTGCATTTGTCCCTCCCAAGAGTACAGATGTGAGCTGGGTCAAGAGCAACCTTATCTCTGAAGTTACCACAAGAGCTTCAGATATTGAAGTGCGAATAACATCCTGAGTAGTGGCAACTTCGAGAGTAGGATGGACCACCAAGGTCTCCTCCACTGAGGCAACAACAGAGCCTTCCTCTGCACCAGAGCTCATGATCAGAGTGGTTGTTTGATCCACCAGTAGATCTCCTATAACCACTGCAATAGTGTTAGTAGCAACGTAAAGAACCAGAGTTTTGTATAAGACTTTTGTTGTATCTCAGCTAGTTGAAGAGAAGGAGATAAGACTTTCTGTGGGAATCCTCGGGCTGGGATGGTCCCTCTGCCATGCCCTCTGCACATATGGAAACCCCTCCAGCTTCAATCACAGAAACCTCTGAGCCCTCAGTCTGAGATAGTTCCTCGATCATTTCAACAATGCTGGAAGAAGTCTCCCTGATAATGGCAGCAGCAATCTCCCCAGAAGCTTGCACCCCCGGCGGTAGTTACTGGAGACTTTAACTCAGGCTGTGTGGTTTCCACCTCGTTATCGGCAGCACTGGTGGTCCCAAATCACCCACCCGAATTTCTGAAGAAGTACAAAGAAAGGACAATATCAAAAACATGTCTATACAACCTGTAAAAGAAGGTACAACATAGTCAGAGATTACCTTCCACGGAGATGAATTTCATCTTTTCAGCTACTAAGTGTGAAAACTTACTGCTATCAAGAGCAAGATGCATGTTGTCCCAGTCAATATCACTCCCCGAGTAATCTACCTCCTCACTCGAAGAAGGTGAAGCTTAAGCACACGCTACCTCAGCTATCGAAGATTTAACTGCCACGAGTCTAGTAGTCGGACTCTGCTCTGGCATCCCCATAAATGACATCATTTTAACTGGGGGACTTGGCCGCATGTCCTTTGGGCCAGTACTTTCTTCTTGACCCTGGGAAAAAGTCAAGGGAATAATCTCAGTGGTCACCGGTACTAGTACAGCTTCACCCTTGTTTACTTCCTTTTCTTCTAACAATTCCTCAATGGTAGCCAATTGGAGACCTCGAGCCCGACGACTCCTCAGATGCAATTGGACACTGAAATCCTCATCAAGACCAACGCGAGCTGATTCAGGCTCTGTCTCTTAAATCGAGATTCCCTTAAAGGAATTTCAGCTTTGGGTTCCCGACATGTTCTCTTCTGACTTGAGCCAGCTTCAGCAGGCTGGGATCAAGCACGCTTCACAACCGATCTTTGTGAGTGTTGTTGACAAGACACTTCAGCAGTCTGCTCTCTTTGTCCATAAACATCAGCGGCTTTTTCCCGACCAGCCTTGAGTTCAGCTTCAAGAAATTCGTTCATTCCTTTTTTACTGGTGGTCTTAGATCCCTTACGAGCGTTATAAATATATTTGATAACCTTGATGCACGAGGTATTGATCTCGTAACCCGGCATCATGTCAGCAATGACATATCAGGTGTAGAAGCTGAGGCTGTTATAAGAATTGGGCGTTCATTGGGGAAGACTGAATGTCACCTCATCCCTCGGCCATGTGGAAGTACCATGATTATGCCCCTTCAAACAGATTCCTGCTGAAGCAAAAATTAGTATTTCGATTTCCCACATAAATCTGGTCGTATCCAAATTGTCTGGCGAACTGACTTGGTAAATATGGCTCGATCGTGCAAGTGTCATCTTGATGAAATATCAGATACTCGGGTCGAATGTTGATCATCCAACAAAAGATACCGGTGGATAAGGTGGTGAACCCATCTGAACTTGTAAAGTCCAAGAAGCGATCTCCGTAGGATGTATCCTAAATGTCGGGGAAGCACCAGACCAGCTGGTAATTGACGTCGCTCTGAATGGTTCTTCTGATAAAGAACATATATGCATGTTGCCAAGTCTGAGTGCAACAGCTTCTGCAGGAATGGCACAAAATCTGCTGATGCCTGCACTATCATCATCAGGGATGGACAATGCATAACATACTATGCCACCAAGTAGGTGTAGGGGAGTTCGACTCTGGGATTAGCACCTTCAGCTCAGGATCGCTGTTCTAATTAGCGAGCACATTGCCCTCATCATCTACCAAGGATTCTACTTTGCAGAACGTCTTGGTCAACACCCAAAGCCCGCTCTGAATACACCCCATCATTGTCAGAAGAAGGGCAATATTTAGACCAAATGCCAATAAGACGGCTGGGTATATCACGTCTACAACTATGAATTCATGGGAAAGTGTGGGCACGATGCATCACTTCAACCACAGCATCAAGAATCCAGCCAGTAGAGCCCTATTAGAAATAAGAGTTTTGGCTTGGTGATGGAAACTTTCGAAGATTGTGCCTGGTCTGAAAGTGTCTTCATTAGATTTCATAATGTACGATCTTATTGATGCACTAACTCTCTCCTTGATCTCTACATCCATGCTTGGGGCTAGGCGAGACAGTCTGTCAACTTTTTCTCCCAAACCGTTGAAAGGATAGTTCACTTAGGCCATCTGTCTGACTCCTCCAGATCTCAACCCAGTGGTCTCGGAATAGATGTGAAAGTGGCACAACACTTCCATTACATCGCGTATACCAAGGGAGTACTCTCCTCCATCACATGCAACTCCTCAGCCGATGAGATATATTCTCCATATGGGATGTCTCTCATCGATAACCCTGAGACTTCATACATCTCGTGTAAAAGCAAACCTCACTCTCCGACCGGGGTGAAGAATGTGCAGGTCTCTGGGTTGTAGCGCTCCAGCATAGAGAAAAGTGATGATTTCTCTGTGGGATGCCATATTGGACAGCCCTGACTGTAGCGTAGAGGCTGGTCTATATCCGCTCTTCTTTCAAGTCTTCGAGGACAAAGCCCACCATCCTTAACCATCAATACTTGTCAGAAGAATGGACCTATCCCAGTTCCCGGAATTCTCCTTTTGGGAAGTCACCATTTATGGCCATGAATTGGTTGATGAAAGTTGCTAGTTAATGAGGAGTCTCGCCTATCGGATACTCTGCCTTCAATGAACCCAGTAGAATTCCAGCTACATTCCTGTCGTGCCCTGTCGGGATTGCAGTGTGATGAGAGATCCGCCCGAGGGAAACTCCCGACTACTCCTTTGTCAGCTCCAACTTCCTTGATTGATGGAGGACATCGAAAGAATGGATGACAAGGAGAACATCCTCCCCATCGGGAGAAAGAAGCATCATTCTCCAAGCTGACGAAGCCATTTGTAGTTGTCGTCGTACATCACTTCTGCATTCTTATCGACAGAATCTCTGAATAAAAAGTCCGGCTTTCTTAGCAGCGTACGGGCATTCGATTCAAATCGCCTATCTGTGATGAGCTCCCAGAGAGTCAGCAAGCTAGCCTGCCTCAACTTGGTTTGTCGCTCCTGATTCTTCCTAGTAAACATCGGTACAGTCCTTCTAAGGTTGGAGATAATGTACGAGTCCGGTCCACCCACATGGCCAAAGTGATATCTCTTCGCCAGAGGGTTGAAGAATATCTCACTACAAAAAGAAGAAAACACAAGGTCAACATCTTAAAACAGTATAAGACTACAAGTGTTGAAGCCTAAACGCGGGTCTCAACACATGAGACTCGCGTCTAGTGAAATGAAATGCGAGGCTCATACGAAGTTCGCGTCTGAACTTCATACTTGAAAACTTAGAAAAATTTCTAATTATTGAGACTCATACATGAGTCTCAAGAGGAATGAAACTCGCATTCAGAAATCTAAAAGCGCAAAGCTCAACATACTCGCATTTAATTCATAGACACGGAAGACACGTTATAAGACAGAAATGCGAGGATCATCAAATCCACATTCTGCTCAACACGAGAGCCGCGTTTACAACTCTAACACGGGTTTGTGAGCTCTGCGTCAACTGTTCAACTTCAAAAGAAGTTTTTGAACTTCATTAAGAAGCAGAGCCTCTTCGTGTTCTCAGCAATAGCGAAAGTTCACTCACTAGAGATAGTGACCTCCTGAGAAAGAGAACCACCCGCAGTGGTTGGCGCAGCAGCGATGCTTGAAGAAGCACCGAAATGCTTGCCTTTTGGGACCATTTACACGGTGGAAATCTTTTGAAAAAGATTGGAAGAAAAGCTAAAAGCTTTAGGGTTTCTTTGAAAGCTCGAGAGCTTTTAGTCTTTAGACGCGGCTCTGAATATTGAAGACAATCAAATAATGGCTGTTCAAAAGACCACTGTCTTTTTTATAGGCCCTTCAATGGCTGAGATATGTGGCACGTATCTTGAGCCTAATCTGAGCTAGAACAAGCGTCCAACACGATGCTTGTATTTCAAACACATTTAATGCGACATTCGCGTCCAGAAGCATCCAGCATGATCTCCGCGTTTCATGAGATCCACGTTTCAAAGACCACAAGACTCACGTCTCAAGACCAGATAAGAGTCGCGTCCTAATATCAAAAGAGGATCGCGTCTTTATTGAAGTTCACGCTAAAGAGGACAACCATGATAGTTGCGCCTACATCAACGAGAGACATGTCTTCTCTTCCAATACAAAGAGTATGTCTTTACTGCTGTAGTCAGTTCAACAGTACACTGGCAAAGGCAATCGCCAAGTCTACCGGTTCAACAGTACACCGACAACCAAATCAGAGCTCAGATAAATTATAGATTGTGTATCTAGATACTTACAATGATTATCCCTAAAGGATTCAAGTAGTTCAATAGTACACATACGAAGACCAAAATCCAGACAAGATCAAGCTTAGAGCAACTCCAAAGATTGCCAGTCCACTCATGGGATCCCACATTAACATGAAGTCCAAAGTATTCTAAAATCCATCTCAGTCAACCTCAGAGTTTTGAAAACTTTGAATGAGATTCTGTATGCTATCTAAAAATTACTGAAGACAAGTCTTTAGACGCGGACCTCATTCCAACACGAAGTTCGCGTTTCAGTACAAAACGCTGACCTCATGTCCAACTTCAAATGCGGACCTCAGCCAGCTCCTGTTCCAACTCAAACACGGACCTCAGCTAGCTCCACGTTCCAACTCAAACACGGACTTCAACCAATTCCGCGTCTCAACTCAAATGTGAGCATGTAAGCTCTGCGTTTCAATAACAAAACAGAGCCCATGAGGGTCGCAGTTTTGTTATAACTGTCAGCCATTACTGGGTTAATTAACACCTACGTAATGAGGCTATTAATCCTCATTGTAAAGAAATTTTAGGGACAATGCTACCCCTAAGAACCTCTGTAAATAGCTATGAAAGCTATGAAAAAAGGGGATCTTAATTGAGAGAGAAAATCTCAATTGTTGAAGTTCTTGAAGCCTAGAGAGTTCTGAAAAACACCTAGAGGGGGGTGAATAGGTGTTATGCTAATCAAATGCACTTTTTAAAATAAGTTAAGATATATGATGCAAGCGGTCACTCAAAATAAGAAATTGAAGTTGAATTCCCTGTGAAGGGCTCTCAAACTTTTGCTCTTTGATTCCTCTAAATTATGAGTTGAGGTGCTTAATTGCTTCCTTGTTGATATGAGTATAGATCGAAAATGCAAGAATATGAAATGAATGCAATAATGAAGACAAAGCAAGTATTAGCACAAGTATAAGAATGTAAGATAACAAAGGAAAACAATCGCAAACATAATAGAATTTGTTTCGATGATTGAGCCACTGCTTTACGTCCCCGTCTTCACCACTATAAAGGATTTTCACTAAATCCACAAAGGAAACTTCCACACAGGAACCTTACACTCAAAGAATTACAATTGGTCTACACAAGACCGGAGTACCTAACTCCAACAATACAATCCTCACACAAGAGGAACCACAACTCAAAGAATATAAGTCACTTAGTGATTTAGAAAGACCATAAACTCTCTCTTACAACTTCTATAGAGTGGAGTATGATTTTGGCTCAAGAAGTGAAGTGAGAGAAAAATTTCAACAGTAGAAGTTAAGAAGACTTTGAAAACCAACTGAAAATTTTGCAATTGAAAGAACTTTGAAAATGAAAAGCAATGAAACACTTCTTCTCTTGAAAACTTGAAAACTTAGATATTTTTCTTGTCAAAAATCAAGGACCCATGACCTCTATTTATAGGCAAAGGATAAATATCATTTATAATTGATACTAGGTCATTAGGGGTGAGTTTAGCCACTCAGAAACAAGAAATAGTTGTTGGAATCTATAAAAAACAAAAACAACCAGAAAAGACCGTTATTGTCAGTCTGGACAGCTGCCGGTCGACCTGCAGGCCACATGGCAAACTAGCCCTTGGCTCTGGTCGACCGCCCGGTCGACCGCCAGGGAAAAAGAAAAGAGATTTTTATTCTGCCGGTTGACCGGCTCGGTCGACCGGCACAACCTGAGAGCAAGGGTCATGCAGTCGGTCGACCGGTCAGTCGACCGCAGGGTTTGACGGTCGACCAGTCTGGTCGACCAACAGACGTGCACAGACGTGCACGCCCACGACCATAAGGCCCGGTCGACCGGCAGGTCAACCGTGTTGGCGTGAAACAACTACGGTTGACCGCCCGGTCGATCGGAATGGCCTGAAATGAATTAGAAACAGATTTTTGATCTTTGAAAATATTTTTAAAATATTTTGAAATAGTTTGAGGGTAGTGAAGCATAGTATAGGATATAATATTCATGTTCTAAACTTGATATAAAAATTTGAAGAATTTATGAAACATGTATTAATATCCAAAAACAAATACTACCCAAAAATTTGTATTTTGAAAAGTGTATTTTTATATGTGTAACTTCTTGAGCACCACTGTCATATCCTTACTCTTTAACATACTAAATTCTTACATAGGTCTAGGAGACTACAAGATCTTCAATTCGGGCTTTTATTTGCATCGTTGAATAACTTGAATTCTTGATCCTGTTTTTGAGTCAACTTGAGTCAACACCACCTTCCTTTAGGGAAGAAGTATCTTGAAACCTAAGAACATTGAAATAATTTTAAATACTTAAACTGGATTAGTACAAATAACTATATATGTTTTGTGATCATCAAAACTCTAAAACCGGGTGATTGTAACCTTGGGCCAACATCTCTCCCTTTGTGATGATGACAAAACTCATGAAGTTATATATGCATGGATTAAAGTTAAGCTTCGTAGAAGCTCCACCTTAACTCATGCATAGCAATAAATATAAAGATATGTAATGGATGCTCAACACAAACATGCATAAGTGAAGAATACTTCTCCCCTTTTGCATAAACAAAAACATATATGCTCGATATCAATTGTAAAAATAAACATGCATATATGATATCAATTGTAAGTAAACATGCTTATAAACTCAAAATCATTCTCCGAATTTCTAAACATGCATATAAACTCAAAAACAATCTCCGAATTTCTCTCCCCCTTTTTATCAATCATCAACAAAAGGGTGAAAAACAAATCAAATAATAAAAAATATATGTGATATATATTCATGAAGAGGAGAGACGTGAAGTTAACTCCCCTAAATACATACATTTATATGAAAAGAAATGACTAAACTCTGACCATATAAAGCATAATATGCAATATATAAAAGGAGATGTGAAGCTCCTACTACACATGTGTATTACATACCAAAGAAAGGTCAATCACTTCAATATGACATACACTCAACATGAATCTATATATAGAGAAGATGTTAAGTTTCCCTTACATATAAGCGATACAAATCAAAATATTATGATACCAATTGAAATATATGAAGGTATACATCAAAGCATCATGATACCAATTTATGATACTAATTAAAAATAAACAAAACATTTTGAAGATACCAATTGAAAGTAAACAAAAGATACCAATGTGAAAAGATCTTGATACCAATTTAAAAAAAATCTTGTAAATTTTGATACCAATAGAAAATGACACATTGTATATTTTTGATACCAATTGAAAGATATATATATATATAGGAAATATGTGATACCAATTGAAAGTAACAATTAATTTTAACGTAACTTGATACCAAAAAAAATGTCTTGTAAGTTTTTGATACCAAATGAAAGTAAAAATCAAATTGAATTAGGTAAGCATAACTCATATCAATATAGATACCAATTTAAAATGAAACATGATACCAATATTGAAAATGTTAGCATATACCAAAACAAAGTATTTTTCATCATAAAGAGTGGGAGTACGATATCAATTGAAAATGAAATTTTTTGAAAGATATCAATTTGAAAGATAACACATAAATTTTCTCCCTCTTTATGAAATACCAATAAAAATCATGCATAAGCTTGTATAAGATACCAATTGAAAAATAATTGTCATTAAGGACTAAAACATAATTTGTCATTTAAGATGTAAAGATATAGTAAGCACAATCAAATCATATATATGTGTATGAAAATGTAAATACCAATCGAAATTGATACTATTTGAAGTTTGAAGCATACATATATAGAAAACATATGAGTATACAAAATAAATATAAATTGTGATACCAATTGAAAACATAATGAGGATCAAGTGTATAACTCATAAATACCTCCCTTTCATGCACATGTTAAAAAGATTTTCAATTTGAGCATATAAGGCATGATCGTCTAACCAACCGTCCTTCGATGGAAGGGGTTTTCAAAAAAATAAAATTTTAAAAATAATTTTAACAAGTTTGAAAACTCTTCCAAAATGAAGAAATACACAACTAGTTTTATGATAATCTTGAAAACTAGCACGAAATCTTTCAAGTAAGAAATAAAAGAAGAATATTTTTCATGAAAAACATATAAGTCACACGATCATCGACACTCAAAGTCTATAAAGCACATATAAAACTCATGAAAACAAAAATCATAAGTAAATAAGAATAATCTGAGTGCAAGAATCATGTAATCAACAAAATCATGGGAATAGACAATTAAGCTCAATTATGAAATTCCTTTATAAATATGAAAAGCATGAAAATCTAATTTTCACAAAATAATACTAACTCCAAGGCATGTGTATGTTTTGAACAATATGATGCAATGCACAAAATAAGAAAAAGAGTTTAGAGATAGTGGATCAAATGCAAACGCCAAGATATGTTTTGAGGTTCGAGTCACTGCTCTACGTCCCCGCCTTCACACAGAAGGATTTCTACTATATCATCCACACAGGACTTCCCACATAGGGAACCTCCACTGAGGATTTGGGTAATACAAATCGGGAGTACATAGCTTCTCTCTCTAACAATACAATCTCTACACAAGAGGTAAGGTACAACACAAATCACCTCTACACTTAGAGGGATGGGCACTTAGCCAAATAACTATCAACCTCACACAAGAGGGATAAGGCTCAGATACACAACTCCAACAATCACCTCTTCACTAAAAGGGATAACTACACAACCTCCACATCACCTCTCACTAGAGGGATATCAACACAATCACCTCTCACTAGAGGGATATCACAAAGTATGGAAGGTTTACAAATCTTAGTGGTATCAACAACCATAAACCAATTTTCTCATAAAATAGATCCTAATAGATAGGATAGATAGATAGCTCAAGTGTGAGAAAATAAAGTGTTTGGAATAAAGAAAAACACTTGAAAATATTTCTAAATAGATATAGAATCAAGATCAAAAACCAATTCTCAAAAGACTCTCTTTTCTTTGAAATTCCAACACTTTAAAAATAAATATAAATAAAACTTTTAAACCCCAAAAACTCTTGCTGAAAAACACTTGAAGAATAAGAATTTTTGCTCTAGAAAATCTTAGCTAAAATAGCTTAAAGAAGTGGATATTTATAGCCCATAAACAAATCTGCCCGTTGGCAGGAGCAAAGGGCAATTCTGCCCTTCTGGTCGACCGGCCGATCGACCAGCAAACTGTCACTTTTCTGACCGTTGTACCTGCGGTCGACCGCCCTGTCGACCGTGCCTAGCCAAGGTTAATCGCCCGGTCAACCGGCCCCCACCCGAGAGTGGGGTGCTCTCAGTTGGTCTACCGCGCGGTCGACCGGCCAAGTGGGCAGGCCTTTGTGCACGTCCCGTGCACATCGGTCGACTGCCAGTGTGTCTGGGCTGGGATTATTGGAAAAGAAACTTATCATTTTAATTTCAAATGAATCTCATAAAATCACATAAATTCTACAAAAATAAGTTCTTTTATTATCTTTTAAATACAAATATGTGTGACAAAAATTCAACACATATTATAAACAATTTGAACCATTTTTGTGGTATTGAAATTTGGCTTAAATACAAAAATCGTATTTTTCAAACTTTGGATTTTTGAAATGGAAAACTGTTTTCTCCAAAACTTATGAAAATATAAAAACATGATATTGAAACAACTTTGAAGCATATTGTTTATAGATATAATTCAATATACATATAAAGATTTATATCTATGTTTTTGACATGAAATACAATATCGGTTAAACCGAAAACCAAAACCAAATAAACTTTAAAATTGTGTGTGTATGTGAACTTGGGCATATCAATACTATCTAATCTTTACAATGATCTAAACATACTAAACTAAATACAATACCAAAGTCTTATTGTAGAACTCCTTCTCCAAGAGACTCGATCTAAACACGATCCAACGAGCTTGACTCCAACTGAGTACTAGATGCGATCTTGACGCGCGAGCTCTTGAATCAACTGTGAAAGCTCCAAAACACCTTTGTTGAAACTAATCACCTACTAATATCTTGAACAAATATCTGAAATTAAATATCACATGATTATCAGTAAACTATAACTACATGAGTTTAATCATCATCAAAACTAGAGTCAAGGGCCTCTGGGCCAACAAGTTCAACTCTTTTCTTAAAATTTGTTGTTATAAAATCTCTTGAAGATTCAATCATTGATAGAAGTTGTGCACTTCATCAGTGACTCGAAGAGAATATCCAAAAGGGAAGCTTTCGATCGGCTGGTTAACGGAAGACAAGAATCACCTTCCATCGCTACATGAAGAACCCGGCACTAAATAAAGAGGAGATCCACTCAAACCCTCTTCTCTTTTATAAACGGGAGTTATTCTGTTGTAATTTTCATCCATTCAAAGAAATTTAAAATAAACATATTTCTAACAGAAACAGCGTGCACGGCCACCAGGTGGCATAGCGAGGCGTGTATGTGTTAAGCCCATCTCATAACATATATTTGGCCCAAGGTTACAATCACCCATGTTTAGTGTGTTTTGATGATTACAAAACATATTAGTTATTTGTACTAATATTGCTTATTGTTTAAGTGTGTTTCAGGGTTCTAACTCTACTAAAAGGTTTACACCCTAAAAGAAAGTGTTTTGGACTCAAGTCAACTCAAAGTGGGCTCAAGACTCAAGTGTTGAAGACCTTGATGGTGAAAAGCCCCCTTGAAGAGCTTGTAGCACTTAGAACCAATGTAAGAATTAGAATGTTAAAGTCTGAGTGTTGGATATTGGCTCTAGGATACACACACCAATTTGGTTTTGTTTAAATGTGAGTCTTGTATTTAAGTTTTCATGTTTTAAAAAGTTTAGGTTTCATGCCTTAAATATATATTTACATGACTCTATATTTTACAAAAA
Organism: Agave tequilana; assembly: GCA_038442645.1. NCBI lineage: Eukaryota > Viridiplantae > Streptophyta > Magnoliopsida > Asparagales > Asparagaceae > Agave > Agave tequilana. Next base: position 166,841 of record JAVJIF010032325.1, read on the forward strand.
TAAATACCATGATTAGACCTTGTTTATATACTCCTACTAGCATATTACTTAAGTTTCCTTAAAGTCAAAAATTATTTTGCAAAATTTTTCAAAGTCAAAAATTACACTGTTTTCCTGTTTCAGGCTGACCGGCCGACCGGCCCGGTCGACCGGCCACTGTGCCTGGGCGTGCACGTCTGTGCACATCCTACGGTCGACCGGGCGGTCGATCGTCTGAGAGCAGGAGTGCTCTCGGGTTTTCTGGGTCGACCGTCCGGTCGACCGCTAGAGGAAGACTGAGAGCAGGATTGTTCTCGGGTTTTCTGGGTCGACCGCCAGAAGACCCGAGCCAACGGCTCTTTGACCAGCTGAGCTGGCGGTCGACCGGCCCGGTCGACCGCCAAGCCTGCTGCTGCCCAACGGCTCTTTCCTCTTTTGTGCAATTCTGAAATCTGTTTTTGATCTGTTTTTTGGCAGACTTTTACAGGGTTTTTCAGTTCTTTTTCAGAGCAAATAAGCTCTAAATAAATTATTTTAAATCTTTTTCTCCCTATAAATAGAGGAGAAGACTCTCTTACAAAACACCAAGAAAAATCCTCAAGTTTTTAAAGTTTTCAAAAGAGAAAAGAAAAGTGTTTAAGCTCTCTATTTCCAATTCATTCTTGAGCTAGTTTTCAGTTATGTTCCCTTGCAAAAATCATCTCTACAACTGAGTTTTTCTCACTACACTTCATAGAGCCAAAAATCCCTAACTCATTCTATAGTGAAGTTGTAAAAAGAGTGAGAGTGTTTGGTGATCTTGTTGTGATCACTCTTGTTCTTGTTCCTCTTCTTGTTCTTGTGGAGACACCTCTTCGGTAGAGGTTATTGTACTTGGTGGAGCTCGGTGCTCGGGTCTTCGGTAGACCGTTGTAATCGTCCTCGGTGGATAGTGGAAACCCTTCACGGAGGTGAAGGCGGGGAGTAGAGCGGTGGCTCGAACCTCGAAACAAACATCTTGTGTTTACGATTGCCTTGTGTCCATTCTTGCTTTAAATTTCTATTGCACTATATTGCTTTCTATTACTTACTTGTGATCTTGTTTCTTTCCTTGTGCAATTACTTCAAGCTTGTAATACTTGTGATATCTTGTGTGCATTTCATCATTGCATTTTATTCATACTTTGTTCGATCAATTCTCATACAATAAGGTTGCATTGCGCACCTCTAACCCATTCAAGGGGAATTGGGAGGAAGGAGTTCAGAACCTCTCACGGGGTATTCGGCTCTTATTCTTGTTTTGAGAGATCATTGCATCATTCATCATACTTAGTTTTAAAAAGATTGTTAGATTAGCAATAACACCTATTCCCCCCCCTCTAGGTGTTTTTCAATTGGTATCAGAGCTTGGTTACTAGGCTCTTGGCTTAACAACCCTAGAAAGATCCTAATATTGCTAATCATTTCATTCATTCTCACTTAGTAAAGATGGCCGATGGTATTAAGACACCCCCTAAGTTTGATGGACTTAACTTTCCCATATGGAAAGTTAAGATGACCGTTTTCTTGCAATCTCTAGGTAGTCGAGTTGCAAAGGCCGTGACCAAACCCTTTAGTGCACCCCCCCCCCCCCCGGTGATGAATCCACTTGGTCCGAAATAGAGACCAAAGAATTTGATGCCAATGCTAGGGCTCACTATGCACTACTTCAAGCCCTTAATGATGATGACATAGCTAGAGTTATTCATTGCAAGTCCGCATATGAAATTTGGACACATTTGCTAGTTACACATGAAGGGACCTCACAAGTAAAGAGGGCTAAGATTGACCTTCTTCGGTCCCAATATGAGAATTTTTGCATGCAAGAAAATGAAACCATAGATGATATGGTTACAAGATTTACAAAGATCACTAATGGACTTTCTTCTCTAGGTGATGCTATCGACAACGATCAAAGAGTAAGAAAGATCATCCGGGCTCTTCCTCCTTCATGGGAAGTAAAAGCAACAACCTTGAAGGAACTCAATGACAAGGAGGAGATGGAGCTAATTGGTCTCATTGGGAACCTCAAAAACCATGAGATGGAGAGGAAAGTGAGGGAGGACATGGCTCCTTTCAAGAAGAAGACAATAGCCTTCAAAAGTCAATCCACACACTCCGACGAAGACGATGAAGAAGAAGATGACGAAGAGCTCTCACTTCTTGTGAAGAACGTCCGGAGGATGTACAACAAGGCTAAATTTCAAGGAAGGAAGAGATGGCAAGGAGGCAAAGAAGAAAGAAAGATCATTTGCTTTGATTGCCAAAGACCGGGACACATAGTGACGGAGAGTCCGGATAAAGTGAAGCCCTCCACCTCAAAGAAGCCTCACAAGAAGAAGGCAATGAAAGCTACATGGGATTCCGAGAGCGAATCCGAGGAGGAGATTGACACCGCCAACATGTGCTTCATGGCCAATGAAAGCACAAGCAAGGTAACCCTTCCACTTCTCCTAATGATGAACTTTCCATGGATGAATTAGGAGAAGCTTTTGTAGAATTATCACATAACTATGATTTTCTTAAGAAAAAGTATTTAAAAATTAAAAAGGAAAATGAATCTCTTAATCATCAAGTTTTTACTCTTTCTAAAGAAAAGGATGAATTACTTTCCACTCTTGTTTCCACTCAACAAGATTTTGACAAGTATAAGATTTCTTGTAAAGGCAAGTCTCCACAAATTGATTCTAATGAGATTACCATGCTTAAAGAAAGAATAGACTCATTGGGAATTGTTTTAAAAAATTGTGAGTTTGATAAGAAGAAGATAGAGGCCATGTTTCCTAAGAAACAAGCCCCTAAGAAAAATGTTCACCATGCTCATGCTCATGTTCATACCACACAACCTTTACATCGTGGCAAACCCCCAAAGCATGCTCACACTTCACACACACATCATGCATTCATGTATGGAAGAGTGTTCTCATGTTCACATTGTGGGCGGAAAGGACACTTAGCCAATTTTTACTATGATAGACTAAGTGCATCTTATCATAATGTATGGGTTCGAAACACTAACTTTCAAGGACCCAAGAAAGTTTGGGTACCAAAGTCAACAATTTTGTTAAATGATATAGGTACCTTCCAAAGCCCAACGACGTAGAGGATTGTGGTATCTTGATAGTGGTTGCTCAAGGCACATGACTTGGGACATCAACAACTTTGCAACCCTATCAAGATACCATGAAGGTGGCACCGTCACCTTCGGAGATGATGCCAAGGGTAAAATCATCGGTATTGGTAATGTAAAACTCGGCACATCCCCTTTAATTGAAAATGTAGTTTTAGTTGATGGACTCAAGCATAACCTCTTGAGTGTTAGTCAACTTTGTGATAAAGGTTTTGATGTTGTTTTTGATCATATAGCTTGTAAAGTAATTGATAGAATTTCTAATACTTGTGTGTTTTCCGGTTTTCGTAAAAGTAATGTTTATATGATAGATATGTCTAATATGTCTTGTAATATTACTTGTTTAAAAGCCCTCGATGATGACTCTTGGTTGTGGCATAGAAGATTAGGCCATATTTCATTTGACCACATATCTAGGTTAAACACAAAGGAAATGGTGAAAGGTATTCCTTGTTTGAGTTTTGAAAAGGACCGAGTTTGTGACGCATGTCAATTTGGGAAACAAACTAAGTCTTCTTTCAAGTCAATTAAGGATATCATGACATCACGTCCTTTGGAGTTAATCCATATGGATCTATTTGGCTCTACACAAACCAAAAGTCTAAGTGGGAATAGATTTGCATTTGTTTTGGTTGATGATTTTTCACGGTTTACTTGGGTTTTCTTTCTTGAACACAAAAATCAAGCATTTTCATATTTCCAAACTTTTAAGAAAAGAGTTGAAAAAGAAAAAGAGTCTTCAATTTTAAGAATAAGAAGTGATAGAGGAGGTGAGTTCATTAACCTACCCTTTACCACTTTTTGTGAAGAACATGGAATTAAGCATGAACTTTCTTGTCCTAGAACTCCACAACAAAATGGAGTAGTTGAACGGAAAAATCGAACTTTACAAGAGATGGCTAGGACAATGCTAAGTGAATATGGTCTACCACATTATTTGTGGGCCGAGGCCGTAAATACATCATGCTATATATCAAATCGTGTTTTCTTGTGTAAAAATACTTCAAAAACTTCTTTTGAAATGTACTTTTCTAGAAAACCAAATGTTTCATATTTCAAGGTTTTTGGATGTAAATGTTTTGTTTTAAATACAAAAGATAATTTAGGAAAATTTGATGCTAAAGCTTATGAAGCAATTTTTGTTGGGTATTCTAATACAAGTAAGGCTTATAGAATCTTCAATAAATCATCTTTGACTATTGAGGAATCTATACATGTTAAGTTTGAAGAATCTAACTTGTTTGTTAAGAATGTTGTAGAAATAGATGCTTTGGATGAAGGCTTGGAGAAAGTGACCTTGGAGGATACTACTACTATGGGAGACAAGCCAAAGGATGATGAAGTAAGTGAAGCTAAAGTAGAAGAGGCTCAAGGAAATGAAAATCAAACAAATGAAGTGGAGCCTACTCAACAACTTCCAAAGGGTTGGAGATACAATCCTCATCATCCCAAGGACCTCGTCATAGGTGAAGTATCAAAAGGGGTAACCACTCGCTCTAAACTTCATGATTATTGTGGACATTATGCATTTATTTTCATGTTGAACCCAAGAACGTCCTCGAAGCCGAGGCCGATTCATATTGGTTGCTAGCTATGCAAGAGGAACTCAATCAATTTGAGCGCAACCAAGTTTGGCACCTTGTTCCTAGGCCCCACGATAGACCAACAATTGGTACTAAGTGGATCTTTAAGAACAAGTTGGATGAATCGGGTAACGTTGTTAGGAATAAAGCTAGGTTAGTTGCCCAAGGTTACACTCAAATCGAAGGAATCGATTTTGAAGAAACCTTTGCACCCGTAGCACGGCTTGAAGCCATACGGATGACACTAGCATTTGCCTCATATAAAGATTTTAAATTGTTTCAAATGGATGTTAAAAGTGCTTTTCTAAATGGTTTTATTGAAGAGGAGGTGTATGTTGAACAACCCCTCGGGTTTGTTGATCCTACACATCCGGATTTTGTATTTAAATTAGATAAAGCTCTTTATGGTTTAAAACAAGCCCCTAGGGCTTGGTATGAAAGACTTTCTTCATTTTTGATTTCAAATGGTTTTAAGAAAGGTAAAATTGACACAACTTTGTTTACAAAACATGTAGAAAAAGATATTCTTATTGTGCAAATTTATGTTGATAACATTGTTTTTGGTTCTACTAATGAATCTCTTTTCAAGCTTTTGAATCATGCATGAAGGATGAATTTGAAATGTCTATGATGGGGGAGCTCAACTATTTCCTTGGACTCCAAATCAAGCAAAGGACGGATGGGATCTTCATCAATCAAGCCAAGTACACAAAGGAACTCATCAAAAGGTTCGGGCTTGAAGGATCTAAAGTAAGCAAAACTCCCATGGCAACAACTACTAAGCTTGACAAGGATGAACAAGGTAAAAGTGTAGACATTAAGCTTTATCGTAGCATGATTGGTAGTTTATTGTATTTGACGTCTAGTAGGCCAGATATCATGTTTTCTGTTTGTCTTTGTGCTCGTTTTCAATCATGTCCTAAGGAGTCTCATTTAGTAGCGGTAAAACGCATAATTAAATACCTTAAGGGCACTATTGAAATGGGTTTGTGGTATCCGAAAACCGGACTATTTGATATGAAGAGTTTTTCGGATGCCGACTATGCGGGTTGTAGGGTAGATAGGAAGAGCACAAGTGGAACATGTCAATTCTTAGGTAATTGTCTTGTATCTTGGTCTTCCAAAAAGCAAAATTCGGTAGCCCTTTCAACCGCCGAGGCGGAGTATGTTGCGGCCGGAGCTTGTTGTGCACAAGTTCTTTGGATGAAACATACTCTCCTTGACTATGATTTACACTTTGATCATGTTAAAATATTTTATGATAATACTAGTACTATTCACATGACAAAGAATGCAAATCAATATAGTAAAACCAAACACATTGACATTAGGTATCACTTTCTTAGAGATCATTATGAGAAAGGTGATATTGATATTGATTATGTTTCTACCGATTTTCAACTTGCCGATATTTTTACTAAACCTCTAGATTATGCTAGATTTTCATTTATTTGTGGTGAGTTGAATGTTTGTATTATGGATTCTTAAAGAAAAATTTCTTTTATTTTGTTTGTTTAACCCTTTTTGATGTATGACAAAAAGGGGAGAAAAAGTATGAAAAAGTATGAGTTTGTTTGATTGTTTTGGTTGTTTATTGTGTATATCTTGATGCATTTGAGTTTTTGATAAAACTATGTGTTTTGCATTTGAGTTTTTAACAAAACTATGTGTTTTCAATGCCTTATGTATTTAGCTCTTCATTGACATTTTTTTTTTTGATACATAGCATTAGTTGAGGGGGAGCTCTTCCATTTTTGTTTAAATAACCTATATGTTTTGTCATCATCAAAAAGGGGGAGATTTTTGGCCCAAGGTTACAATCACCCATGTTTAGTGTGTTTTGATGATTACAAAACATATTAGTTATTTGTACTAATATTACTTATTGTTTAAGTGTGTTTCAGGGTTCTAACTCTACTAAAAGGTTTACACCCTAAAAGAAAGTGTTTTGGACTCAAGTCAACTCAAAGTGGGCTCAAGACTCAAGTGTTGAAGACCTTGATGGTGAAAAGCCCCCTTGAAGAGCTTGTAGTACTTAGAACCAATGTAAGAATTAGAATGTTAAAGTCTGAGTGTTGGATATTGGCTCTAGGATACACACACACAATTTGGTTTTGTTTAAATGTGAGTCTTGTATTTAAGTTTTCATGTTTAAAAAGTTTAGGTTTCATGCCTTAAAATATATTTACATGACTCTATATTTTACAAAAATAAATACCATGATTAGACCTTGTTTATATACTCCTACTAGCATATTACTTAAGTTTCCTTAAAGTCAAAAATTATTTTGCAAAATTTTTCAAAGTCAAAAATTACACTGTTTTCCTGTTTCAGGCTGACCGGCCGACCGGCCCGGTCGACCGGCCACTGTGCCTGGGCGTGCACGTCTGTGCACATCCTACGGTCGACCGGGCGGTCGACCGTCTGAGAGCAGGAGTGCTCTCGGGTTTTCTGGGTCGACTGTCCGGTCGACCGCTAGAGAAGACTGAGAGCAGGATTGTTCTCGGGTTTTCTGGGTCGACCGGCCGGTCGACCGCCAGAAGACCCGAGCCAACGGCTCTTTGACCAGCTGAGCTGGCGGTCGACCGGCCCGGTCGACCGCCAAGCCTGCTGCTGCCCAACGGCTCTTTCCTCTTTTGTGTAATTCTGAAATCTGTTTTTTGATCTGTTTTTTGGCAGACTTTTACAGGGTTTTTCAGTTCTTTTTCAGAGCAAATAAGCTCTAAATAAATTGTTTTAAACCTATTTTTCTCCCTATAAATAGAGGAGAAGACTCTCTTACAAAATACCAAGAAAAATCCTCAAGTTTTCAAAGTTTTCAAAAGAGAAAAGAAAAGTGTTTAAGCTCTCCATTTCCAATTCTTTCTTGAGCTAGTTTTCAGTTGTGTTCCCTTGCAAAAATCATCTCTACAACTGAGTTTTTCTCACTACACTTCATAGAGCCAAAAATCCCTAACTCATTCTATAGTGAAGTTGTAAAAAGAGTGAGAGTGTTTGGTGATCTTGTTGTGATCACTCTTGTTCTTGTTCCTCTTCTTGTTCTTGTGGAGACACCTCTTCGGTAGAGGTTATTGTACTTGGTGGAGCTCGGTGCTCGGGTCTTCGGTAGACCGTTGTAATCGTCCTCGGTGGATAGTGGAAACCCTTCACGGAGGTGAAGGCGGGGAGTAGAGCGGTGGCTCGAACCTCGAAACAAACATCTTGTGTTGCGATTGCCTTGTGTCCATTCTTGCTTTAAATTTCTATTGCACTATATTGCTTTCTATTACTTACTTGTGATCTTGTTTCTTTCCTTGTGCAATTACTTCAAGCTTGTAATACTTGTGATATCTTGTGTGCATTTCATCATTGCATTTTATTCATACTTTGTTCGATCAATTCTCATACAACAAGGTTGCATTGCGCACCTCTAACCAATTCAAGGGAAATTGGGGGGAAGGAGTTCAGAACCTCTCACGGGGTATTCGGCTCTTAGTCTTGTTTTGAGAGATCGTTGCATCATTCATCATACTTAGTTTTAAAAAGATTGTTAGATTAGTAATAACACCTATTCACCCCCCCTCTAGGTGTTTTTCAATTGGTATCAGAGCTTGGTTACTAGGCTCTTGGCTTAACAACCCTAGAAAGATCCTAATATTGCTAATCATTTCATTCATTCTCACTTAGTAAAGATGGCCGATGGTATTAAGACACCCCCTAAGTTTGATGGACTTAACTTTCCCATATGGAAAGTTAAGATGACCGTTTTCTTGCAATCTCTAGGTAGTCGAGTTGCAAAGGCCGTGACCAAACCCTTTAGTGCACCCCCCGGTGATGAATCCACTTGGTCCGAAATAGAGACCAAAGAATTGATGCCAATGCTAGGGCTCACTATGCACTACTTCAAGCCCTTAATGATGATGACATAGCAAGAGTTATTCATTGCAAGTCCACATATGAAATTTGGACACATTTGCTAGTTACACATGAAGGGACCTCACAAGTAAAGAGGGCTAAGATTGACCTTCTTCGGTCCCAATATGAGAATTTTTGCATGCAAGAAAATGAAACCATAGATGATATGGTTACAAGATTTACAAAGATCACTAATGGACTTTCTTCTCTAGGTGATGCTATCGACAACGATCAAAGATCATCCGGGCTCTTCCTCCTTCATGGGAAGTAAAAGCAACAACCTTGAAGGAACTCAATGACAAGGAGGAGATGGAGCTAATTGGTCTCATTGGAACCTCAAAACCCATGAGATGGAGAGGAAAGTGAGGGAGGACATGGCTCCTTCAAGAAGAAGACAATAGCCTTCAAAAGTCAATCCACACACTCCGACGAAGACGATGAAGAAGAAGATGACGAAGAGCTCTCACTTCTTGTGAAGAACGTCCGGAGGATGTACAACAAGGCTAAATTTCAAGGAAGGAAGAGATGGCAAGGAGGCAAAGAAGAAAGAAAGATCATTTGCTTTGATTGCCAAAGACCGGGACACATAGTGACGGAGTGTCCGGATAAAGTGAAGCCCTCCACCTCAAAGAAGCCTCACAAGAAGAAGGCAATGAAAGCTACATGGGATTCCGAGAGCGAATCCGAGGAGGAGATTGACACCGCCAACATGTGCTTCATGGCCAATGAAAGCACAAGCAAGGTAACCCCTTCCACTTCTCCTAATGATGAACTTTTCATGGATGAATTAGGAGAAGCTTTTGTAGAATTATCACATAACTATGATTTTCTTAAGAAAAAGTATTTAAAAATTAAAAAGGAAAATGAATCTCTTAATCATCAAGTTTTTACTCTTTCTAAAGAAAAGGATGAATTACTTTCCACTCTTGTTTCCACTCAACAAGATTTTGACAAGTATAAGATTTCTTGTAAAGGCAAGTCCCCACAAATTGATTCTAATGAGATTACCATGCTTAAAGAAAGAATAGACTCATTGGGAATTGTTTTAAAAAATTGTGAGTTTGATAAGAAGAAGATAGAGGCCATGTTTCCTAAGAAACAAGCCCCTAAGAAAAATGTTCACCATGCTCATGCTCATGTTCATACCACACAACCTTTACATCGTGGCAAACCCCCAAAGCATACTCACACTTCACACACACATCATGCATTCATGTATGGAAGAGTGTTCTTATGTTCACATTGTGGGCGGAAAGGACACTTAGCCAATTTTTGCTATGATAGACTAAGTGCATCTTATCATAATGTATGGGTTCGAAACACTAACTTTCAAAGACCCAAGAAAGTTTGGGTACCAAAGTCAACAATTTTGTTAAATGATATAGGTACCTTCCAAAGCCCAACGACGTAGAGGATTGTGGTATCTTGATAGTGGTTGCTCAAGGCACATGACTTGGGACATCAACAACTTTGCAACCCTATCAAGATACCATGAAGGTGGCACCGTCACCTTCGGAGATGATGCCAAGGGTAAAATCATCGGTATTGGTAATGTAAAACTCGGCACATCCCCTTTAATTGAAAATGTAGTTTTAGTTGATGGACTCAAGCATAACCTCTTGAGTGTTAGTCAACTTTGTGATAAAGGTTTTGATGTAGTTTTTGATCATATAGCTTGTAAAGTAATTGATAGAATTTCTAATACTTGTGTGTTTTCCGGTTTTCGTAAAAGTAATGTTTATATGATAGATATGTCTAATATGTCTTGTAATATTACTTGTTTAAAAGCCCTCGATGACGACTCTTGGTTGTGGCATAGAAGATTAGGCCATATTTCATTTGACCACATATCTAGGTTAAACACAAAGGAAATGGTGAAAGGTATTCCTTGTTTGAGTTTTGAAAAGGACCGAGTTTGTGACGCATGTCAATTTGGGAAACAAACTAAGTCTTCTTTCAAGTCAATTAAGGATATCATGACATCACGTCCTTGGAGTTAATCCATATGGATCTATTTGGCCCTACACAAACCAAAAGTCTAAGTGGGAATAGATTTGCATTTGTTTTGGTTGATGATTTTTCACGGTTTACTTGAGTTTTCTTTCTTGAACACAAAAATCAAGCATTTTCATATTTCCAAACTTTTAAGAAAAGAGTTGAAAAAGAAAAAGAGTCTTCAATTTTAAGAATAAGAAGTGATAGAGGAGGTGAGTTCATTAACCTACCCTTTACCACTTTTTGTGAAGAACATGGAATTAAGCATGAACTTTCTTGTCCTAGAACTCCACAACAAAATGGAGTAGTTGAACGGAAAAATCGAACTTTACAAGAGATGGCTAGGACAATGCTAAGTGAATATGGTCTACCACATTATTTGTGGGCCGAGGCCGTAAATACATCATGCTATATATCAAATCGTGTTTTCTTGTGTAAAAATACTTCAAAAACTTCTTTTGAAATGTACTTTTCTAGAAAACCAAATGTTTCATATTTCAAGGTTTTTGGATGTAAATGTTTTGTTTTAAATACAAAAGATAATTAGGAAAAATTGATGCTAAAGCTTATGAGGCAATTTTGTTGGGTATTCTAATACAAGTAAGGCTTATAGAATCTTCAATAAATCATCTTTGACTATTGAGGAATCTATACATGTTAAGTTTGAAGAATCTAACTTGTTTGTTAAGAATGTTGTAGAAATAAATGCTTTGGATGAAGGCTTGGAGAAAGTGACCTTGGAGGATACTACTACTATGGGAGACAAGCCAAAGGATGATGAAGTAAGTGAAGCTAAAGTAGAAGAGGCTCAAGGAAATGAAAATCAAACAAATGAAGTGGAGCCTACTCAACAACTTTCAAAGGGTTGGAGATACAATCCTCATCATCCCAAGGACCTCGTCATAGGTGAAGTATCAAAAGGGGTAACCACTCGCTCTAAACTTCATGATTATTGTGGACATTATGCATTTATTTCTCATGTTGAACCCAAGAACGTCCTCGAAGCCGAGGCCGATTCATATTGGTTGCTAGCTATGCAAGAGGAACTCAATCAATTTGAGCGCAACCAAGTTTGGCACCTTGTTCCTAGGCCCCACGATAGACCAACAATTTGTACTAAGTGGATCTTTAAGAACAAGTTGGATGAATCGGGTAACGTTGTTAGGAATAAAGCTAGGTTAGTTGCCCAAGGTTACACTCAAATCGAAGGAATCGATTTTGAAGAAACCTTTGCACCCGTAGCACGGCTTGAAGCCATACGGATGACACTAGCATTTGCCTCATATAAAGATTTTAAATTGTTTCAAATGGATGTTAAAAGTGCTTTTCTAAATGGTTTTATTGAAGAGGAGGTGTATGTTGAACAACCCCCCGGGTTTATTGATCCTACACATCCGGATTTTGTATTTAAATTAGATAAAGCTCTTTATGGTTTAAAACAAGCCCCTAGGGCTTCGTATGAAAGACTTTCTTCATTTTTGATTTCAAATGGTTTTAAGAAAGGTAAAATTGACACAACTTTGTTTACAAAACATGTAGAAAAAGATATTCTTATTGTGCAAATTTATGTTGATGACATTATTTTTGGTTCTACTAATGAATCTCTTTGCCAAGCTTTTGAATCATGCATGAAGGATGAATTTGAAATGTCTATGATGGGGGAGCTCAACTATTTCCTTGGACTCCAAATCAAGCAAAGGACGGATAGGATCTTCATCAATCAAGCCAAGTACACAAAGGAACTCATCAAAAGGTTCGGGCTTGAAGGATCTAAAGTAAGCAAAACTCCCATGGCAACAACTACTAAGCTTGACAAGGATGAACAAGGTAAAAGTGTAGACATTAAGCTTTATCGTAGCATGATTGGTAGTTTATTGTATTTGACGTCTAGTAGGCCAGATATCATGTTTTCTGTTTGTCTTTGTGCTCGTTTTCAATCATGTCCTAAGGAGTCTCATTTAGTAGCGGTAAAACGCATAATTAAATACCTTAAGGGCACTATTGAAATGGGTTTGTGGTATCCGAAAACCGGACTATTTGATATGAAGAGTTTTTCGGATGCCGACTATGCGGGTTGTAGGGTAGATAGGAAGAGCACAAGTGGAACATGTCAATTCTTAGGTAATTGTCTTGTATCTTGGTCTTCCAAAAAGCAAAATTCGGTAGCCCTTTCAACCGCCGAGGCGGAGTATGTTGCGGCCGGAGCTTGTTGTGCACAAGTTCTTTGGATGAAACATACTCTCCTTGATTATGATTTACACTTTGATCATGTTAAAATATTTTGTGATAATACTAGTACTATTCACATGACAAAGAATGCAAATCAACATAGTAAAACCAAACACATTGACATTAGGTATCACTTTCTTAGAGATCATTATGAGAAAGGTGATATTGATATTGATTATGTTTCTACCGATTTTCAACTTGCCGATATTTTTACTAAACCTCTAGATTATGCTAGATTTTTATTTATTTGTGGTGAGTTGAATGTTTGTATTATGGATTCTTAAAGAAAAATTTCTTTTATTTTGTTTGTTTAACCCTTTTTGATGTATGACAAAAAGGGGGAGAAAAAGTATGAAAAAGTATGAGTTGTTTGATTGTTTTGGTTGTTTATTGTGTATATCTTGATGCATTTGAGTTTTTGATAAAACTATGTGTTTTGCATTTGAGTTTTTAACAAAACTATGTGTTTTCAATGCCTTATGTATTTAGCTCTTCATTGACATTTTTTTTTTTGATACATAGCATTAGTTGAGGGGGAGCTCTTCCATTTTTGTTTAAATAACCTATATGTTTTGTCATCATCAAAAAGGGGGAGATTTTTGGCCCAAGGTTACAATCACCCATGTTTAGTGTGTTTGATGATTACAAAACATATTAGTTATTTGTACTAATATTGCTTATTGTTTAAGTGTGTTTCAGGGTTCTAACTCTACTAAAAGGTTTACACCCTAAAAGAAAGTGTTTTGGACTCAAGTCAACTCAAAGTGGGCTCAAGACTCAAGTGTTGAAGACCTTGATGGTGAAAAGCCCCTTGAAGAGCTTGTAGTACTTAGAACCAATTTAAGAATTAGAATGTTAAAGTCTGAGTGTTGGATATTGGCTCTAGGATACACACACACAATTTGGTTTTGTTTAAATGTGAGTCTTGTATTTAAGTTTTCATGTTTTAAAAAGTTTAGGTTCATGCCTTAAATATATATTTACATGACTCTATATTTTACAAAAATAAATACCATGATTAGACCTTGTTTATATACTCCTACTAGCATATTACTTAAGTTTCCTTAAAGTCAAAAATTATTTTGCAAAATTTTTCAAAGTCAAAAATTATACTATTTTCCTGTTTAAGGCTGACCGGCCGATCGGCCTGGTCGACCGGCCACTGTGCCTGGGCGTGCACGTCTGTGCACGTCCTACGGTCGACCAGGCGGTCGACCGTCTGAGAGCAGGAGTGCTCTCGGGTTTTCTGGGTCGACCGTCCGGTCGACCGCTAGAGGAAGACTGAGAGCAGGATTGTTCTCGGGTTTCTGGGTCGACCGGCCGGTCGACCGCCAGAAGACCCGAGCCAACGGCTCTTTGACCAGCTGAGCTGGCGGTCGACCGGCCCGGTCGACCGCCAAGCCTGCTGCTGCCCAACGGCTCTTTCCTCTTTTGTGCAATTCTGAAATCTGTTTTTTTATCTGTTTTTTGGCAGACTTTTACAGGGTTTTCAGTTCTTTTTCAGAGCAAATAAGCTCTAAATAAATTATTTTAAACCTATTTTTCTCCCTATAAATAGAGGAGAAGACTCTCTTACAAAACACCAAGAAAAATCCTCAAGTTTTCAAAGTTTTCAAAAGAGAAAAGAAAAGTGTTTAAGCTCTCCATTTCCAATTCTTTCTTGAGCTAGTTTTCAATTGTGTTCCCTTGCAAAAATCATCTCTACAACTGAGTTTTTCTCACTACACTTCATAGAGCCAAAAATTCCTAACTCATTCTATAGTGAAGTTGTAAAAAGAGTGAGAGTGTTTGGTGATCTTGTTGTGATCACTCTTGTTCTTGTTCCTCTTCTTGTTCTTGTGGAGACACCTCTTCGGTAGAGGTTATTGTACTTGGTGGAGCTCGCTGCTCGGGTCTTCGGTAGACCGTTGTAATCGTCCTCGGTGGATAGTGGAAACCCTTCACGGAGGTGAAGGCGGGGAGTAGAGCGGTGGCTCGAACCTCGAAACAAACATCTTGTGTTTGCGATTGCCTTGTGTCCATTCTTGCTTTAAATTTCTATTGCACTATATTGCTTTCTATTACTTACTTGTGATCTTGTTTCTTTCCTTGTGCAATTACTTCAAGCTTGTAATACTTGTGATATCTTGTGTGCATTTCATCATTGCATTTTATTCATACTTTGTTCGATCAATTCTCATACAACAAGGTTGCATTGCGCACCTCTAACCCATTCAAGGGGAATTGGGAGGAAGGAGTTCAGAACCTCTCACGGGGTATCGGCTCTTAGTCTTGTTTTGAGAGATCGTTGCATCATTCATCATACTTAGTTTTAAAAAGATTGTTAGATTAGCAATAACACCTATTCACCCCCCCTCTAGGTGTTTTTCAATATAATCCACAACAAGTAGGATGAGGAAGGACTGGTATATAAATCATTTTTATTCTCATATCCTATCTCATGTGAGACTAAATATATAGGCTAAAATGAACACTATATGGCCAATAAAGATTTCTGTTGGGTTAGTGTTCACTCAACCCCAACAGTCCCCCCCCCCCCCCCCAAAGCTTGAATTTCTGGGAAAATAAAACAATTAAAATAACATAAAACTGTGGATTTAGGATAAATAGTTTGCGGCTTTGAACCTACCCTTAATGAATTCATCGCAACCTTAGAGCCATAATGGGCTACACCTTGAATTAGGTCTCTTCGCCAGATATTGTCAATAGACACACACATTAAATCCTTATCTATTGAGTAAGCGGGTTAAGCATTAATGGTTATACTCATAATAACTGACTCATGAGATTTGTAGGGGTCAATCTTGACCCCAACCCCAGCCGTCATGCTTCCTCTCACGTAGGTAAGTCAAGGATATTATAGCTGGATATTATACTCTCCATAATTCATGTATTGAATGTATTAAGAGTTTAACTCAACCTGACTAGTTGTATCATAAGAGTATCAACATCATAGAGAAAGGGTTGTAGCTATATAGGCTACAAATAATATATAAATATATCCAAGTCGATGCTTCACATGAGTATCACCGGTTCAGCTTGTTTCTACCACATTGATTCTCTTTCATAGAGATAGCCCGCCAATCAAGAAGGTTAGGTTTCTGCTGTTAGTGATCTCATCTATTGGCTTAACCCCATCTCCCTTAATGTATATAGCATCACTCCTAGAAAGACCTTTATTAAAATAAAATTTATATGGTCCAGGATTATTATAGCTAAACCTGTTCATTTTAATGCAAGAATAATTCATCATTTTATGTGGAGCCCTCATTTGGTAGTAATTCAATAAGCATGAAAAAACTATTTATTTTAACATGCCAACAAATAATATTTTAGTTCATCATATAGTTGATCAAACTGATCAATGCTGAAATATTAAAATTTCTAGTACGCTAAAAACTGAACATGTACTTGAGAGTAAAATTTTTATTATACAATGATGTCAAAGATTGGAATTTCATATTTATAAAATGGCTGCAAAGTGATTTCTTGCCGGACAGCAAGCCATTCTATTTTGCCTTGCCATTTAATAGTCATTATTGTTTAAATTTAGTGATTAGAATATACAATTTTCTTTTCCTCTGTAAATGCACCCTGTTTATGTTTTCGCAAATAATACATGCTTTATAGATTTTTTAGTTTTGAAAAGATTTTTAGTTTTGAAAAGATGTTATAATTAAAATCTTTAAAGAAACCTTAAAATATGACAATATTTATAATCATGTAATCAATCTCTATTAAATCTCTAGAGATGTATAAAACTGATGAATAGTCAAAAAATAATGTTTTTATTTATGACATAAAAACTTTATAGGACTTAAAGGGTTTCATTAGTATAAGACTATGTAAAATAAATATCACTCTAATAATTGTAATTTAAAGTTTAGTCACTGAAACCATGTGCTGAGTTTCTAAATTCTGTGATATATGTATATGTTTAAATCAATTTTAATTGCAACTTATGTAGGATAAAGATGTAAATAAAATTTGTAAATGCAAAGCTACAAGATGATTGCATAAGTTTGATTCTAACTTTCATAATTCTATTATGAAAACTCATTCAATAGGATGAACTAGATATAATCATTTACAAAATAATAATGCACTCATATAATTTAATATAACTTCAGGCATTAATTTCTCATCAAATAAAAACTGGTAAACTTCTTATGCTAATAAAAATTAAATACTTAAAAAGGGTTATGTGTAGCAAAGTTACTACAATCAAGAAGGTTAGGTTTCTGCTGTTAGTAATCTCATCTATTGGCTTAACCCCATCTCCCTTAATGTATATAGCATCACTCCTAGGAAGACCTTTATTAAAATAAAATTTATATGGTCCAGGATTATTATAGCTAAACCTGTTCATTTTAATGCAAGAATAATTCATCATTTTATGTGGAGCCCTCATTTGGTAGTAATTCAATAAGCATGAAAAAACTATTTATTTTAACATGCCAACAAATAATATTTTAGTTCATCATATAGTTGATCAAACTGATCAATGCTGAAATATTAAAATTTCTAGTACGCTAAGAACTGAACATGTACTTGAGAGTAAAATTTTTTATTATACAATGATGTCAAAGATTGGAATTTCATATTTATAAAATGGCTGCAAAGTGATTTCTTGCCGGACAGCAAGCCATTCTATTTTGCCTTACCATTTAATAGTCATTATTGTTTAAATTTAGTGATTAGAATATACAATTTTCTTTTCCTCTGTAAATGCACCCTGTTTATGTTTTCGCAAATAATACATGCTTTATAGATTTTTTTAGTTTTGAAAAGATTTTTAGTTTTGAAAAGATGTTATAATTAAAATCTTTAAAGAAACCTTAAAATATGACAATATTTATAATCATGTAATCAATCTCTATTAAATCTCTAGAGATGTATAAAACTGATGAATAGTCAAAAATAATGTTTTTATTTATGACATAAAAACTTTATAGGACTTAAAGGGTTTCATTAGTATAAGACTATGTAAAATAAATATCACTCTAATAATTGTAATTTAAAGTTTAGTCACTGAAACCATGTGCTGAGTTTCTAAATTCTGTGATATATGTATATGTTTAAATCAATTTTAATTGCAACTTATGTAGGATAAAGATGTAAATAAAATTTGTAAATGCAAAGCTACAAGATGATTGCATAAGTTTGATTCTAACTTTCATAATTCTATTATGAAAACTCATTCAATAGGATGAACTAGATATAATCATTTACAAAATAATAATGCACTCATATAATTTAATATAACTTCAGGCATTAATTTCTCATCAAATAAAAACTGGTAAACTTCTTATGCTAATAAAAATTAAATACTTAAAAAGGGTTATGTGTAGCAAAGTTACTACAATAGTAAAGAATACCTTTAATTAAGTAAAAATAGGACAATAGCTTTTAAGTTAACTAAAAATAATAATTAAAATTTTAGTTCACATAAAAGAGATAAAGTTTGGAAATCAAAGTCAAAAGCTAAAGTTTGATAGTGTTTAACAATTAAATTATATAAATTTATAGCAATCTAAAATAGATGGATAACTAAAAAAAATCAATTAATAATAAAAATTAATTTGATTTAACCAACTAATTTTCTTTTTCCAGAATAAGATAAGTAGAAATACATATTATCCCCATTTACATAAAACTGACAGATTGTTTTATTTGCAATAGACAAATCCCGCCTACTGCCCACTGGCCCCAGTCTGCACGATGGCTAAAATCTTAGTTTACACACTGACAAATCAAATCCACAGAGTTGTAATATCAATAATGTCGCTCAATGCCAACAATCTGCTCTTTGACCAATCTGTACAATGGCAATTTGATAATCTTGCACACTAAAACAGTAGGAATATAGTAATCAGGACTATGTGACAGCCCATATTATTTTGTTTCATCATGATTCATTAAATTCTATTACACATATCTATACACAAAATTTTAGAACATGATATAAGATAATTCATATCATATTTTTCTTTATAATTTGTTGGGTACAATTCCAGCTCAAGTAGGATAATTTATCAATTCTATTTTTTAATATGGATTCTAAGATTTTGATTTTCCTTTTAGCTTTGTTCTCGACTCCTAATTGTTCCAAGTTGATTGTTAGGTTTATCAAATCTAAAAGATTAAGCAATCCAACCGATCAGGTTAGTGAAAATCAAATAGTTGCAACGGTTCTTAATTAAATAACCATCTTTCAGAACACCTTCATATACACCAATTAAATTGGTGTTTTAAAAGAATGACTCATCTTTCAAATTTGTTGTCCCATTGAACTCGAGACTCTAAGGAGCCAACGTCTATTTCAGTTACATATAGTGTATACATATAAGATGTATTTGTTACAGTTTAGAGTTTTGTCACCTTGGAGAGTTAATTATTTGGCCCTATTATCAGGATTGTACTTGAGTTTTTTGCATGGCCACAGGAGCAATATACTTGTCAAGAATCTATTGAATGACAACAAATAATGAAATATGACAGTTACAGGATTATCTGAGTAATTAAGATCAACAGAACTAGGTACATTAGAAATATTTAGGAAATTCAGAAATTGCAAATATGTCATCATGTGTCAATTTTATACAGACTTGACTTTCGTGTATATTTAAACAAACAATAACACATTGCAGAATAAACACTAGGTTTCATAATATATTGTTTTATAGAATTCTTCGAACAATTATAAAATTTTGATTAAGAGAAGCTACCTCCATTTTAGCAATAGAGATAACGTGTGGTAACTGACTAAATTTTCAAATTATATTAATCAATTCTTGGAAAACACGCTACCCCGCTGACTAAACATCAACTCTACCAAAGAGACAACTGTGACAGCAAAAGTTATAAATAAAAGAAAATCTAGAATGAAATTTGACTTAAAGCCAAAACATAAAAGAAATTGATGTTTTCAGGAAGCAATTGTCATAGACACAATATAGAAATTTCTAGATTTATGGTGGAGGTCACAAAATAACAAAGAATTGTTTTAAGAAAACAGTAATTGATGTTCAATCAAAGTGAGCCAAAACATTGGCTCAATATCAAATAGTTTATTAATTAATATAACATTTTATAGTCATGTTGTTGTCACTAATTATCGTCACTAATTCTTCAGAAATGATTGTGTGCTCATTAGGAGGGGCTTAGGCTTTTCTGGTTTTAAAGAAGAACTAACTCACCCTTCCGAAAGTCAACTTTCTCTAAGAGTTTGAACAGCAAACCGCACCCTCTTCAATAGTTGGAACATTTCATGGATGATACCTTCAATTAGAGGTATCAATATTCTGTTTGTCCAGTTCTATCCATAACAGAATATCCACGGAGGGTGAGCAATAAAGCAGCTCTAATTGGGAGGTGAGAAGTAGAGATAGTTTCATAGTTTTCACTGAACAGACTAAAGTTGGCAAGTCTATGTTGCCTCTTATTTCTAGTTAATTGAAAATTTTTCAGCAGAAAGCCTGCCCCAAATAGCTCAGCCACCTTACACTACTAATCATGATAATCACAGCCATAGAATATCTCACGTAAAATGGTATCTGAGAGCATTTCTCTCCTATGTCGCACGAACACGACAACATTGAAATATACATGACACGCAAATACGCGACAAATTCTTAAAAATACACACGACACATGTGTCGAACACAATACGACTCCATGATAAGAGTACTTGTGCTACATAGCTTCTCCCACTAACAAACTGGAGCACGCATGCCATTAGAAGAAGGGAAGCCAAATTTCTTCCCATCGAAACTGATACGTGTATGCATCATATTACATTCCAAAGTCAGAACATTAGGTAAGGCAAAACTCCTCAAAAATAAGAGTATAAACTGGCCAAGCACTGGCACAGAGGAACAGAAACTGCAAATAATTATGCTCTTCAATCAGTCACATAGTAACAGTAAAAAGGGTGGATAAACTTTCAATAAATACTAAGTAAGTTTGCAAACTACAAGAATAGCAATAAATTCAGCAATACAAAATACATTTCCTGAAATATTGGCAATTTTAGATGTTCTTCCTCAAAATGGGCCAGCTTAAGTCTGTACCTCTGGCTACAAACAAAGGAAAAGAGTGTAAAATGACAACTCCTACATTCACAAATTCATGATAATTTGTACAGTAACAAAGCAAAAATGCCAACAACAAAAGGAATACTATCACCATGCAAAAGTTATAAATTTTATACAATAATTCTTCAAGAAAACAAGCATCAGATGGCAGGAAATTTCAATGACACTGCTTATACAAGAAAATAGCCATTTCTTCAGAAATCTTTATCAGTTTCCACTCCAATTTTACTTGCAGACAAACAGCTGAAGTTAATGATCACAATTATTCGAGAAAAGAATAAAAAAGATAAAACTAGTTAGAGTAGAGGTAGACATGGTACAGATGAGACCTTTTTCCTGTAAAATTTCTCGCCTGAAGATGAAATGGACAACAGCATTTTCTCGATCTGGATTGAGGTTCATTCCCACCCTAATCAGCCTATATAGAACTTTCACTGACAAAGTTATGAGTTAGTCTAAAACAAAGTGATTAAACAATTCAACAAACACATTCTTAACAATTCCAAATAAAGAGATAACATAACATTATAGTCTGTATGGGGGAAGGAAAAAAAAACCCAACAACCCAGTCCCTCAAATAGCACATAATGCCACTCCCCAATTACTTCCTTGCCAATACAAAAGATACACCAAGGTCTCAGCAGAAAAAATAAACTGCTGCTGCAATACTAGAATACACAACAAGCCAGCTCGAAAAGCATGTATTCAATAGCAAACCCAGAATTCTATTCAAATATTAAATGGAATTGTCAAAAAATAATTTTATTCAGAAAGAACCCATATTCAGAAAGAACCCACCATCAAAAAGTGCTCCCGCAAAATGTATGATGACAATTTTTAGGAGAGAAGGGCAGTGATAACGGACAAAGGAACAGGGATAAAAGATCCATATAAGAGTAAAGATATTAACAATGGTGCCTGGACTGTACGAGGGTTGTACACCACAGTTAACATGAAATATAACAATTGTGATGAATATAGTTGGTATCTTGGTGAGAGTGTCAGCTTCTGCAACCGTAGAGCTGGCTTGACTACCAGCTCGTAGAGCCAGCTCGACTGCCTGATTCCCAAACGATCAGCAGTCCGATGTATTTGCTCATTCTGAGGATTGAGTAAATCCACACCAGAAGGCCACACAGGATGGGACCTGTCATTGCAACTGCCAAAATGCTCATGTAATAAGGTAGGGACAAATACATCCTTCAATCATTTGAATGCCTTAACAAGAATCATCTGGATGTCCAAACTAAACTGGCCCCAGATAAAAGAAAAAATACATTGAATCTAGCAACCTGACTTGTAACTACGTCGTGCAGACGCGACGACCTGAAAATATAAAAATTGATACGTTGGTTTAGATGTCAATCAAATATACAGAGGAACCAGAAATTCCACCAGACAATCATGAAGTATAGAAAGGCGCCCTGAAAGTTTTAGTACATCCATTATACAAGCTCAGAATGTCAAGAACAAGAGGCAAGTTCATAAACTTCACCAGGTTGAGTCCACATTCTAACAATAGAACCTTCTTTAGCTATATTCCCTCTGTAGTTTGATGATGTTACGATGCCTTAGTAGTTACTCTCCTTTATCAGTTACCCTTGAAGACTAAAAGCAATGTAAACACAAAATGCACATCTAAATGACAGGTAACCAATTATGCTTCTGCTGATTAGTAAATATTATTACTTGAATAGAAGCATATATTATGTTTAAGTTATTTGAATGGAAGCATATACCAAATAAACTAGAAAAGAAGACTACAAGCAAAAGATATGTCTACCAAATGATAATTTTCGATGTAGATACCTTGCTCGGTTAACTTCAAAAGTGAAAATACTGGCACCATAATACATGATGAAAGAACCAATTGGCAATGCCTAATGAGTAAGTTTACATTAAAGTACAGCATGCTAGATGAGTTTTAGACCAAATGAAACCAGCAGCCTTCAATTATAAATTTATAGATACTACAAAAAGAACTGCATAACTGTAGCACAGTCAGAACATACGTTTTGGTCGAGGCACGCTTTCTGCTGCTTCAGACTGAACCTTCTCCAGCTGAGGAGAAATCAGAGAGTCCAGCTTAACCATCCAAAGTGCAACAGCAGAGGTAGTTTGCGGCATAGTCTGAAAGTACACAATAATCTCATCTAGAGCATTATCTGTACCTAAAGCTGAAGCACATTCGTTCAGCCACTCTTCATTTATGGCCCCAACAAAATCCGCAAGAACCTGTTTTAAAAGCCAGAAAAAAAAATAGAGCAGTTTGGAAACCAAACTATGCTTAACAATTAATGAATGTATATATCAATAAATTAATGAGTCTTAATCTGATAGCATAAAACCTGCAGAAACTCCGATAAAGATGAAGTGTGTTGGAGCCGCTTAACCTAAAGTTTATGAGCCGACCTTGTCCACGCATCTGATAAAGCCCCCTCAGGTATAGCAGCCTAAAGAAAAAGATTTAGAAACCGAATTAAGCATTTTACCAACTACAATAGCATACTAGTCAATGAATGAACTCTCACATTATGCAAATAAAAACATAAAAATGCATGGGCACAGCAAAACTAAAAATGGATCAAATAACAGTAGACATTATGATAAGAAATAAAAAGGCAGTAGAATATAATATAATACATATAAGGGTTCACCTCAATTGCATGACTTGCTGCTTTGAGGGCTTGCAACTGTGAAGGTAGAACCTTATGCTTTGGAAAGTCACAGCAATCTTCTGGTACCCTACATGTTGCCACATGGATTGCATATTTTTCCTCAAGATTAAAGTCTAATTCAAAAGTAGTATGACATATCCTACAGTGTTTCTCACCTCTCCAGTATAAATCATGGCATCTCTCACAACGAGCTAATGAATCCATGTATGACCTTTTACTTCTTTTAACAGCATTAAGATCAGAATAGAAATCATTCCAAACCCATTTATCAAACTCTTGAAGGCGACCCCATTTCTGCTTCTTTTCTTTCCTGCTCTTCCCAAGTTCCAGAACCACAGCGCTTGATGCAGCTGGATGACTCTCAATGGATTCCAAAGAATCTAGAATGTTGTCTACAGCAGAAATAGGTGAAGAGCCATCTCCACTATTATTATCTACTTCAGATGGCAGATACCTTCTTATTTGTGTGCTACTATATTCAGTAGTCATATAATCATCCACAGCTTGACAGAGAAATGCTTCTCTCTTATCTAATGATGCAAAAAGACAAGCTTCCCGTGCACCCCTGCAGTCTAAAGCTGACAGTAGAGCATCCAAAGCCTACAATAGTTCAAAGATCGTGAAAATGAGGAGTATAACTTCTAAGAGAATCATGGAGGATGGAATTGGTTAACAGAATAGCAGTAAGGAACAACCTGTGCTGTATTGATGACTTCCCAATGACCATCTTCAGAAGACTCAAAATAAATTTGTCGATGGCCTGGATCAATTAGATCACAAGGACCAAGAAAAAGCCAATACCTATTGTATCGACGATCGGGTCCTAAATATATTGATTGCATTGGGTGCACATCATGCCCTGATTTGTCTTTAGCTACAGTGCTCTTTATTCTTGAGGATAGCACCTTCTCAGACACTTCCAAGATGAAGTCTAAATCTACTGACATTTGTTGGTCGTCAATCAATGATTTCTTTATTTTTGCACCTGACCCATGGTGCCGCATATTGGGAATAGTCTGTGGCATTGCTCTTGCCAATTCCTACATAAAGAATTGGACATCCAAAGTAAATATTTACACATTAACCAACCTCACGAAGCATCTAGATATGTACGTTTCCATGAAAACTCTTCAAGAAAATATAAGATAGATTCATTTGGCAGGGAGGTCAATACAACCAGTTCACTGAAAAACTAAAGTCAGAGAGACAAAAGAATATAAAAGATCCAGGTTCACAATGGAATATGCATAGCTTGATTAGAAAAATATGAAGAAAATCTAGATTAACTTTACCTCAATTCTCAAACTGGGACAAGCTTCAGTAAGGTCAATAAGAGCTGTTAAAGCATCAAGCTTCTCATCAATGCTTAAATCTGAGTATTCACCTTCCATCAATCCCAGTATGCATGCTTCCCCTGAATAACTCTCATCAATTTCGGTATATTCAGTCAACTTTTGCCCAGTTCTTTTATGCTTTTGTCTGTACTTGACAATCCTTTGTCCATGTCTAACTGAATGCAACTCCTTGGAATCATCAGACTCGTCATCACTACTGCTGCGATTGCTACATCCAGAATCATCATCCACACTGCCTGAATCCTTGCTGTCTAATTGATAATCATCCTGCTCTTTGATATCTGGATTGATATGAAGGCGATACACGGAAGGAGCAATCTTCTCAAATAATGTAATGTCACTTGATAAAGTCGAGCAAATTAAAGTTTCTATTTCTTCTTTGCTGTTTGGTACGTCAAGTGCCACAATCTGAAGAACATAAATAATGAATCATCAAAATTAATTGTAAAGTCTGTTTTCCCGTCAAACATCAGTGTGTGTGTGTGTGTGTGTGTGTGTGTCGTAATTGCTAATAAAAATGTCCCCACATGTCCCATACCTGAGAAGTTTTTGCTAGCTCACTAACTTTTAGTCCACAACATCCATGATCAGATACTATGGCAAATAATTCACCTTTCAATGTATGAGGGCGCAGATCATATTTTGCCATTTGATTCCTCTCCTACAACACAGCAACACAAGTGACCAAATGCAAGACAGTTTATTTTAGCAAATGATGGTTAGTATTCATGTATGAAACAGCATAACTTTGCATGAAGATGAGTAAGCACAAAATCACAAAGGGGACTTCCATAAAACCTGATCATGCAGAAGAAGAAGATGGTGTTTTGGGGGGGGGGGGGGGGGGGGGGGGGGGGGGGCGCGTGGGAGATAATTAAGGAAGCCCGCAAGTTAGGTGCTGAATGAAGAAGTTTTGTGCTTTTAACTAGATAGAAGGGAACCCACAGGTTGTTGCTACATGAAAGGTTTAAACAGTCCGTTCTTCAAATACATGGTTAGGTTTGAACCAAGATCCAAAGACCGCTACTCATATTATAGTCTTGGAAACCTTAAATTTTTGCTGTGGGCCTGTGGCTACAGAATGGCCTCCAAAGCTTTCCAATGCACTTAGCATATGAAAAGACACAAGATGTCCTAAAGCAAGGGTTCTTTGTTCAAGATGTCCTAAAGCAAGGGTTCTTTGTTACGGAAAGTTTTGGGATATTATAGGGTCATTTGGTAATAAGGAAAATTGGACAAAGCTATCATAAGCAAACACATGAGAATACATGTCTTTGATGATATGTGCAATAAAATCCTGCAAACTACAGCTTTAAGCTTGGTGGCAATATTTGGACATATTGCAGACAGTACTACACAATTTTAACAGTAGTACTGAAATCACCTAGAGGGGGGAGGGTGAATAGGTTACTAGCTAATCTAATGATGAATTAATGCGGAATTAAAACTATTTAATTAAACAAAAAACTATTAAGCTAAACACACAAGATATAACCTAAGAGTGTAGCCGAATTCCCGGTGAAGGGCTCTGGACTATCTCCCTCAAGATTCCTCTAGATAAAAGTTGAGGTGCCGCTATGGCTCTCTTGGTTGAATACAAGTGTGAGCAAACAATCCCCAAGCATATATCAATTTAAGGATAAGCATATCACGCAAGTAATGAAGATGAACAATAAGAGCATGCAAGATATGAACACAAGTGAGAGATAGAGAGAGCAATCGCAAACACGGGAAATTTGTTTCGAGGTTCGAGCACCCTTACTTTACGTTCCCGCCTTAACACTATGAATGATTTCTACTAGAATCGATCCCACCAGATCACTCGGTGTCGCAACACCTACAAAGAGTTCACACTAGAACTCTTGGACTCAGTAATCTCCTCACTTGTTCCCGCAAGAACTACACAGGCAAGCACACTAGCTTGCCGAGGCCGCACCTCTACACCGAGCTCCCACAAGAACTCGAAACAACACGAACCCGCAAGTTCGCCTCCTCAAATACAAGATAGAACACTTTGGTAATCTTAACACTTTGATCACCTAAAAACACTCTCACAACAAAGATCCCTAGAGGATTGTTATAGCAATGGATAGCTCAAGTGTGTGTGTGTGAGAAAACTTGGATTGATTTGGTGGTGAAAAACTCAAGAAATTTCTTTTACAAAACACTCTTGAAAAACTCTCATTTTGATATGGAAGTATTTGGCTCTAAAACAAGTGGAGATAAACACTTAAAAGTGTAAGAAAAACTATCTTGAAAACTCACTTAAATCTTATAGAAAATAGTCCAAAGGAACCCCAATTTATGGCTTCCAAAATATGGTCGTTGGAGGCCAACTCAGCAGGATTCCCTGTTGTTGGTCGATCGCCCGGTCGACCAGCCAACGGTCAAATTTCTGACCGTTGTGCCATCGGTCGACCGGCCGGTCGACTGAGGCCTGGATACAGAGAGCAGAAGCTCTCTGCCGGTCGATCGGGGCCAAATCCAGATAGCAGAGCTCCCTGGCGGTCGACCAGGTCGGTGGACCGGCCCCCCAACCAAACAAGGTCGTGCACGTCTGTGCACATCGGTCGATCGCCCAGTCGACCGACTTCTGGCTCGGTCGACCGTGCGGTCGACTGGCAGAAGGCCAGAACACAGGTTTTTAAGGATTAAAATTTGGTCTTTTTATCTTCAATAAAATCCCATAAATTCTCATAAATTCTACAAAAATAAGTTCATTGATATACTTTGATATACAAACATGTTTGATTAAAAATCAAAACATATTACAAACATTTTGAACTATTTTTGTAATATAGTAGTTTTGCCTTAAACAAAAAACCTGTATTTTTCAAAAATAATTTTTTCAAAACTTTTTCAAAAACAAAAACAAGATATTCTAAACACTTTTGAAGCTTAGTGTGTATGGATATGATCCACTACACATATATAATGAAATATCTATGTTTTTGACAATAAACTCTAAAATAAGTTTTGATAAAACACATGTAAATTTGAATCTTAAAAACCAAACCGGTATTTTTCAAAACGAACTCTTTTATGAAAACACATCTAAATTTTGTGTGTGAGTGTATATGAACTTGAGCAATCCACCAATTAATCTATCATTTACATTTATTTAAAAACAAAATCTTGACACTTACAAATATGACACAAGTCTTCTTGAAAATCTTCTTCTTCTTCTTGACTTGGTCCAAACCTTGATCCAATAAGCTAGACTCCTCTTGAGTACCTGATGCAATCTTGATGTGCGAGCTCTTGAATCAACATGTGCTAGCGCTAAAACTTTGACTTTAAATTCTTTGTTGAAGCTAAATACCAACTAATATCTTGATCAAATATCTGATACTAATTAAATACAAGATCATTAGTACTATAACTAAATGAGTTAATTATCATCAAAACTAGAGTGATGGGCCTTCGGGCCAACAAGTACATCGTGCAACCATTCAACAATCATTACTAATGTAATTCACAATTTTAGTGCTAATTTCATTTTATTACCTACCCGAAAAATGGGTTAAAATCGTATTAATATCTAGACTAACTGCCTTATTAATATATCAAAGACTTTAGAGAAACAAGATTTCTAGGGCAAGCGCCGACATAACAACATTATCAAGCACAGCAATTACAGGACAATGTTTCATATTATGTACTTCCACATCCAAAAGCTGTATATCTATTTAGTGTGGTACATGTGCCCAACAAGATGATTCTTAATATCAGTTGCGAACATCATGACATTGAAGGCAAGTTTCCTTGTACCTTATTGAATTTTTCTCTCCTTGCAGTAGTAGATTTTGAACCAAAACCTGTTGCAACAAGAACCTGTCGTAGTATTTCTGTCCATGTAAGAGGATTAAGTGATTGACACCACATAGTCACATCGATCTCTTGTTCTCTTACCTACAGGATACCAACCAGAGCAAACTACATGAGACATTCAATGAAAAACAACTTCCTCGAATTAAAGTAGTAGTATACATAATTATATAAAAGTTTATCAAAGTACTAATCTCATTTAATTGGTCAAACAGGCAAGTAGCCAAAATGCTAAAATTTTAACTTGATTTGATGGATCTAACTCATCAAATTGCTAAAATATTTACCTCATTTGTCTGGAGATGAAAATAATAACAGGTGTATGCATAAAGCATCCAACATTAAATTTGTGCATAATTACCTGAGAGAGGTACATGCATATAAAATCCAACATAAACTTTGAGCATAATTACCTGAGAGATGAAAGTAATTTAACTGATAAATATACTAAGACATATTTTGACTTTTATGAGTCTAAACTGGTAAATGTTTCACATTCCAGATGGCTAGATGACATGTTGTGAAAGAAATTTTATATAGATAGCTTCATTCTGTGTACAATTTAAAAAGGCAAGGTGATGTAAAACGGAATGGATCGCAATCACCTTCAAGCAATAGAAAAGAAAACTTGGGTTTTGCATAGAAGAACAAGGAAAATGAGAATTAGGGTTTAAGAAAATGGATAAATTTGGACTTCACGCCCCTTAAACCACGGGCTTCACGCCCCTTATACAATGGGCTTCACACCCCAATCTCAAGAACTCATAGATCATGAAATTTAAATTGGATTTTTTTTAATTCATTCAGGCCTACTAATAAAAGAAGTCATGGGCCTATTTATAGGCTTTTACAAAAGTTCAGTTCTCAGATATAACCAATGTGATACTAAAAGCAAAATAAAAAATAACTAAACTCAAATAAACTAAGGCATAAAAACAACTAGCAATGGGTGTGATGTCCTCATCATTTCTCCCGGAGTGAGAAAAACTCGACCCTGTCGAGTGTGGGCTCCCCACACGAAGTATCGATCAGGCCATGGTAGTGGTCGAAGAATCAGCACTAATGCATCACATCGAAACCACGGTGGTGGAGGTGGAGCTGGCCTCCGTGACGAGTAGATTGTAAAAGATGATAGCTCGATCAAGGAACAGATAGTAGACATAGGGACATCATCCCTGCTGAAGATGGAGTTGTTACTAGAATCCCATGGGACGTCCAACTCGTCAATCATGAGAGCAACCCTCCTTAGAACTATAGGGGAACCTGTGGGGCAAGCGTGTGACTTCCTCACAATCTCAGGGTGACTCGTAATAATCATCTCACTATCAACTGCAAATTCCTATAATATCCTATATGGATGTACATAAAATTTTAGTTTTCATCGCAATTTTCTAATTGTCTAGTGATATCATCATGTGCAATAGGCAAATGCAATGAAGTAGGCACTCTAAACATAACTCCAAATGGTGAGAAAATGAGATATATGGGATGCATATGATGACACACATCGAACCCCGCTAATGATAAACTAGACTCAGGGATAAACTCTAAACAACCAGTAAAAGAAGCATTAGAAACCACCTGTTGGATCATAATAAGAAACTCAGATGACTCACTAGAAGATGACTCGATAGGAACGACCATAAAACCATAATCAATACGAGAGGACTCAGATGACCAACTAGATGTAACAACGCTATAATCAACTGTCTCTTAATCCCATCATCTATCAAAGGTGTAGCAAATGAATACCTAGAATCTAACTAGAGGCACTAGACTCCACTAATTCAGGCATAAAATCACTAGTATCATGAACATGAGCATTAACAGCTAATAGTGTACCAGACTCGACTATCACATCTATTACTTCACTAATACCCTCATAGGAAGCATGACCCACATTAAGAATTGGTGTGTCGAAACCAACTGATATATCTTTAATTATACTACTCTTAGAAAAAAATGTGAACATCCTCAACAACCTTTGAATCATCAACATCATCATTGGATACAATACAAACATGTCGACTCTTCGAGGGGCACTGACAATCATAGTGCCCATATCCCTCACACTTAGAACACCAGGCCTTGGCGTTTACTAACATTTTAAAGCCAAGTCTATCTTTAAGGCAACATCAAAGGCCTCTTCAACGGTGTCATAATCATAGGAGCCACTGATCATAATAAGCTTAATTTTGGACCTTAAACCTGAAACAAACCTAGTTACATCTGGGAACGTGCCCTCTCACGTCACAATGACGGGTTATATCCTCAAATGTGACTATGTAATCCTAAACGGACATATGACCTTAACAGAGGTGTAACTAGTCTAAGAGATAGTTCTTATAATATTTGAGAAGTTACTTCTCTGTAAGCTTTTTTTTCATTTCTTCTCAAGACTCTAGGGCAACTCTACGTCCATGCAATCTCTCTCTACCGACTCCCGGTAACTTCTAGCCGACCCTACAAGTTTTCTCCTAGCAAATAGGACTCTAGCGGCATCAGATAACCTATACCAATAAAGGTAGCACTCAATATCGGTTAACTAGTCACCAAAAATACTAGGACTACAGTAACCATCAAATTTTGGATCTTCCAACTCAACTTTACGCGCTATTTTCTCTTTCCAGCACGCCAATCGTGAATACAGCTACTCTTATGGTCACCTCTAGCACACACACAATACAACTAGTTTATGATGGCTACAAAAGCAGATATAATGCGAATTTCTAACTCAAATAAAACTATATGTGTGCACTAAAACGAGGCAAATAAAAGTTCTTAAAAGTTTCAAGTCCTAAATGCGATAAATGCAACCCTACAAATGATGAGCATAACAGACAATGTTGTAACCCACTGGATAAAAGGAAATACAATTCAGTTACAAATTAGTGCAGTCTACTAGTATTGCAAGTAATAGACAATCCGACAATTCAGTTCAAGTTAGAGTTCACCGGAGGGGACGAGTCATTCACGCCCAATGCAGAATTCCTCTATGATTCCTCAAAAAGATGCCCACAATCGAGGGTTGAAAATCACGCACAAGGTCCTGTAACAGCAATAGTATGAGCTAAGAGAAGACCGCCTCGAAAACATTGTGAATTGGGCTCAATTGGGCCTAAAACGAGCTCTGAACTGTTGTTTTGCGGCTGTTGTAACTGAGTTGGCTCAGCGAATCAACTCAGATCAAATTGGAGTCGACTCCGCTTAGCTCACTAAGTCAGCTCTGTTTGAGCCGGGTCGGCTCGGGCTGAGCCACGGCTCAAGTTTGGCTCGTGGTCGGCTCGTCAATGACGTCAGCAGGGAGCTGATGATGTCAACAAGAAGCTGATGACATCAACAGCTCAGTCGGCTTGATACTGTAGCTTGCTAGCAGGTCGGGTCTGCAGCAAGTCAGGTCGAACCCAATTCCTTAACCCAAATTGACTAGGGCTTTTTGTTATTGGATCTGAGTCGAATATTACCCAACTCGATCCTGCACCGTTGTCGATCTCATCGTGGCAGACTAATGGTGAGGGAGGCTAGCGGTTTACCAACGAAGAGGCTCAACAAGGGTGACGATTGACAATGATGGCGGTGGGAGACGGCGGCGGCGGCGACAGGAGGTCAGAAGACAGCCAAAGCTGAAGATGCTGGGAAGACGATGTTGGGAAGATGGCAGTGGTGGTCTGGTTATGTCAGCGGCGTCAACATATTCTCGTGGCAGTGCAGATGAGGCCAAGGGAGAGGAGAGGTCGATAGGAATCGACGGGAGTCGCGGCGAGGGCATTCGTCGGAGAAGTGGTCATCGAGGTCGTGGAGTAGCAGGGAACCGCGGAGGTGATGGTGAAAAGGAGCAAAGGAGGTCAGCGGCGATGCGAAGGTCGGCGGCGATGGTGAAGAGGACCTTGCAATGTCGACGGAGAGCTTAAGTTGCTTAACGAGGAAGATGAGTACGAGGAGGATTCAGTGGTGAGATCATGAGATTAGGTGGTGGAGCTCTGTGGCGGCATGAAGGCGGTGTGGTAGGGTGGATGTGAGGCGGCGAGAGGCAGGAACTAAGGTTATGGCTAGATTTAGAAGGAGAGAAGAGAAGATGAACAGAGGGTTTTGATTTTTTTTTGGATTTTTGATGAATAGTAACTTTTGCAAATTTCTTGCTTTTTTTTATTTTTTTGAAGTAAAGATCTAGGGTTTTTTTTTATAGACTAGGATTAAGGTTTGGGAAAAGAAAGAGAATAGATCTAGGGTTAATATAGGTCTAGGGTTTGGGAGAAGGAAAAAAAAATATTTGAAGAGGATTGAAAACTAGTTGCTCTGGTACCAAAATTAATGTAAAACAGGATGGATCGCAATCACCTTCAAGCAATAGAAAAGAAAAACTAGGGTTTTGTAAAGAAGAATAAGAAAATAAGAATTATGGTTTAAGAAAATGGATAAATTTGAACTTCGCATCTCTTGCACCACGGGCTTCACACCGCTTACACCACGAATTTCACACCCCAATCTCAAGAACTCATGGATCAAGAAATTTAAAATAGAAAGTTTTTTAATTCATTTATTGTCTACCAATAAAAGAAGTCTGGGGCCTATTTATAGGCTTTACAAAAGTTCAATTTTCGAATATAACCGATGTTGTATTAAAAGCAAAATAAAGAAAACTAAACTCAAAATAAACTAAGACATAAAAAAACTAGCAAATGGTGGATGTCCTCATCACAAGGTAAGACACACACACAAAAAAAAAAATACAAATATAAGTTGAGGCATTTAGCTGAGAGATACACCTCGCTAATTTTCCATTATTATTTTAAAATTCTGTAAAATTACAATATTCGAAAAATAATAAGAATTTTAAGTAAATATAATTTAAACAAAGCTTGTTCTAGGAAAGTTCAAATTAATATGATTTTCTACCTCTTTTTAAGTTTTAACTCAATAGATTCCATTCAACCATAAACTTGCCACTGGAATTAAGAAATAGACACAATTTTGATCAGGTTTAAAAAGCACACGCCTCATGTAAATGTGCAAGGCCTAAGATGTACACTTCATTTGCCAAGTGTATGTGGAAGCGCGCCTTGTAGTTCGAAATGCCTTCTATTGGGAGCCTTAATGCCACTCCCCCTAAATCCATCATTGCCTAGAAGTCCACACACACACACACGCACACACGCACACACGCACAGAGAGAGAGAGAGAGAGAGAGAGATACATATGCAACATACATGCACAGACAAACATACATACACAGAATTTGTGTAAACTTATTATCTAGGATGCAGAGGATGGTAGGTTTAAATGTAGCAAATGGATAAATACCAGTTATACCACCCCTTGGGTTAGTTATTCCAAAGGTATGCATGTCATAACATTGATAAGTGGGAATTGCAATGTAAAGCAGTAAAGCAAAAAGGAAACAAGAATTGTAATTCCAACTTGCACTTCTAGCAATAAATTGCACTTCTAGCAATAATTCCAAGTTGCATTCCATGAAATAGGTGCTAAAGGAACCTACACTGAGGATATGAAACTCTTTACCAGCTTTTTCAACTTCCACTTATCACTTTCCACAGTATAAATAAAAATCAAAATGACAGTAAATAGGGTAAAGACATATTACACCAATGACAAAGAAATTGACAAACTGTTAGTGAGAATAATGGAATAAAGAAAATAATTATGAAGTATGAATTGTAACAAATCCTGATGACATACTAGAGTGACAAGTTAGTAATACCAGAAATCCCCTACTATGTCGGAGAAAAGCACTTAATGTGAACTCTTACAGCCCAATCATATAACAACGAGAAACATATAAAAATATGATAATAATAATCAGAAAGTATAGCAATGTCATGGTTTAAGCATTTGGCTCAAGAACTTTGTAAAAAACCAAGAAACCTGCCATCTTTTGATCCTCGAGGAACTAATCCTGCAGCCACCTCCCTTTCGACATCCAACAAAAGAAGCTTGAGAAGAGCCACATGAATCTTTCCTAATAACATGGAATCCTAATAATTTGAAAAGCTTTCAATCCATTATCACAAAACATACAGATAACACCAGAGAATTGCATGGATATATAACTTAGAATGTAGCCTAAACCAAAACTTATGCCAACTGACCTTGTCAGTGAAAGCGAGGGCGAGTTCATCAAGAGTAAATGAGCATACTTCGATGGCAGCAGAATTACTATACAAGAACCGGAGAACCTGATCAACAGAAAAGATGTCAATATGGAATATCACGAGTACAAAAGCCAGTAAACATTAAAAGACAATAATGATTACAATAATTATTGTGATATAGTTAGTTATACATGGTTTTGTGTGTGTGTGTTGTTGTTGGGGGGGGGGGGGGGGGGGGGGGGGGGGGGGGGGGGGGGTGTTAAGCTGGTCATACACAATCGTAAGCTGGGGGAAAAGTAAGGATGTTATGACAGTGCACAAATCTTCAGGGAAGAATGTTTAAAAGGCAAAATATGAGAGATGTGAGGCATCAATCTTAGAATATCATACTGGTGTTGTAATAGTGGACATCCCGTTTTTTCTTTTTACATGTCATGTCTGGTAAATAGAACTGGAGAAAGCTCAAGCATTCACAAAAATTTAAAATAGTGCTTATTATTGTCTGTGCCATTGCCCCAAACCTCCAAAGTAATATGCTATTAAATCTTTAACCCTAATCTTTACGGTGGTTATACAAAAAATTCTCTCTATAAAACCCTATAATCCTGAGAGAGGGGGAGTCGTCGTGCACGGCTTCTCCCCTCACCTCCCTTTGTTCCACTAACTAGGGCTTTCTCTCCTCTAATTGTGAGAGAGTGCTAGAGAAAATTTACTAAGATGAAATTTGAGATCCAGAGACTGATAGTGGAAAGGGTTACTTTTCGTCATTCATCTTCGCAGTTGGAACAAGATGCACATGAGACTTCGTGTAACTCAACGCTAGAGGTGGCTAGCGATCCTGTCATCTCGTCTTTCCTTTAGATTCAGGGATTGATTATGGCAAACTTTTTGTCCTTCATCTTCGCGGTTGATGAGAACGCGGATGAAACTTTGTGCGATCTCAACTGCTGAGAATGGCTGGCGATCCTAGCCATCTCAATTTTCTCTTAGGATCTCTTCTCCTCTCATGTGGGGCTACTATGAAAGCAAGTTATGTTTAGGCTCGCAATCAGAGGTTCAATGATTTTGCTGATAATCGAGTTCAAAGTTTTTTTACAACGATCGAGGTACTTGATGCACATCTAGAGTTTGAATCTACAATCTACAAGAAGGTCAGCTATTATCCATTTTTATCTTTGCTACGATCAGTAGATTTAGTCAATCTAAGTATCGACTTTGTTTCGATCAGTAGATTAGTTGATTTAAGTTTGTGAGTTGATGATCTACAAGAGAAACCGAATGTTCTATGTATCTTATACTCTATTCCAAGTAGTAGATCCGGCGAGATGGATGTTGCTTCTTCAAGGCGCGAGTCACGGAGCTATTCATTAGTGTGTTAATGGCTATTTTATGATGAGTTTTTAGGTTATTTTGAGTTATTAAGAGTTGTATGGAGTGATTGGATTCCATGTGAAAGGGTTATTATAGAGAGGTTAGATTCAAATATAATATTTTGTACTCCTCTTTTGATTAATGAAAATAATTCTACCATTCAATATATATATATATATATATATATATATATATATATATATATATATATATATATATATATGTTATCCAGTTTGCTATCTTTTTGAGAACTTTTTTACTATGTACATCATATTGAAATAAGTTTTACAAGATAGTGAATCTCTTGGTGACAGTAGTGAAGAACTATAACTCTTTATATGTTGCAATCATAAACCAAAATACGGGTTTGGTTCAATAATAAATATGTTTTACTCCTTATCATGATTAGTAATTTATCAATAATACAGGATTATGGATGTTTCCTTTTATTTATATATTCTTAACAGACTTAATCTAACAAAGTACATATTATGTTAGATGTGCCTTGGAACGTGCCCGATTATGGCTCAAGTCTGGCCCATTATTTCATACATGGATCCGGGCTAGGAAACCAAAGTCGATATACGTACAGGTCAGAGTTGGACTTGAGATAATTAAATGGATCCAAACACGGACTAACTGAGACTCTGAGTCTGGCTCTTGAAAGAGTTGAGTGGGGAAAGTCATTCAGGTAGCTGAACCAAAAAAATTAGCATTGAAGCTTTGTTGTCATATTCTATCCAGAGTGATTAATAACTTAAGAATGTTCACATTGGCTTACTGCTGCAGATATGTATATCACGTACCAACATGTCCAGCATATGCAGATAAATTGTTAGCATCGGAGCTTCAAAAGAACTTTATGTGCCATCAAACTGTGAAGAAAAGATCTTGTTTTCCATTATTATATTTCAACCACTCAAAAACATATGGAACATAGGTTGATCCAGAGGCAGAACTAGGCAATAACCATTATCTTCATTAATATAGATGTTGAGTCTTGCATTCAAGCATATTTAGTGCACGCTAGCACTGCATTATCATTATTCTCTTTTGTAAAAACTTGAATTAAGCCCCTTCTATTAGATATTGGCAAAATCTCACATAATATGCATTTGATTTTAGTAATGTACTTACAGTATCTCTAAGTGAGGATATTCATGTTGTTTTGACAGATGTTGAAGCCAACAAAATCCCAGCAAAAATCCCAACAAAAGCTAGCAATACAACCAGCAAAAATCTCAACAAAAATCCCATATCCAAACAAACCAAATCTCATATCCGAGTAAACTAACAGTTAGTTCCACTATAAAAAGGAGAGAAGCAACATGAGGGAGATACTTCACTCAAAGGGATTATTTTTACAGAGATTTTTTTTCAAATTCAGCAGCTGGTTCTTTTAACAAGCAGCAAGTAGTTGAGCATGTTGGCGACACCGAGCACCAAGCAACACTGTTCTAAAAATCGGTTTCATTATTCGTGCGTTCCAATACTGAATAATGATTGAGGGATTAATCGGCGATTAATAGGAGATTAATCAAAATTGAATATTTTAATATATTTAATTATATTTATACACCAGTACATATAAATATATACAGTTAATTGTTGAAAATGCCTAAATATTATTCAAGACAATATCTAGATGTGAAATTATAAACCATGATATGATGTACAACAAGACAATATGAATAAATAGTAAAAAAGATGAGAACTTATCTCTTCGCATTAGTAATCCAAGATTTCAAATTTGTAACATAAATATAAACCAAAGAACTTACCTCCAAAATAAGATAAATAAAAAAAAATTAGTCAATTTACTAATCAAAATAATAAGCTTTAAAGAATGATGGAGAAAATTTGCTAAATAAGTTAATTTGAAAAATAATCAAAAATAATAAAACATAAGTATTACTTTATGCAAAATATACAATAATAAAATATCATAATTCATCTACTATTTAATAAATAACTGATTAAGCATCTGATTAATCGGTTTAGACCCGAATAAGCGCCTGATTAATCGGTTTGGACCCGATTAAGCGCACGATAAATCGGTTTGGACCCGATTAAGCGCCCAATAAATCAGTTTGGACCCGATTAAGCGCCCAATTAATCATTTTGGACCCGATTAATCGCCCGAGCGCATAATCAAAGCGTTGAATGTAATATTACATGAACTGTCGACGATTAGGATTAATCGACCGATTAATCGGCCGATTAATCTGATTTTTTGAACACTGGCAAGCAGCTGATCGTTTCAGTAACGTCAAGCGCAGCTCATATTCAGAATAAGTTTTTGTTATTTTATTTTCTTCTATGTATTTGCAAGAAATTGTGAACTTCAATATTGATAAAGGTTAGTTGATTTTTTTTCAGATTTTTCAATTTCTGTCTTGTTTTATTTTCTTCGAAACATGCGTAATGAGTAGCTAATTTGAGATTAGGGTCATGATAACTCCTAACTGATTGTCTTTCTTTTAATTACTCTCCATACTTGTGTATTTCAATACTTAATTCTTTCTTTAATTTGGATAGTTTTGAATTCGAGTTCTGTCATGCATTCTCTGAGATTTAAATAAATCGAAATTAGTGTTTGGTCGATTAAAACAGATCTAGAGTTGAATATTGATTGTTTCTCGGCATCAGGTACATTTAACTATTTAATGATATTGTATGAAAGAAGAATATTTTTTTATTATCTTGATATGTTATTGCTAAATCATTCGTGATTGCAAGAATGATTTCTAAACAGTTGCGTAGGAATTTGAGAGATTAAACAATAGAGACATGAACTAAATGAAGGAATCCTTGACCCTAATTAATCTTGTTTAGTTGAATTAGAAGTTTTTCCTATTTTCTTGTAGTTTTTAGTATTTGGACTCTATTTTTTTAGCTAGCTTAAAATTAAATTTGAGATTTCAAAGTTCGAACATTTCCTTGTGGTATCGATACCTTGCTTGCCGTCTCTACAAAACTCGTGCATTTGAAAATGAATTAAACTTAGCAGTTAGCACAATGATAGATCTTAAAAAACCTTTGTGAAAATGAAAAGTACTGAAAGAACTAGATAAAGGCAAGCTTCCCAACTCGAAAGAGATAAGCACCATGAAGTTGGGTGGTGAATGAAATAAGCAAATAATCGAGCAACTCAGTTTTCCTCTAACCTTGAAAAACTTTTTTACAAGTTCTGGAGACGTATCCCAGGGTCTTGTACAAAAAGGCTGCTTCATTTTGACAGTCTGAGGAGGATACTTGGCCAACAAATCTGAAAGATAACAAAAGTCTTACTATGATACTTTATTTTCTTTTTTCTTTTTTCCCGATCAAAAAACATATGAAATCCAAGGAAATGAACAAACCTTTGCAAAGTGGACAACCATGTGATCCATCGGGCACGAAATGGGCAGAACATCTTAATGGATTTGGCCCTGCTTCTAACTCTCTAAGCTCTAGCTCTTCATCATCAACTAATTGTTCCAATGACTGTTCTAGAATTGGTTCATCAATTAGAAGTTTGCATTTTGTCCAATGAGGTTTCCTTTGGTTCACATCTTGTTACATGATACCTGAGTTGCAAGCAGAAAGCCTGAGGAATGCAAGTGCTAATAATAAAATCATGATCCAATTCATTAAGATACAAGTCTATAACCCAGTTATAAGCTGCTCAAGAGTCAAAAATGTCGGTCTATATCCCATCACCATGTTTAAATCATGCCAGATATTAAAATGCTAGGAGGGACCTGTTTCAGCCCTTGCCTTGCTTCTTATATCACTTGATTATTTAAAATTATACCATGAGTGAATATAACATTGAAGACAAAGGTTACCTTTCTTCTTTTTACGACAGGCCTTCGCTATTCTTGGATCTTTCTCGACCACGTACATTGCTTCTGAAAGAACACGGATGGAAAGTTTAAGAGAATATCATCCCTCTAAATATGATAAACAATGTTGGCATGCAATACAAGGATCAGCAATCAGTTCGAATATAAATGAACAGCAACATGCACTACAGAAGAGAACAAATGAAAAGCTAGATGATTACTGGAACCAGTTCTAGCTGCCGTACTTTGGAAGCCTGACATAATGTATCCTTAAAGGAAGATTTAAGCTGCATCCACGCTGCACCTCCGTCACCAAACTTAATTTCAGATGGACACATCACGTTATCAGGTTTGTCACATGCCAGACTGTCATCAAACCTTTCCCAATACCATACTTTTTAGTGGGAGCATTTTGCACTTGGAGATTTCCAGGTTCCACAACAGAACACAAAATCTGCATTAATGGTTTTGAAGCAAAATAAGGGGAAGAAACACCTTTCCAAATTTTAATTGAACTTCTATCAGATTTCAGTTATAACAGACATCAAGTAAACATCATTAGAATTATTTTTCTTATAGATCATTCGATCATGAGGTCTATTAAAAATATCATACTTTTAACAATATTATTTTCACATTGAAGGGTGCAGAAGTTGAAGCATAACAGAAGGTAACGTGATTTATAACACATCCTCCGATAAAGCTAAATCTCATTCTACAAGCACTATACGAGAAGGTAATTTAGCAGACATTATTTTGTACCAAAAAATAAAGCACCAAACTTTTGGCGCCAATTGTTTTTTTTCCCCTTTTAGTCGGTGATTCCAAAACTATGTGAATTACTAAAAAGGAAAAGAGAGCCAGTACATAACCCACTTAGAAATTGTGTTAAAGACCTTTCTCCTTTTTAGAACCCTTTGGCTGACTCTACCAGAATTTGGCGTCCCAGACGCTGGTCACATGCAAATGAACAGAAGACTTTACATGAGGAAATATTAAACTTAGATGCATTAATTTAAATCAGGAGACAAAAAAGCAAAGACATTAAACACAAAAATAGGTAAACACGTAACAAGGTCAGCAGAAAAGTACATAGTATAGAGAAGCAGATCATCAAAAAATAAAGATGCTAAACTCCATTACAACTTTTTTTCTTCTAAAAAGCAAGATATGAGTCAAGCTTCATACTTCTCATCTCACTGCTTTGGTATCCAATTACTTCTCTTTTTAGGACAAACATTTAAATGCACAACACTAGTTAGAAAAAAATTATTACAGATATCACCATCATACATTCAAAAACAATTTTCTAAGATCTACAAGCAATAAAAGAAGTAGAATGTACCTGTTTGAGAACCAAAAGAAGTGTTGGGGAGACAGTCAAACTCTACACCAAGTGGGGGACCATCCTTGCGAAACATTCTCTTCAAAATATAGTCTTTAGATAACAAGACTTGGGGTCGAACACAATGATTCTGCGGCACAGAATGCGGATTGTTGTCGGATACTGCACGATACTTCCTCTGTAACAACTCTAACCTTAGATTACATGGTCGGCGGCATCCTGAAGAAGTATTATATCTCGTCTCTCTGATTGGATGAACTCGGTTAACAGTTCCTAGATATTGGCTGCTTTTTATTCTGTCTACAACTCCCGCTACCAGCATAAAGTGCCCTATCCATGGACTGATATGATTCTTGATCCATCCCTGTGTTGTACTTTGAATTGCGCATGGTTTTTGACCAGCTCCTACCTGAGAGAGTATTTACAATCGTTTTCTTTCCAGCCTTAGTGGGACCACATTTGTGTTGGCCATTAAGGAGACTCACTGCAGCCACGAACTTCATTCTCCCTTCTTTCTTTCCTTCTCCTCTCTATGAACCATATGTGTATCTGTTTGTATGTCAAATTCAGGGATGATGCATACTCCTCCATGGCTGTTTTCTTGGGATATTTCTCCTCTGTGTCAGAGTATAGTAGGAGAAAAAAAGGTATGGAATCAGCGTACAGTTTCCTTGCTCACATTTACAGTCAGACCAAAGAAAAAAGAGACAGAAAGTTGCCGGATGAATAGAAAGGATTCCTCCAATTCAGGAATAAAATATGTAAAAATGGTTGCAGGTTCAGAAAATACCTGAGCAGTACTTTTCCAGTGACTGGAGTTGAAATGGAGTCTTTTTCTTTGCACCATGGTCCTTTTTGGGCTGATGATATCAATGCCCATGAATCCAGAATCAGAGCTCCTACTTCCAAAAGGCTAAATCCCTCTTAACTCATGAAATATCCAAGATTTTACCATGATACTGAACGATCCACATAACAAAATCCAATTTTTAGAAGACCCTTTAATTTCATTCGTTCAACTGCAAACAGAAGATGATTTAAGAAATCAAACCTTAAAAAGAATTGTGCTGCTTCTCTTCAATTGCGAGAACCCAGCCAGTGCGCGCTAGTGGTCCCTTAGCTATCTCACAAAAAGATGCAAGCACATAAGCCTCCATAGATTCAACAAAGGAAACGAAAATTTCCTCGAATTAAGGGAACAATACATGATCGAGGAAGAGGATAGACCACGCTGGAGCAGAAAAGAGGAGCTTTGGCGGGTTCGAATCGAGAGGGAGGAGAGCTCGCGGGCGAGCATCGGCAGTTAGGGTTTTTTTGCGGGTTAAAAGATCTAGTGAGGGGAGAGGAGACAACTGCGATGGGAAAAATCTTGTGTTTTATATATGCGAAGTAGATCAGCCATTCACTTCTTAGAATGAATGGCTGAGATAAAAACTCTATGGATTTTACGGGTTCGGGTTTAATTTGTGCGGGTGCGCCTGCGGGTGCGGGTTCGACCAGGTATTCATAAAAAATCAAAACCCGCCCAGATTTTCTTTTTTTTTCTTTTTTACCCATTCCATAACCCGCCCGAATGCGTTCGGGCCAGTTTGACACGGTTTTCAAACCCGCGTTTACGGGTGGGTTAGGGTCCCAACCCTCTTCCCTTGCTTATGCCTCGTTTGGCAACATAATTTGTGAAAGCGGGGTTAGTTTAAGTTAAAATTAAAATAAAACAAAACTGGGGTTTGCAGCCGTACAAACCCCAGTTTCTATAACTTTTTGAAACCGGCATTTCAATATGGTTCGTCGGAATTAGGGTTTGTGTGAACTATAGCTGCAACCGCCAGGGCACGGGGTTGATCCTCGACGTCTTCTCGGGCCTCGCTCCGCCCACTGTTGTCGTGCCCTCCTGTGACTGCCCTAGGCCGCTGTGGTGCTAGTGCCAACCTTGTCGTGGTCCCTCCCGGATCCGTTGTCGGCCACTACAGCACCTCGCACGCGCTGCGCATGTGCTATCACTCTGTGGGCCTTGATTCGATACCGCCAGAACTTCGAGGACTCATGTTGAGGAAGAAGAGCGAGGATTGAT
Source organism: Agave tequilana (assembly GCA_038442645.1). NCBI lineage: Eukaryota > Viridiplantae > Streptophyta > Magnoliopsida > Asparagales > Asparagaceae > Agave > Agave tequilana. The sequence goes on from JAVJIF010032325.1 coordinate 210,350, forward strand.
TTTCCCTACTTTTGCCCTCTGCCCCGGCCGTCTCCATTGCGACAGCTAGGGTTTTTACTATTCCTTTATTTCCGGGAGATCCCCATGTTTTTCTAACCTCGGCCATGCTTGCTCTGTTGTTCTCTGAACTCTTCCCGGAGGTCCACTATCCATCCACGACCACTCCTTCGAAGCCCGCCTCCCTCGGCGTTGCCCACATTACGTCCGTCATTTCCATACATGCTGCTCGCATGCCTGCTGATTAGTCATCAATTCTGCATATTATTATCACACTTTCCTACCCGTTTTACAAATAAATCCTGCTAATAATTCGGTTTTCGGTCTCTTCTGTGCAAAATACATTGATAAGGGCATTATGAGCTTAAGAGACCCATTTTCAGGTAATTAATCCAGATTTCTTGATGGCTAAGTCAAAGAGCTTCTAAAGATACATTTGATCCCGAAATCAAAACATTATCTGCAAAATATACAGAGCGAAATACCAAAAAATACCAGTATACAGAAGCATCTCAAAGTTGGGAGAGTCTATGGACAAAAGATCAGGATCACTGGCCATGATCAAGCCGCGAATCCATGGCAATGTCAGGGACAATGGCCCTGATCTTCGACGGGTAGCTTCATCTCGAGGATTCACCAGTCCATGTGCTTATATATACGACTTGATGGAGCCAGAAATCGAGGGAGGAGAGCAGTAGCTAGGGTTTCTTCTCCTTCTAATTTAGTTTAGGATTTTTCTCTTTTATTTATTTGTATTTCCTTTCTCTTTTAGAATAGGATTTAGATAGAGATAAATTCATAAAAAAATGTGAGTGTTCTTTGTAATAAAGAGTGACGATCTAATGCAACATGTCTCCTTTCTCTTCATTGTTTCTAGATAAATGGTTATCTCCTTTTCCCTCATGGTGATTTTACTGCTAACTCACTAACACTGGGTTTGATTATAACCTACATGAATCTAATAGCCTCAAATAGGCTTTGCTCTTGCAAGAGCCATTAATGACTCATGATGAAATATCTCTAACTCCTAACTTACTAACAAGCAAACTTGCAATGACTATTTTATTTTACGCTTACTCTCTTGTGATTTTGATGGACTAATTGTACCTTGCACCTTGTTTGTTAAGTTTAGATACTAACCACTTCTTATAGGTCATGCTTTGAAAAGATTCTTGAAGAACAAGCCTATGAGTGCCAATGATATCTTAAGGTATTAATCACCATAAGAGGTTAGTATTGTTAGTGGGAACAATTCGTAGTGATTGATCCATGGGTTATCTTTTCTTTTGATCTTTTTTTTGAAACTATTTTCCAAATCACTCTACCATGTTTTCATCTCCTTCTTTATCTTCTACTTCTTTCTTTTTCTTTCCTTTAAAATTCTTTCAAAACAAAGAGGAACTCGTTAACACCTTCGTAAATCACCGGTAAAGCTTCTATCGCCTCCCATCCTTGTGCATTCGACCCGTATAACCACTATATTATCGTTGTAGTATCGAGGAAGCCAAAGCCTCACAAGCACTTTCACTGATTTCAAAATACACATTTTGGTGCATGGTTTTCCCATCGATCAAAATTTTGGCGCCATTGCCAGGGATTGAGAATGGTTGTTTCACGATGTTAACGTTGTCTTCTTTTTTTTCTGTATGCAAGTCAAATTTTGTTGAAACTAGTCATTACAGAACCTACCGTGAACCTATAACTCCCTGCTCTAGAAAGCAGGAAGTATCTGCTTGCAACTGTGTTGCGCAAACGCAGGAAAAGCCGCAAATGTGTGGCAAAGTTATTGTTTTTTGCCTCTGAATTTTGCAGGAACTTCAGTGTTTGGACATATATCTCATATCTGATGTTAGTTTTCCTGCATTGTTTGCCTATACACTGCAATAAAAATAACAAAAATCAGTAATTGGAATTGTTAAAAAACGATTTAGACATTTTTTAGGCAAGTATCAATTTTAATTTCATATTACTATATTTTTCTGTTGTTGGGTGCTGAATAAACTCATACATATTGCATTGCATATAATGTTAAGAAAAACATGTGAGTGATTTAATTGCTTTACGTGTTTATTCTTACCTATATTGAACACTTGCATGAATTTAATTTAAGGGTAAATCCCAACATAACATAAGGTGTGAAAGTCATTATCCTCCCTTGGCCCAAAATCACCTCCTCACTCACATAACCCAAGCCTAAATAAAACTTGCTAGATGTTGGCCCCCTAAGGACATCTCAGACTCATTAAGAGATTGACCTCAGGAGGAAGTTGTTAGAATCGGACTCTAGCCAAATCGGTGTCTAAGGATTGGAGATTAAAAGGTTAAGCCTTGAAGATTCAGTGGTTTGATGTAATTAAGACCCGTTGCTCAGCACGGATACCTCCCACTGAATTTTGCCGCTATCTAGTCGATTAGTTTGTGGCCAGATTACTACAATATCCCTCTCTTGGACAATCGATTAGTTAGGAGTCGTCTAGGTCCAGGTTAACGTTACCATAGGCTTGTTTGATTTTTCTTTCTTTTTTTTTTGTTTTTTGTTTTTTTGTTCTTGCTGTGGAATGGATTATAACCGATATTTGTTCAATCTTAATATGAATTCATTTTTCACCCCGACCTCATTTAACTCGGATAATTTCAACCCAGCTTTGTACAACATGACCCAATAAAATACATCAAATTGATTTTATTCAAATCAATATAATCTATATCCCCAGTTTTATGACCAAAATTTGCAAATCAACACAACTCTTCATGGAACCACTAGGGACATGCATCCCCAGAGCCAAATTTCCAAACACCTTTATGTTTTTCCGCTTCATATACTCCTTTTCAAGAACAACCAATCAAATAAAAATACGAGTTAGAAAAGCATATAGAAACCTTGCTTGAATCCCAACAACAAATTCAAAACATGGTCGACTCACAATCTTCATAATTTTCTCAAAACCAAGCTTCATACCCACATTTTCAAGTCCCACCTCACCACAACAAAGAAACAATATAACTTGGGAAAGAGTATTGAAGTCTTGCTTGAGTACCAAAAATAATTTAAGAACAGATGGACTCATCATTTTCACAAAATTTTCAAAACTCAGCTTTCTACTAACATTTTCAGCTCCCACTACAGCAAAACGAAGATCTAAATCACTTGAAAAAGAGTATGAAAGACATGATACGAGTCCAAAATGATGTCACCTTGTCCATCAATAGGTTAGAAACATAAATGAGTCAGTTGGTCAATACAATGAATGTTAGGAATGAAGAAACTCTACTTACCCAATTTTGCCACACCCTGATACTTCTAACCTATTTGATCAGACCCACGAACCATGGTGTTTAGTAAACATAATTCAAAATTCAATTTCATTATAACATTTCGAACTTGTCCAATTCCAAATCTTTGAGAACCACATTGACAATTTGGCAAGTTTCCATTTCAATGAAATTGAACTTGAAGAGGAATGTAATCCCGACCCTCAATTTTATGATTCAGTTTCAAATTTTGAATCAATAATGACTCATATACTATTACCTAATTTGAGTAACATTTTCAAGCCGATTTGACTTGTAGCCAGATTTGCTACATTTGTAGCAAGTAATTATCTTTGTAAGTTTCTGTTGGTCTGGAATTTCTTCTTCTATTGAGCTGTCTGAGTTATCTATGGATTTAGTTTCTAAATTTTGTTTTTGTTTTTTGCCTCTGAATTTTCTGTATGGTTGTTCCCAAAAGACTAAAATGAAATGAGATAACTATTCCAGAAGAATTCAAGATAGAGAACCCTCAGACTCCTAGAGACATAGAAAAGACTGAGATCTCAGACATAATAGAAGAAGACGACGGGACAGTATTGATTAGATTCAACTCTGTAAGAGAAAGACCTTCAACCTCCTTTAGATATGTTGAACCTAGTAGAAATTCATGCTCTGAATATTCATTCCAACAACCCATCAGAGTATTCCATAAGTCACCCCTTCCAGAAGTTAATCAAGAAAATTACTCCCCGACATCATCCCAAATGAGACCAGATTTTACTGGAGAAATTAATATGATTAAAAAACCATTCATTAGCGATAGGTTTAGACTTATGAAAGAATTCCGAGAAGAATCCAAACATTTTGATTGGTTCTCAAAACTCCATAGGACTTACCAAGAACAATTAATAAAAAATCGAATCACTGATATAAGGAAACATGAAATTAATTTCAACTTTGAAATATGGTTACAATATTACTTAGTGAAACAAGGCATCGAAGACCCTTACAATCAATCCCAAATTGATGTTCAAACCAGCCTATATAAAAAATGGCAACTAACAGATGGAAACATAGTGACTTCAATCCATCCTCCATTACATTCTATCAAGATCCCAACCAACGAAGGAGAAGTAACCGCTTCACCTTTCAAAAGAGAAAAAAATAATAACGAACCAGTCAACATAGAAGACATTAAAAAGGTATATCATCAGAACAATTATTCAAACCAATTGCTACACACCATAGCACATCAAATTGATTACATATCCACAGAAATTAAAGGAATTCAAAAGGAGTCAAACTCTAAATTCTCACTAAGTTATTCAGCACCACATTTCCAGCCAACAAGTTTACCTGTAGAAAATGTCCGACCAATGAACTTATTAGGACAAATAACTCAAGCCTTAGAAAAAATTAATGAAAGCATTCCAAGTACGTCAAAAATAAATACTATAACAGAAAATAAAAATTTAGAAACTAAATCCGTAGATAACTCAGACAGCTCAATAGAAGAAGAAATTCCAGACCAACAGAAACTTACAAAGATAATTACTTGCTACAAATGTAGCAAATCTGGCCACAAAAAGAGTAGATGTAGGACAAAAGAGAAAAATAAAGAGAAAAATAAAAACAGCCTGCTAGAGGAAAGACTACAGACACATAAAACACCCAATGAGAACGAATTAATATATCGAATCCCTGACACAAGGAAACACTTAAAAATCAACCCAAATCAGCCTCTTAGTGTTTCAAAAATTTTTGACCTAAACAATATTCATGAACTTCATACAAAAATAAAATTGTTAAAAAGGAAATCAACCACATTAAAGGAAACCTACAACAAAAGAACATTACAAGCCTTATTCAAAACACAACTATTCCAGACTCATTAGAAAAGGCACATCCCTTCTCCCTAAAAGAAATAACTATTTCAAGCACCCGACCTTCAAACCCTAAATCAATCTCCGCCATTAAAAGATTCAAATATCAAAAATGGTTCATATTTATAACTCTGGCCATTGATGATTCCAAAACCACCCTTATTGCTATGGTCGATTAGGCGCTGACCATAGTGTAATAAAAGACGATATCTCCCCAACCAAATATTATGAACCAACAGAAGAAAACCTGATCACAGCAAATGGTTCCCCATTAAAGGTCATGGGCAAACTAACAAAGACATCAATATGCAATGAAAAGATTTATTTCAAACACCAATTCATTGTTGTTGACAATCTAAATACTAATGTAATACTGGGAATTTCCTTCTTAACTCAAATTTACCCATTCTGGGTTAATTCCGAAGGAATAAATACTAAAATCATGGGGCAAAGGATCTTGTTAAATTCATAACCCCGGTTAGATATAGAGAATTAAATACCCTACAAACTAATTCAATCTACCAAAAATTAGACCTAATTCAGAAAAAACAAAACAAAATCCTATATCTTAAAGATGATATACTATACCATAAAATAAATCAACAATTAAAAGACACGAGTATACAACAACGTATTAAGCAACTTCAAGACTTATACACAAAAGAGATCTGTTTCGACATTCCTAATGCTTTCTGGGAAAGGAAGAAACACATTGTAAATCTTCCTTATGAAAAGGATTTCTCAAAAAGAAATATTCCAACCAAAGCCCGACCTATTCAAATGAATCATGATCTTCTAGAAACATGTAAAGCAGAATTACAAAACCTCCTTGATAAAGGATTAATACGACCTTCCAAATCCCCATGGAGCTGTGCAGGATTTTACGTCATGAAACAGGCAGAAAAGGAACGAGGAGTTCCTAGACTGGTAATCAACTACAAACCATTAAATAAAGTATTACAGTGGATCAGATATCCAATCCCAAACAAGAAGGATTTATTAAAAAGATTATATAATGCCAAACTATTTTCCAAATTCGATATGAAGTCCGGGTTCTGGCAAATACAAATCGCTGAACAGGACAGGTACAAGACAGCGTTCACGGTACCATTCGGTCATTACGAATGGAACGTAATGCCTTTTGGATTAAAAAATGCCCCCTCAGAATTTCAACGAATCATGAACGACATATTTAACCCCTACACCATATTTACTATAGTATACATTGACGATGTACTCATTTTCTCAGAAAGTATAGACCAACATTTTAAACACCTCAAAACCTTCTTCCATATCATAAAGAAAAACGGGTTTGTAATCTCATTGGCAAAAATGAAACTATTCCAAACCTCCATTAGATTCCTAGTGCATGATATTCACAGAGGAACTATAACGCCAATCAACAGATCAATAGAATTTGCAAACAAATTCCCTGATGAAATTAAGGACAAAACTCAACTGCAAAGATTCCTAGGATGTCTAAACTACGTATCCGACTATATTCCCAAAATACGAATTACCTGTGCACCATTATTTAAAAGACTTCAAAAGAACCCTCCAGCATGGTCAGATAAGCTCACCCAAATAGTCAGGCAAGTCAAAGAAAAGGTTCATGCATTACCTTGTCTATGCATTCCTCATCCTCATGCATTCATGATAGTAGAAACAGATGCATCTGACATAGGATACGGAGGCATACTAAAACAAAGATTCACCAATGCATCACAAGAACAGTTAGTTAGATTCCACTCTGGTATTTGGATTGGCCCTCAGAAATCATATTCTACAATTAAAAAAGAAATACTCTCCATTGTCCTATGCATTTCTAAATTCCAAGATGACCTTTTAAACAAAAAATTCCTCCTTCGCATAGACTGCCAGTCTGCCAAATATATTCTTGAAAAAGACGTTCAAAATATTGCATCTAAACAAATCTTTGCTAGATGGCAAGCTATTCTTTCTGTTTTCGATTTTACCATTGAACATCTTAGAGGTTCTAATAACTCTTTACCTGATTTTCTAACTCGAGAATTCCTGACTACAGCCTCAGCATGAATCAGACTCCAAACCCTTCCAACTACCCTGCAAAAACATCAAACCTCGCAAAAGAAGAAACAACAGTTCTCATACTACTCCCCTTACCCCTTCCGAGCGACTAATATTCTTTCGACAAGATCGGGAAGATCTAACTTTAGAAATCATGGAAAAACTCCCTGATGAACTCTATTACAGAATAGCACAAACACCTAGTACCGCTGAAGCCAATCTAATTCATAGAATAAACCAACTCCACCATTCACCGCCTGAAGGATCCACCCTAGTCATCAGACCAAATTCCTATTTTCTAAAACTTCTGCTAAATCCAACCACACCCCAGTCTCAAAAAATTTGGGCTATAGAAAATGGTCTTTGTTATGGACTTGTCTCCCATTCCTATAAAGATCGAATCCATCTATTTCCAACATTAACCGCCGCTTCATTGAAATTAAAAGACCTCTGCTCAGACAAACTTTACTTCAAATTCCACTCAACTCCACCCACCTGGGAGAATATTGAAGATTACGAACCAGCCCAACATATAGTACTTGTCACAGAATACTTCGGCTGGTGGGACTCCATTCCAACCCAATTCCTCACAACTGATGACAGATTCTACAAAGAAGGATATCATCCTGTTCCGCCAGAAATATCAGAAATAAATTTACCAATAGAAAAGGCCCGCAGTCAACTACAAATGCAAAGTACTATGGAAGCCTTCCCGATGGGTTTTCACATCTTCCATCACTCACAGGACTGGATCTTTGTAACCAACGTCCAGGGCATCTTAAAAACACTGGTACCAAAGTTCACAGGAAACTTTATTCATGAACCCCGGCGATGGCTGTGAACACCTCAAGAGGGCATCAAGAGAGATTCCTCCTCAACCAAATATAGACATCTACCAGCAAGAACCAGCCACACTGTATAGTCCACCATCTGACATAAAAAAAAAGAGAAAAAAAAAAAAAAAAAAAAGAAAAAGAAAGAGAGAGAGACAGCTTCACCAGCAGACTTCACCATTTCAACAAAAGATTTCAAAGGACCAGCATTCAAAGATCAGCACTCAAAATTCTCCACAAAACAGTCATGACTTCGAAGACATGACTCAAAGGCAGATTCCTCCCCGACAAAGGACGACATGACTCAAAGGCAGATTCCTCCCCGACAAAGGACGACATGACTCAAAGGCAGATTCCTCTCCGACAAAGGACGACATGACTCAAAGGCAGATTCCTCTGCGACAAAGGACGACATGACTCAAAGGCAGATTCCTCCCCGACAAAGGACGACATGACTCAAAGACAGATTCCTCCCCGACAAAGGACGACATGACTCAAAGGCAGATTCCTCCCCGACAAAGGACGACATGACTCAAAGGCAGATTCCTCTCCGACAAAGGACGACATGACTCAAAGGCAGATTCCTCTCCGACAAAGGACGACATGACTCAAAGGCAGATTCCTCTCCGACAAAGGACGACATGACTCAAAAGCAGATTCCTCTCCGATAAAGGACGACATGACTTAAAGGCAGATTCCTCTCCGGCAGAGGACGACAAGACACAAAGATGACAGACAGATTCCTTCCCGACAAAGTAAAGACTCAAAGCAAAGAAACGACAAGATTCCTCGCTAACTCATCACTCCAGAAGGATCGACTCCTCTCTATAAATACAAGGCCTCCTCGTCCATTCAAGGCAGAGCGAAATCAGAACAGAAAAACAGAGCAAAAATAGCAGAATTCCACTTTGTAATCCTCCTTCTCTCCTTAGAATTCCAAGTTGTATTCAAGTTGCTTCCTGTATCCAAAGACACTTAATTCAAGCCAAGTTTCTGTAAGCTCTCACCTTTGTAATTTATTAATATTTCATCCTTTATTCCAATTTTAAGCATTTCATCTTAAGTAGACTTTGCATTCATCTTATCGATCAAAAGCTCACACAACAGGGTTGCATTGCGCACCTCCAACTCATTTTAAGAGGAATCAACGAGGCAGAAGTACAGAACCCCTCACAGGGTATTCGGCTTCTAGTCCTGTTACGAGCGATCGTTCATACATACTCACTGTGCACTAATTACTGTTCACAATTACTATTCACAATTACTGTTCACAATTACTGTTCATACACTGTTCATACATACGGTACTGTTCATACATACGTAAATACACTGTTCATACATAACGTGAATTCAAAGTTCTAGTAAATCTCCGTATATATCATATCTACCTCTACTCCCAGCCTGTCCTGACCCCCTGGGCTCCCTCCTGGAATAGTTATCTCATTCCATGTCAGGGACAATGGCCCTGATCTTCGACGGGTAGCTTCATCTCGAGGATTCACCAGTCCATGTGCTTATATATACGACTTGATGGAGCCAGAAATCGAGGGAGGAGAGCAGTAGCTAGGGTTTCTTCTCCTTCTAATTTAGTTTAGGATTTTTCTCTTTTATTTATTTGTATTTCCTTTCTCTTTTAGAATAGGATTTAGATAGAGATAAATTCATAAAAAAATGTGAGTGTTCTTTGTAATAAAGAGTGACGATCTAATGCAACATGTCTCCTTTCTCTTCATTGTTTCTAGATAAATGGTTATCTCATTTTCCCTCATGGTGATTTTACTGCTAACTCACTAATACTGGGTTTGATTATAACCTACATGAATCTAATAGCCTCAAATAGGTTTTGCTCTTGCAAGAGCCATTAATGACTCATGATGAAATATCTCTAACTCCTAACTTACTAACAATCAAACTTGCAATGACTATTTTATTTTATGCTTACTCTCTTGTGATTTGATGGACTAATTGTACCTTGCACCTTGTTTGTTAAGTTTAGATACTAACCACTTCTTATGGGTCATGCTTTGAAAAGCTTCTTGAAGAACAAGCCTATGAGTGCCAATGATATCTTGAGGTATTAATCACCATAAGAGGTTAGTATTGTTAGTGGGAACAATTAGTAGTGATTGATCCATGGGTTATCTTTTCTTTTGATCTTTTTTTGAAACTATTTCCAAATCACTCTACCATGTTTCATCTCCTTCTCTATCTTCTACTTCTTTCTTTTTCTTTCCTTTAAAATTCTTTCAAAACAAAGAGGAACTTGTTAACACCTTCGTAAATCACTGGTAAAGCTTCTATCGCCTCCCATCCTTGTGCATTCGACCCGTATAACCACTATATTATCGTTGTAGCATCGAGGAAGCCAAAGCCTCACAAGCACTTTCACTGATTTCAAAATACACATTTTGGTGCACGGTTTTCCTATCGATCAAAATTTTGGCGCCATTGCCAGGGATTGAGAATGGTTGTTTCACGATTTTAACGTTGTCTTCTTTTTTTCCTGTATGCAAGTCAAATTTTGCTGAAACTAGTCATTGCAGAACCTATCTTCTATAAGTCAAATTATGGTGTGTAGCAATTGGTTTGAATAATTGTTCTGATGATATACCTTTTTAATGTCTTCTATGTTGACTGGTTCGTTATTATTTTTTCCTCTTTTGAAAGGTGAAGCGGTTACTTCTCCTTCGTTGGTTGGGATCTTGATAGATTGTAATGGAGGATGGATTGAAGTCACTATGTTTCCATCTGTTAGTTGCCATTTTTTATATAGGCTGGTTTGAACATCAATTTGGGATTGATTGTAAGGATCTTCGATGCCTTGTTTCACTAAGTAATATTGTAACTAGTCATTGTTGAAACTATGGCGCCAAAATTTTGATCGATGGGAAAACCGTGCACCAAAATGAAGAAACTAAAACAAAATTTAGAACTTTGCCATACACAGTGTGGCAAAGTTATTGTTTTTTGCCTCTGAATTTTGCAGGAACTTCAGTGTTTGGACATATATCTCATATCTGATGTTAGTTTTCCTGCATTGTTTGCCTATACACTGCAATAAAAATAACAAAAATCAGTAATTGGAATTGTTAAAAAACGATTTAGACATTTGCATTTTAGGCAAGTATCAATTTTAATTTCATATTACTATATTTTTCTGTTGTTGGGTGCTGAATAAACTCATACATATTGCATTGCATATAATGTTAAGAAAAACATGTGAGTGATTTAATTGCTTTACGTGTTTATTCTTACCTATATTGAACACTTGCATGAATTTAATTTAAGGGTAAATCCCAACATAACATAAGGTGTGAAAGTCATTATCCTCCCTTGGCCCAAAATCACCTCCTCACTCACATAACCCAAGCCTAAATAAAACTTGCTAGATGTTGGCCCCCTAAGGACATCTCAGACTCATTAAGAGATTGACCTCAGGAGGAAGTTGTTAGAATCGGACTCTTGCCAAATCGGTGTCTAAGGATGGAGATTAAAAGGTTAAGCCTTGAAGATTCAGTGGTTGACGTAATTAAGACCCGTTGCTCAGCACGGATACCTCCCACTGAATTTTGCCGCTATCTAGTCGATTAGCTTGTGGCCAGATTACTACAATATCCCTCTCTTGGACAATCGATTAGTTAGGAGTCGTCTAGGTCCAGGTTAACGTTACCATAGGCTTGTTTGATTTTTCTTTCTTTTTTTTTGTTTTTGTTTTTTTGTTCTTGCTGTGGAATGGATTATAACCGATATTTGTTCAATCTTAATATGAATTCATTTTCACCCCGACCTCATTTAACTCGGATAATTTCAACCCAGCTTTGTACAACATGACCCAATAAAATACATCAAATTGATTTTATTCAAATCAATATAATCTATATCCCCAGTTTTATGACCAAAATTTGCAAATCAACACAACTCTTCATGGAACCACTAGGGACATGCATCCCCAGAGCCAAATTTCCAAACACCTTTATGTTTTTCCGCTTCATATACTCCTTTTCAAGAACAACCAATCAAATAAAAATATGAGTTAGAAAAGCATATAGAAACCTTGCTTGAATCCCAACAACAAATTCAAAACATGGTCGACTCACAATCTTCATAATTTTCTCAAAACCAAGCTTCATACCCACATTTTCAAGTCCCACCTCACCACAACAAAGAAACAATATAACTTGGGAAAGAGTATTGAAGTCTTGCTTGAGTACCAAAAATAATTTAAGAACAGATGGACTCATCATTTTCACAAAATTTTCAAAACTCAGCTTTCTACTAACATTTTTAGCTCCCACTACAGCAAAACGAAGATCTAAATCACTTGAAAAAGAGTATGAAAGACATGATACGAGTCCAAAATGATGTCACCTTGTCCATCAATAGGTTAGAAACAAAAATGAGTCAGTTAGTTAATACAATGAATGTTAGGAATGAAGAAACTCTACTTACCCAATTTTGCCACACCCTGATACTTCTAACCTATTTGATCAGACCCACGAACCATGGTGTTTAGTAAACATAATTCAAGATTCAATTTCATTATAACATTTCGAACTTGTCCAATTCCAAATCTTTGAGAACCACATTGACAATTTGGCAAGTTTCCATTTCAATGAAATTGAACTTGAAGAGGAATGTAATCCCGACCCTCAATTTTATAATTCAGTTTCAAATTTTGAATCAATAATGACTCATATACTGTTACCTAATTTGAGTAACATTTTCAAGCCGATTTTGATTCCCATGCCTGTAATCTCAAACTTGAATCACCAATCTTTCAAGTCACATTCCATTGAGAAAAAATGAATGCAAATTAGAGTTTCAATTTCTTGATTGGACCTAATTTCTAAACTAATTTTGACTCTCGAGTCTTTACTTGATTTAAGTCAAATTCCTGAGTCCGTATTGGTTCCTGAACAGTTAACTCCTGAGCCCAAATCAACCATCTTACCTAGTCACATTCTATTGAGGGAAAATGAATGTGAACCAGAGTTTCAGTTTCTTCATTTAGACTCAATTCTTTAACCAATTTTGACTCCCGGACTCTTACTTAATTTGAGTCAAATTTCTGAGTCAGTATTGATTCCTGAACCATTAACTCCTGAGCTCAAATCAATCATTTCACCATATCCACTCAATTGTCGAACAAAGATGTAGAACAAAATGACTCAGAGATAATTTTTCAAAATTGAAAGTTATGCAGGGATACTTTTCAAAATAAAATCTTAGACTTTCACATTTTATTATTGGGTTATAAGAGGATAGAGGTCAATGGTGAGTTCCTATGAACTCCAAATCTAGTGAATTGGGCAGCAATGCTTGCACCAATCAGACCTCTACCAGAACCACTACCCTTGGGTGAATTTTCCTTCTCTCTCTATTTTCATGCATACACATATTCATAATGCACTGAGGACAATGCATGAAATAAGTATGGTAGAGGGTTTAACTAACTTAGATTTTTCTTTTTTTTTTTAGGATTTTCTCTTTTGTATATGATTTTTTCTTTCTTAAAAATCTTTTTAAAACAAGAGAAAAAGTTTTGATCTATTTTTAAGAAAATTAAATTGATTAGGAATTAAGAAAACCACAATTATGACTTCTTAAATCTAGTCAAAATAATGGATTTTTTTAAATTTTAAGTTAAAAAAGATAGATTGAAAGATAATTTGATCTTGAATTTTTGCCTTAGAAAATATACACTTAAACACTTATACATTTTTGGAATTGAACCTAAGACTTAAAAAATCATAAATAAATAAATAAATAAAATATATATGAATAAAAAATCACTTATTAAAGCTGGATAATTATGCCTCAAGAAGCATGATTATTCATGCCTAACAGTGGTAAAAAAAAAATCTTTAGTTTTGCGGTCTTATTTACTTGAGTCCTTAAGCTCAAGGGGTGCTTTCTCATCTGGATCCTAACGACTAGTTTCTCTTTTGCTTATATATAAGAGTTTTGGGAGAGTTTCTTCAAGATTTTCAAGAGCTAATATTCTCACTATAGACAGAGTTTTTTTAAAAGTTTTTCAAAAGTTTTTGTGCTCCAAATCCATATCTCTATTATATTTCAAAGTTTAAAAAAAATCAAACAAAACAAGTTTTGAGAAACTTCTAGTGTTAAGTTTCTAATTTCTATATCTTCAAGAAGTTTTTCTTAAGTGTTTTCTTTTATGCTTCACTTCCAAAATCTTTGTTTTCTCACAAGTTTGAGCTATCATTACAAAATCTATCCTCTAGAATCTTGTATTGTGAGAGGTATTATTTTTGGTCTTAGTGATCAGTAAGTGTTGTAAACCATTTTTCTTACTTTATGCTTTGGCTATGTGCCCATATCTTGTATAGAGATTGTTGACTTTATGTCTTGCCTTTGTGCCTCCTCTTATGTAGAGGATTGGGTTGTATTCTTTGTGGAGTCCTTAGTGGAGAGAGTTGAAATCCTTCTAAGTAAAGGCGGGGACGTAGAGCTTGGTGCTCGAATCTCGAAACATATCATTGTGTTTGCGTTTGGCTATCTCTCTCTAAACTCTATTCTCTTTATATCTTGCGTTACTACTATTGTTCATTTATACATTCTTGATATTGTATGTGTGCTCATACTTGTTATAATCCAAGAGAGCTATTGAAGCACCTCAACTATTATAAAAGAGGAATCTTGAGGAGAAGTTCTAGAGCCCTTCACCGGGAATTCGACTTCACTCTTTGGATATCTATTGTGGTAATGTAAAAGTTTTTAAATTCTGCAATTGATTAGCATAACACCTATTCACCCTGTTGGCCTAAGGTTACAATCACCGGTTTCTTGTTTTGATGATAACAAAACGTATGTGGTTATTTAGTACTAATCAAGTTCAAGTGTTTAAGTGTGTTTTACGGTTCTAAAGGATTCAAGAAGTTTTTTCCTCTAAAGGAAGGTATTAAAGACTCAAGGGTATTCAAGTACGAGATTGAAGCTCAACGCACTCGACGTCGCTATTAGAGAAGACCGCTTGAAGACACTTGTAATTCACCTAGAGCCCTGTAAGAAAATTGTATGTTAATAGTATAGAATATAGATTTGATGCTCAAGAAGTTACACACACAAGAATACATGGTTTCGATAATACAAGTTTTGATAGTATTGGTGTTTTGCATGTTTGATCATGATACATGTTTCATAATTTTTTTCAAAATTTTATATCATGTTTAGAACATGTATTTCATTGCCTATACATTGCTATATTACTTATAAACCAATACAAAATATTTCACAAATAAGTTCGTATTTCAAAATATTTCGAAAACTATTTTTCAGTCTAGGTCGGTCGACCGACCGGTCGACCGTTGCCTATGTCAGGCCGAGACGGTCGACCGCTCAGTCAACCGATCTTGTGGCTTGGGGTGTGCACGTTGTGCATGTCTATCGGTCGACCAACCGGTCGATCATCAATCCTTTCGGTCGATCGTTCGGTCAACCGACTGCCTCACCCTTAGCATCGGTTGAATCTGGTTGACCAGCCGGTCGACCAGAGCCAACGACTATATTTTGATATAGGGAGGGTCGGTCAACCGACACACTACTAAAATCCCAATAACGGCTAGTTTTTGAATCTATTTCGTCTTTTCTATTTTCCAACGGGCATTTCCTATTTTTATGGGTCAAAACTCATCCCTAAAGACCTGGTAAGCCTTACCTATAGGATTTATGTGTTGCTATATAAATTGGTCATTGGGTTTGAGTTTAGAATAACAAGTTTTACAACTTTTCAATAGAAATCAAGTTTGCTTCAAGTGAGAAAAGTTTTCAAAGCTTTCAATTTTCAAGTTCAATCTTTTTAAAGCAAATTTCATTTGGTTTTTCAACTCTTAAATTCTTTCTATTTGAATTTCTACTCTCACATAACTCCTTGAGCTTTATTTCCATATTCTACTCTATAGGAAGTTGTAAGAGAGAGTGTTTGTGATCTTGAGTGATTATCAAGAGCTTTATAACCTCAGTTGGCTTTGTACTATCTCTTGTGTAGAGGATTGAGTGGTGAAGTTGTGTATTCCGGTCTTGTATAGACATTTTTTATAATTTCTTGTTGTAAGGTCCCTTTGTAGAAGATCTTTTAGTGGATAGTGAAATCCTTCATAGTGGTGAAGGCGGAGACGTAGAGCGGTAGCTCGAACCTCGAAATAAATTCTTTGTGTTTGCGATTTCTTGTCTCTTGATCTCAATCTCTTTATTGTGTTGTTACTTCTATTGCAATCTCTATTTATTACTTGCATCACTTTCATTATTGCATTACATTCTTCATTCACTTTTATCGCTCTATACTCATCTCAACAAGAAGATAATTGATCACCTCAACTAATAATCTAGATCAATATTAGAGGAGAAGTTCTAGAGCCCTTCACGTGAAATTCGGCTTCAATTCTGTTTTGAGTGACCAATTTACATCATTTAGCATAGTTTGTTTTTATTCCGCATTTGATTAGCATTACACCTATTCACCCCCTCTAGGTGTATTTCAATTGGTATCAAAGTCTTGGTTACTAGATTTTGGCTTAACCACCTTAGAGAAATCCTAATTGATAATCACTTTATTCACATTTTTATTTATCCACAATAGTAAAAATGGCCGAAGAAATTTAGACTCCTCCTAAGTTTGGTGGCCTTAACTTTCCCATATGGGAGGTTAAGATGATCGTGCTTTTGCAATCCCTCGGAAGCCGGATTGCAAAGGCGGTGACTAAACCCTTTAGTGTACTCGTTGGTGATGAGGACACTTGGTCCGCCATTGTCACCAAGAAATTTGATACCAATGCAGGCACACTATACATTGCTTCAAGCCTTGAACGATGATGACATAATTAGGGTCATCCATTACAAATCCGCCTGCAAGATTTGGTTACACTAGTGGTCACGCACGAGGAAATCTTACAAGTCAAGAGAGCTAAAATTGATCTCTTGCATTCCCAATATGAAAATTTCACCATGCATGAAAATGACTCCATTGATGATATGGTTACAATATTCATTAAAATCACCAATGGTCTTACTTCTCTAGGTGATGCCATTGATAAGGACCAAAAGGTGAGAAAGGTCATTCGTGCACTACCACCTTCATGGGAGGTCAACGCTACAGCATTGAAGGAGCTAAATGACAAAAAAGAGATGAAGCTCATCGATCTTATCAACAATCTTAAGACCCATGAGATGGAGAGGAAGGCAATAGAAGAGATGACACCACAAAAGAAGAAGATACTAGCCTTCCAGTCTACTCCCACCATCTCCGATGAAGATGAAGAAGATGATGATGACGAAGACCTCTCCCTCCTAGTGAAAAATGTAAGGAAGATGTATAATAAGGCCAAGTTTAACAATAGAAGATGATGACAAGGGAAGGAGGACAAGAAATTTTTTCCTTCAATTACCGGAAACCCGAACACATCGTTGTCGAGTGCCCAGAGAACAAAAGCAAGCCTACAATCTCCTAGAAGCCCTACAAAAAGAAGGCCTTGAAAGCTACATGGGATTCGGAGAATGAATTCGAAGAAGAGGTGGATACGACAAGCATGTGTTTCATGGTAAATGACAACACACCCAAGGTAACATCCAAACCTTCACTTAATGATTGTGAATTAACAATGGATGAATTGGGTGAGGCATTTAAACAACTTTCTAATAATTATGATTTTCTAAAGAAGAAATATTAAAAATGAAAAAGAAAAAATAAAATTCTTCAAAATCAAGTTGTCACCCTTTCAATAGAAAAAGAAGTTTTATCTTCCACACACATGTCTACACAAAAAGATTTTGATGCATACAAAGTTTCTTGTAAAGCAAAAATCTCTTTAATTGATAAAAATGAGATTTCTATTTTGAAAACGAAAATTAACACTGTGGGTAAAGTTTTGAAGAAATAGAGTCTGATAAAGCTAGATTAGAGGCCATGTTTTCAAAGAGACACACTCTAAGGAAACATGTTTATGCTTCTTATACTACACATGCCCACTCTCATCAAGCACAACATGCTCACATGTTGACCCAAAGTCTCATCGGTCTAGTTTTGATGATGATTAACTCATGTAGCTATTGTACTAATGATTTTGTGTTTATATAGTTTCATATTTACCGTCAAGATCTTAGTAGGTACTTAATTTCAACAAAAAAGGTTTGGGGGCTGTTTTCTACAAGATTTTTAGAGAGTTTTTTCTTCCCATCTTCTAAGAGTTTTGCAGCAAATTTGAAAAGAGTTTTTGTGCCAAAAAGATTTATTTTTATTTATTTTCAAGGGTTGAAAAAATCAAAGAAAAATAGAGTGTTGGGAAATTGGTTTTGATCTTCATTTCTATTTCATTCTAGTATTTTTTCCCAAGTATTTTCTTTGTGATTTATTTTTCAAACACCTTATTTCTCATACTTGAGCTATCATCTCTATCTTATCTATAGGATCTTGTTTTTGTGAAAAATATTGTTTGTGTTCTATTGTGATCACCAAGTTGTAATCTTTCTTTTGCTTTGGCTTTGTGCCTATCCCTCTAAGTGTAGAGGTGATTGTGTTTTAGGTTTGTTGTAACACCCCATCCTCGGTATACGTGCACAGTTACGTATCCTGATTTTTGGTGCATTTTATTATTATTATTTATTTTATTTTATTTTCTGCTATTTAAATACTTACTCATATAGCAGTACTGCATGATTTGATCTGTTTGGTATTCAGATTTGACTAATTTTAGTTTCAAATATTATTTTTTAATATTCTAGATTTTTCATGATTTTCTGGAATTTTTCGGAATTAAATTGTAAATCTTCAAAATCGGTGTCGGCTAGTATCACTGGTTGATTCCAGGAATTTTAATTTACAATTGGAATCAAATTCTGGATTCCGCTTTCACATTCCTTCTTAGAATTATATTTTCTTGCTTCAGGCATTTTCTGGGATTTTTCAGATTTTATCAAAAATCTAGCCTACCCGGTGTAGACACCGTTCACAGTAGATTCCAGGATTTTTATTTTGAAAATGGAATAGAATTTCTGAAAACCGATTCCACCAAAAATCTTTATGTAATATTTATTATTTTGAGAATTTTTGGAAAGCTTTCCGGGATACTTCAATTTTTAGTCATTTCTGGAGTTTTCGGTATTTTCCCAGATACCGAGAATTTATCCAACTATTCCACTTTTCTCTTTTTCCGTTATTCTCTCTCCTTCCCCAAACGCGAGTTTTGCCAACTGGACTCAGCAATTAATGCGGAGATCCTCCCCTTGCTGCATTAAATGCTTATGGGCCAAATCAACTCAGATCAAATCACCCTTGCCTTTTTGTCTTTCCTGTGAACCCAACTTTTGTATTTCTTGGACGCATGTTTTCTTTTTACTGCGTCTAGTAGCTGCTAGACGCAGAATTCCTGCATGGGACACACCCTTTGGTGAAGGACGCACTCTTGAAACGCATGTTTCAAATTGGAGAGATTATAATATAATATAACCACTTCCCTCCTATATATATGTATACACATTTTCTCTCTCTTTCATTAATTGCTTTCCTCCTTCCTTTTCTAGCAGCTAAGGCCAACAGCAAGTCTTGGACGCAGCCTTTTGAGGGAAACGCCACTTTGAATGAAAGCATGTTTCATTCAATAGGCATGGGATTATTATATAATTTCTCTCTCCTATATATATAACCACACCCCTTTTTGTCTCATCCTCTCCTTTGCATTTCTTCCTTCTTCCTCCAACAGAAACGTAGGCAACAAGAAAAACAACAGCCCAAGCCCTTGGCCGGCCATCACAAACCCCCCTTCTCTATTTTTATTCCAACACCAAACTCCACCAACTCCTCCACCTTCTTCCCCTCCATCTCCTCCTCCATTTCCACCAACAACACCATCTTCTTCAACCTCTTTCACCAAGAAAACCTCAAGGAACCCATCTTCTCCACCACCACCTACACCACCGTAGCCACCACCAAGCATACCACCTTCACCTCCTCGTCGACCTCTTTCTAACGGACTATAGATTCGTCCCCCGCAACATCGTTTGCAAGATCCCGTTTTGAAATGGTGAACTAGACTTGCACCTCCATCTTCTCCAAACTACCACCACCCTCTCCATCACCTTGTGAAGACCGGCCACTCCTTTTGGATTGGGGCCGCGTTCTTCTTCGTTGGCAAGACTCTGGGCCGGTACCCTCCTTTTGGATTGGGGCCGAGCTTTATCACCGTTGATTTTCCGGTAATCGTTCGCGATTATTCCGGTAATCGTTTTGGTAACAAACTTGGCAAAGAACTCATCTTCCTCACTTGGCATTTCTTACAGGACGTCGGACGCATTTTAGGCGAGTAATTCTACTCGCCAAGACTTGGACATTATTTTCATACTTGTAATTTTATCAAATAACGCAACCCTTAAAGGATAATTCTGCTCTCTGTTTGACTCTGCTAGTCGACTTGACCCAGTCTTTAGTCGACTAGAACCCTTTATTAGTCGACTATCCTTTTGTTATAGTCGACTAACTCCCTTGAAGCGCAGCTTTTCTTCTGAAGATGCGACCCTATTAGTCGACTAACTCATTGCCCTAGTCGACTAACTTTCTTTCTGAAGATGCGGACTTGTGAGACGCGGATTTGTGACAAGACGCGGACTTGTGAGACGCGGATTTGTGACAAGACGCGGACTTGTGAGACGCGGATTTGTGACAAGACGCGGACTTGTGAGACGCGGATTTGTGACAAGACGCGGACTTGTGAGACGCGGCATATTGAAACGCAGTCTTGTGAAACGCAGCCTATTAGTCGACTAACCCCTTCTTCTAATCGACTAACTTTTCTCTTGAAAACGCAACTCTTTGAGACGCAGCCCTATCAGTCGACTTGTCCCCTATCTATAGTCAACTAATTCCTTCATAAGTCGACTACTATCTCTCCCTAGTCGACTGATCTTGACTATTTGCTATGGTTAATTACTTCTTTGATTATGAACATTATCTTTGGGTCATATATTTTATATTGCTATTTGCAAGACTTGATGAATATCACCTCTTGTCATGCTATGTCCTAACACTAGGCATGACACACATGACTCTCATAATTATCACGATAATGGGAATGATAACCGGACATCATGCTTTACCAACTTGATTTACGTGATAGTACAAATTGTACTCCTGATACTCCTATCTTCATAATATTTCTGACTTGCTCCTGCTCATTCCCGAAATCTGATAATTATCTAAAGAATTCATAAAATGAGACAACTTGCATCGGGTCGGGGGGAAACTTGCGGCTATCAATATGTGTTCGTGTTTACAGTGGTATTAGGTATGTTGTGCAACTAAATTTCCGGTCTGACCTGTGGGCCTCCAGGCGACCGAGGGGAGTGCTGGCTCCCTCCTTCCTGGTACCATCATGATAAGGGCATACATAAGACCCTCCTGTTAGCCTTGCGGCTGGTTCCGTTACCAAGCAACGGAACAATCCTGGGCCGTGGTCCCGGGTATGTACGGGACCCACTGTAAACATAGTTCGTTGATACCCCCGCTGGTTTCCAATAACAACCTTGCTTTACTCGGATATGGATCTATGTGTGCTGGGACGCTAGTTCACATAGCTAGATATCAGGGTAAGACGAGTAATAATAATAATAATAAAAGACGTTAATTGTGGGTGTTGTATGCGCTTGGATTACGGGGACATGAGATAAAGGTATATAGATGAGGGTTTCCTTGTTTGGATTATTCCCTCGAAGTACTAGTCTCATGAGGTCGTAACTTGAGCTTATACAATGCCTTTCGTTTATAACATTTTGTGCTCTCTTTACTCGCTGGCTGATTATTCATGATATTGTACCGACTCTCATACTCTTATTTCTTATGCCGCTCGGCTGTAACCTGTTCACTTGTTTGGGAGGTCCTGACTCCCTTGAATTTGTATGTTCAGGTTCCGGACCTTGGATTGAGGTGGAGCCTTCTGTGGAAGATCAAGCTTTCCTTTCCGAGCAGGCTGACTAGTCTCGGTTCCTGTTGTGCCGGACTTTCTTTTTTAGCTCGCGGACCTTCCTTCAGCTCGTGAGCATCTTGTAATCATATTGTAAATCGTACTTTTGTGCTTGGCTGTGATATATGATGCATGTGATATGTAATAGTATGTCACATCCTGTGATAACCTTGTACTTTGTACTTCTTATGTTGGCATATGAATGGTCGCTACGTTTGTCGTACTCTGATTCTTGCTTGTACTGATGCTTAGCGTATATACATGAGGGTACTTCTGACCTGCGTATGTACGTCGCAGTGACGTCCCGGTACCCTCCGGATCGGGGCGTTACAGGTTGGTATCAGAGCCTAGGCTCTCACACCTATCGTACAATCAAGTAGCAAATGGAATTTGCCATTGCCAACTACAATGTACAAAGTTATCCTGTCTTTCTTGATTCCTTTCCTTGTGTCCTAAAATCCTTCCATCTTTCCAGTTTCCAGTCATCTTTTTACCAACATAAGTATGGATAGAAGGACGGGTCGTAGCAACTCCGGGCAAGCATCAAATGGACCCGCGGGAGAGAATGTTGAGATTCTAAGGGTTATCCAGACTATGATGGAGAATCAGCAACAGCAGACGGAACTCCTTCGGCAAGAGTTAGCGACCCCTAAGGAACAAAGACCGGGGAACGTATCAGACTTTAGGCGGTTGCAACCGGCGATATTCACGGGAGGAGAGAAACCACTAGATGCTGAACAATGGCTGATTGACACCACAGATCTGTTGAACGCAGCCCGGGTCCCAAAAGAAAATCAAGTGGAGGTCTCCAAGATTCAACTAAAGGATGTAGCCAGGACCTGGTGGCTAGCTGAAGAAGCAAGACTGGAGAAACCTGTCACTTGGGACCAGTTTTCTCAAAGCTTCTATAGTAGATTTTTCCCTGCCACAGCTCAGAAAGAAATGGAAGAACAGTTCATCCGACTTCAACAATGGAACCGGTCTGTGGATGAGTATGCCGCTGAGTTCTTGAGGCTGAGCCGCTTTGCTCCATATATGGTGGCTGATGAGGAAAAGCGGGCGAGTAGGTTCCAACAGGGTTTACAAATGGACATTCAAATCCTCTTAATGCCCCAACAGCTGAAAACTTATTCCCAAGTCCTCACCATAGCTCGGGAGGTGGAGCGAGGACTGGAGAAAGGGAAATCTAACATGATAAGGAACCAGATCATGAAGAGGCCATTTCCACAAACGGGAAGAGGAGGTCCATTCAGAGCAGCAAGGATCCCAACCATGAGACGACCATTTCGACCAGCCCCCTTTCCAGTAACCCAACCATTTTCTTTTTGTAGCTATTGCCAGAAACCAGGTCACTCTCGACAAAATTGCCGTAGGGCAAATGGGTTATGCCTGGTATGTGATTCCCGTAATCATTCAATAGAAGTCTGTCCCCACAAAAGAATGGGAATGGTCAACCAAGCATTGCCAACACTTCCAGGGCCAGATGGACAGAGGAACCAGGGACCAATGGTTAGGAGGGCCCTTCCCCCTCCCCCACAACAAGTTATCCGCCCAGTCCAGAGGGGAGTTAGAAATGCAGCGGGTCGTGGAAGAGGACGAGCCTACAACTTGACGGCGGAAGAGGCCCAAACTTCTGGAGAAGTGGTGACAGGTAAGATTATGGTGCACTCTAAACCTGTCTTAGCCCTCTTTGATTCTGGCGCTTCTCATTGCTACATATCAGATAGTTTCATTGCTTTGAACTCTATACCTGTTGAATATTTAGACCACCAGTGGGAGATTAGTACCGGTAACGGAGTAGTCATCTCTAATAGAGTTTGTGTAAATTGTCCGGTGGAACTGTGTGACAGGACATTAACAGTGGATATGCTCGTACTAGATACTAAAGGGTACGACATAATCTTAGGCATGACTTGGCTCAGTAAATACCATGCAGTCATTGATTGTCGAAACAAGAAGGTCATTTTCAAGATGCCGCTTCAGCCTGAGTTCCAATTTGAAGGAGAACACAAACCTGTCAAGGAAAAAGCACAGATGACTGCTGGTGAGATCCAGAAAAAGAGAGTACCAGTTTGGAATGAGTTTCCAGAAGTATTTAGGGAAATCTCAGGGCTTCCACCTGACAGGACGATTGAGTTTTCTATTGATACCCTTCCAGGTACAGTTCCGATATCCAAAGCTCCATACAGAATGGCATCCACTGAGTTGGAGATTCTAAAGAAACAGCTACAAGAATACTCTGACAAAGGATTGATTAGACCAAGTGCTTCACCATGGGGAGCTCCAGTACTATTGGCAAACAAAAAGGATGGTGGTAAACGGTTATGTATAGACTATAGAGAATTGAACAAAGTTACTATCAAGAATAAGTACCCTTTACCAAGAATTGATGATCTGTTTGATCAGCTTCATGGAGCTCGAGTATTTTCTAAATTAGATTTACAATCGGGTTATCATCAGCTAAAAGTAAAG
The DNA here is from genome assembly GCA_038442645.1 of Agave tequilana. Lineage (NCBI taxonomy): Eukaryota > Viridiplantae > Streptophyta > Magnoliopsida > Asparagales > Asparagaceae > Agave > Agave tequilana. Next base: position 234,800 of record JAVJIF010032325.1, read on the forward strand.
AAAGAAGATATTCCCAAGACAGAATTCAGGACCCGTTATGGCCATTATGAGTTTCTAATTATGCCCTTCGGAGTCACCAATGCCCCTGCAGTTTTCATGGATTTGATGAATAGAGTGTTCTCATCATATTTGGATCAGTTTGTGGTTGTTTTTATAGATGACATCTTGATCTATTCGAAGAACGACAGAGAGCATGCAGACCACTTGAGAATAGTGTTACAGACTCTCCAACAGGAACAACTTCATGCTAAGCAAAGCAAATGTGATTTCTGGTTAAATAGTGTGGCCTTCCTTGGACACATAATTTCAGAAGAAGGAATTTCAGTAGACCCTAGTAAAATTCAGGCAGTAAAGGACTGGCCAATTCCAAGGACAGTAACAGAAATTAAGAGTTTTATTGGATTGGCCGGATATTACAGGCGCTTTGTCCAAGATTTTTCTAAGATTGCAGCCCCATTAACGAAGCTCACCCGGAAAGGAGAAAAATATATATGGACGGAGGAATGTACCGCAGCATTTGAACAATTAAAGGAAAGACTCATTACAGCCCCAGTCTTGAGGACTCCCTCAGGAAGAGGAGGGATGGTTATATACAGTGATGCATCCGGAAAAGGCCTGGGGTGTGTATTAATGCAGCATGATCATGTCATAGCGTATGCATCCAGGCAACTGAAACCACATGAGAGAAATTACCCAACTCATGACTTAGAGCTGGCAGCTGTAATATTCGCATTGAAGATCTGGAGACATTATCTTCTGGGAGACAAGGTGCTAATCTACACTGATCACAAGAGTCTAAAGTATATTTTCACGCAGAAAGAATTAAACATGAGACAGAGACGGTGGCTTGAATTAATGGCAGATTATGATATAGATTTACAGTATCATCCAGGCAGAGTCAATACAGTACCAGATGCATTGAGCAGGAAGCCAGAGAATAAAATGCTAGTACAACTTACGCAACAGAAGGAGTTGATTCAGGATATCATAAAATTGGACTTAATGATAGTACAAGGAATTGGTAAAACGGGACAGTTAATGACCTTTCAGATTCAATCAACCCTGATGGATGAGATTAAAGAAGCTCAAAAAGAAGATCCCAGATTGCAGAAATTCAGAGCTCAAATAGAAGCTGGATTGAGAACTGACCTCCGTATTCATTCAGATAACGCATTATATTTTGGTAACAGAATTTGTGTCCCCCAAGGAGAAGTCCGACAGAAAATTTTGGCAGAGGCACATAGTTCGGCCTATTCCATACACCCGGGAGGAAATAAAATGTATCAAGACTTGAAACAGAAGTTCTGGTGGAATGCCATGAAAAGGGAGATAGCCCAGCATGTGGCCAAGTGCTTAGTTTGCCAGCAGGTAAAGATAGAACACCAGAGAACAGCTGGACTTCTTCAGCCCTTGCCAATACCCGAGTGGAAGTGGGAACATATCACCATGGATTTTGTCACAGCACTACCTCGCAGTCCTAAGGGTAATAATGCAGTATGGGTAATCATTGACCGCCTCACAAAAGCAGCTCACTTCCTACCTTTCAGAGTAGGTCAGTCAACAGAAGTTCTTGCAGAAAAATATATGAAAGAAATTATTCGTATACATGGAGTTCCAGTTAGTATCGTGTCAGATAGAGACACGAGATTCCGATCACATTTTTGGGAAAGTCTCCAAGAGAATTTAGGAACTCGTCTGAAATTTAGTACTTCATATCACCCCCAGACAGACGGACAATCTGAACGGACTATCCAGATCCTTGAAGACATGTTACGAGCCTGCATGATAGAATTTAGAGGGTCATGGGAAGACTATCTTCACTTGGTAGAATTCTCTTATAATAACAGCTATCAGGCTAGTATCAAAATGGCCCCATTTGAGGCATTGTATGGCAGGAAATGCAGGTCACCGATATGTTGGGACGAAGTCGGCGAAAGAAGACTTATGGGATCAGACATTCTAGTCCAGACAACAGACAAAGTCCGAATCATCAGAGATCATCTCCGGGCAGCACAAAGCTGACAAAAGAGTTGGGCAGACACAAACAGAAGGCCATTGGAATTCAGAACCGGTGAGCATGTATTTTTAAAGATATCACCCACCAAAGGGGTAATCCGGTTCGGTACTCGTGGAAAACTTAGTCCGAGGTACATCGGCCCATTCGAAATTTTGGATCGTGTGGGAGATGTGTCTTACCGTTTGGCATTACCGTCATCTTTAGAAGGAGTACACAATGTATTCCATGTATCACAGTTGAGGAAGTATGTCAAGGATGAGAGTCACATTCTAGATCACTCAGAATTAGAACTGCAACCAGATCTATCCTACCGGGAGCAGCCGATGACCATTCTGGATAAAAGTATCAAAACTCTGAAGAATAAGGCAATTCCACTAGTATTGGTTTCTTGGAATAGGCATGTGCCAGGAGAAGCCACATGAGAACGGGAGGACGTTATTCGTGAGCGTTACCCTCAACTATTTTCAACTTAGTTGGTAAAACCCTTTCTTCCTATACTCTCTACCGTCATCTTCCCCTTCCTGAAATTTCGAGGACGAAATTTTTTGTAAGGTGGATAGATTGTAACACCCCATCCTCGGTATACGTGCACAGTTACGTATCCTGATTTTTGGTGCATTTTATTATTATTATTTTATTTTATTTATTTTCTGCTATTTAAATACTTACTCATATAGCAGTACTGCATGATTTGATCTGTTTGGTATTCAGATTTGACTAATTTTAGTTTCAAATATTATTTTTTAATATTCTAGATTTTTTATGATTTTCTGGAATTTTTCGAAATTAAATTGTAAATCTTCAAAACCGGTGTCGGCCAGTATCACTGGTTGATTCCAGGAATTTTAATTTACAATTGGAATCAAATTTTTGGATTCCGCTTTCACATTCCTTCTTAGAATTATATTTTCTTCCTTCAGGCATTTTGTGGATTTTTCAGATTTTATCAAAAATCTAGCCTACCCGGTGTAGACACCGTTCACAGTAGATTCCAGGATTTTTATTTTAAAAATGGAATAGAATTTCTGAAAACCGATTCCACCAAAAATCTTTATGTAATATTTATTATTTTTGAGAATTTTTGGAAAGCTTTCCGGGATACTTCAATTTTTGGTCATTTCTGGAGTTTTCGGTATTTCCCAGATACCGAGAATTTATCCAACTATTCCACTTTTCTCTTTTTCCGTTATTCTCTCTCCTTCCCCAAACGCGAGTTTTGCCAACTGGACTCTGCAATTAATGCGGAGATCCTCCCCTTGCTGCATTAATGCTTATGGGCCAAATCAACTCAGATCAAATCACCCTTGCCTTTTTGTCTTTCCTGTGAACCCAACTTTTGTATTTCTTGGACGCATGTTTTCTTTTTACTGCGTCTAGTAGCTGCTAGACGCAGAATTCCTGCATGGGACACACCCTTTGGTGAAGGACGCACTCTTGAAACGCATGTTTCAAATTGGAGAGATTATAATATAATATAACCACTTCCCTCCTATTATATGTATACACATTTTCTCTCTCTTTCATTAATTGCTTTCCTCCTTCCTTTTCTAGCAGCTAAGGCCAACAGCAAGTCTTGGACACAGCCTTTTGAGGGAAACGCCACTTTGAATGAAAGCATGTTTCATTCAATAGGCATGGGATTATTATATAATTTCTCTCTCCTATATATATAACCACACCCCTTTTTGTCTCATCCTCTCCTTTGCATTTCTTCCTTCTTCCTCCAACAGAAACGTAGGCAACAAGAAAAACAACAGCCCAAGCCCTTGGCCGGCCATCACAAACCCCCCTTCTCTATTTTTATTCCAACACCAAACTCCACCAACTCCTCCACCTTCTTCCCCTCCATCTCCTCCTCCATTTCCACCAACAACACCATCTTCTTCAACCTCTTTCACCAAGAAAACCTCAAGGAACCCATTTCTCCACCACCACCTACACCACCGTAGCCACCACCAAGCATACCACCTTCACCTCCTCGTCGACCTCTTTCTAACGGACTATAGATTCGTCCCCCGCAACATCGTTTGCAAGATCCCGTTTTGAAATGGTGAACTAGACTTGCACCTCCATCTTCTCCAAACTACCACCACCCTCTCCATCACCTTGTGAAGACCGGCCACTCCTTTTGGATTGGGGCCGCGTTCTTCTTCGTTGGCAAGACTCTGGGCCGGTACCCTCCTTTTGGATTGGGGCCGAGCTTTATCACCGTTGATTTTCCGGTAATCGTTCGCGATTATTCCGGTTATCGTTTTGGTAACAAACTTGGCAAAGAACTCATCTTCCTCACTTGGCATTTCTTACAGGACGTCGGACGCATTTTAGGCGAGTAATTCTACTCGCCAAGACTTGGACATTATTTTCATACTTGTAATTTTATCAAATAACGCAACCCTTAAAGGATAATTCTGCTCTCTGTTTGACTCTGCTAGTCGACTTGACCCAGTCTTTAGTCGACTAGAACCCTTTATTAGTCGACTATCCTTTTGTTATAGTCGACTAACTCCCTTGAAGCGCAGCTTTTCTTCTGAAGATGCGACCCTATTAGTCGACTAACTCATTGCCCTAGTCGACTAACTTTCTTTCTGAAGACGCGGACTTGTGAGACGCGGATTTGTGACAAGACGCGGATTTGTGACAAGACGCGGACTTGTGAGACGCGGATTTGTGACAAGACGCGGACTTGTGAGACGCGGATTTGTGACAAGACGCGGACTTGTGAGACGCGGCATATTGAAACGCAGTCTTGTGAAACGCAGCCTATTAGTCGACCAACCCCTTCTTCTAGTCGACTAACTTTTCTCTTGAAAACGCAACTCTTTGAGACGCAGCCCTATCAGTCGACTTGTCCCCTATCTATAGTCAACTAATTCCTTCATAAGTCGACTACTATCTCTCCCTAGTCGACTAATCTTGACTATTTGCTATGGTTAATTACTTCTTTGATTATGAACATTATCTTTGGGTCATGTATTTTATATTGCTATTTGCAAGACTTGATGAATATCACCTCTTGTCATGCTATCTCCTAACACTAGGCATGACACACATGACTCTCATAATTATCACGATAATGGGAATGATAACCGGACATCATGCTTTACCAACTTGATTTACGTGATAGTACAAATTGTACTCCTGATACTCCTATCTTCATAATATTTCTGACTTGCTCCTGCTCATTCCCGAAATCTGATAATTATCTAAAGAATTCATAAAATGAGACAACTTGCATCGGGTCAGGGGGAAACTTGCGGCTATCAATATGTGTTCGTGTTTACAGTGGTATTAGGTATGTTGTGCAACTAAATTTCCGGTCTGACCTGTGGGCCTCCAGGCGACCGAGGGGAGTGCTGGCTCCCTCCTTCCTGGTACCATCATGATAAGGGCATACATAAGACCCTCCTGTTAGCCTTGCGGCTGGTTCCGTTACCAAGCAACGGAACAATCCTGGGCCGTGGTCCCGGGTATGTACGGGACCCACTGTAAACATAGTTCGTTGATACCCCCGCTGGTTTCCAATAACAACCTTGCTTTACTCGGATATGGATCTATGTGTGCTGGGACGCTAGTTCACATAGCTAGATATCAGGGTAAGACGAGTAATAATAATAATAATAAAAGACGTTAATTGTGGGTGTTGTATGCGCTTGGATTACGGGGACATGAGATAAAGGTATATAGATGAGGGTTTCCTTATTTGGATTATTCCCTCGAAGTACTAGTCTCATGAGGTCGTAACTTGAGCTTATACAATGCCTTTCGTTTATAACATTTTGTGCTCCCTTTACTCGCTGGCTGATTATTCATGATATTGTACCGACTCTCATACTCTTATTTCTTATGCCGCTCGGCTGTAACCTGTTCACTTGTTTGGGAGGTCCTGACTCCCTTGAATTTGTATGTTCAGGTTCCGGACCTTGGATTGAGGTGGAGCCTTCTGTGGAAGATCAAGCTTTCCTTTCCGAGCAGGCTGACTAGTCTCGGTTCCTGTTGTGCCGGACTTTCCTTTTTAGCTCGCGGACCTTCCTTCAGCTCGTGAGCATCTTGTAATCATATTGTAAATCGTACTTTTGTGCTTGGCTGTGATATATGATGCATGTGATATGTAATAGTATGTCACATCCTGTGATAACCTTGTACTTTGTACTTCTTATGTTGGCATATGAATGGACGCTACGTTTGTCGTACTCTGATTCTTGCTTGTACTGATGCTTAGCGTATATACATGAGGGTACTTCTGACCTGCGTATGTACGTCGCAGTGACGTCCCGGTACCCTCCGGATCGGGGCGTTACAGGTTGGTATCAGAGCCTAGGCTCTCACACCTATCGTACAATCAAGTAGCAAATGGAATTTGCCATTGCCAACTACAATGTACAAAGTTATCCTGTCTTTCTTGATTCCTTTCCTTGGTCCTAAAATCCTTCCATCTTTCCAGTTTCCAGTCATCTTTTTACCAACATAAGTATGGATAGAAGGACGGGTCGTAGCAACTCCGGGCAAGCATCAAATGGACCCGCGGGAGAGAATGTTGAGATTCTAAGGGTTATCCAGACTATGATGGAGAATCAGCAACAGCAGACGGAACTCCTTCAGCAAGAGTTAGCGACCCCTAAGGAACAAAGACCGGGGAACGTATCAGACTTTAGGCGGTTGCAACCGGCGATATTCACGGGAGGAGAGAAACCACTAGATGCTGAACAATGGCTGATTGACACCACAGATCTGTTGAACGCAGCCCGGGTCCCAAAAGAAAATCAAGTGGAGGTCGCCAAGATTCAACTAAAGGATGTAGCCAGGACCTGGTGGCTAGCTGAAGAAGCAAGACTGGAGAAACCTGTCACTTGGGACCAGTTTTCTCAAAGCTTCTATAGTAGATTTTTCCCTGCCACAGCTCAGAAAGAAATGGAAGAACAGTTCATCCGACTTCAACAATGGAACCGGTCTGTGGATGAGTATGCCGCTGAGTTCTTGAGGCTGAGCCGCCTTGCTCCATATATGGTAGCTGATGAGGAAAAGCGGGCGAGTAGGTTCCAACAGGGTTTCCAAATGGACATTCAAATCCTCTTAATGCCCCAACAGCTGAAAACTTATTCCCAAGTCCTCACCATAGCTCGGGAGGTGGAGCGAGGACTGGAGAAAGGGAAATCTAACATGATAAGAAACCAGATCATGAAGAGGCCATTTCACAAACGGGAAGAGGAGGTCCATTCAGAGCAGCAAGGATCCCAACCATGAGACGACCATTTCGACCAGCCCCCTTTCCAGTAACCCAACCATTTTCTTTTTGTAGCTATTGCCAGAAACCAGGTCACTCTCGACAAAATTGCCGTAGGGCAAATGGGTTATGCCTGGTATGTGGTTCCCGTAATCATTCAATAGAAGTCTGTCCCCACAAAAGAATGGGAATGGTCAACCAAGCATTGCCAACACTTCCAGGGCCAGATGGACAGAGGAACTAGGGACCAATGGTTAGGAGGGCCCTTCCCCCTCCCCCACAACAAGTTATCCGCCCTGTCCAGAGGGGAGTTAGAAATGCAGCGGGTCGTGGAAGAGGACGAGCCTACAACTTGACGGCGGAAGAGGCCCAAACTTCTGGAGAAGTGGTGACAGGTAAGATTATGGTGCACTCTAAACCTGTCTTAGCCCTCTTTGATTCTGGCGCTTCTCATTGCTACATATCAGATAGTTTCATTGCTTTGAACTCTATACCTGTTGAATATTTAGACCACCAGTGGGAGATTAGTACCGGTAACGGAGTAGTCATCTCTAATAGAGTTTGTGTAAATTGTCCGGTGGAACTGTGTGACAGGACATTAACAGTGGATATGCTCGTACTAGATACTAAAGGGTACGACATAATCTTAGGCATGACTTGGCTCAGTAAATACCATGCAGTCATTGATTGTCGAAACAAGAAGGTCATTTTCAAGATGCCGCTTCAGCCTGAGTTCCAATTTGAAGGAGAACACAAACCTGTCAAGAAAAAAGCACAGATGACTGCTGGTGAGATCCAGAAAAAGAGAGTACCAGTTTGGAATGAGTTTCCAGAAGTATTTAGGGAAATCTCAGGGCTTCCACCTGACAGGACGATTGAGTTTTCTATTGATACCCTTCCAGGTACAGTTCCGATATCCAAAGCTCCATACAGAATGGCACCCACTGAGTTGGAGATTCTAAAGAAACAGCTACAAGAATACTCTGACAAAGGATTGATTAGACCAAGTGCTTCACCATGGGGAGCTCCAGTACTATTGGCAAACAAAAAGGATGGTGGTAAACGGTTATGTATAGACTATAGAGAATTGAACAAAGTTACTATCAAGAATAAGTACCCTTTACCAAGAATTGATGATCTGTTTGATCAGCTTCATGGAGCTCGAGTATTTTCTAAATTAGATTTACAATCGGGTTATCATCAGCTAAAAGTAAAGAAAGAAGATATTCCCAAGACAGCATTCAGGACCCGTTATGGCCATTATGAGTTTCAAGTTATGCCCTTCGGAGTCACCAATGCCCCTGCAGTTTTCATGGATTTGATGAATAGAGTGTTCTCATCATATTTGGATCAGTTGTGGTTGTTTTTATAGATGACATCTTGATCTATTCGAAGAACGACAGAGAGCATGCAGACCACTTGAGAATAGTGTTACAGACTCTCCAACAGGAACAACTTCATGCTAAGCAAAGCAAATGTGATTTCTGGTTAAATAGTGTGGCCTTCCTTGGACACATAATTTCAGAAGAAGGAATTTCAGTAGACCCTAGTAAAATTCAGGCAGTAAAGGACTGGCCAATTCCAAGGACAGTAACAGAAATTAAGAGTTTTATTGGATTGGTCGAATATTACAGGCGCTTTGTCCAAGATTTTTCTAAGATTGCAGCCCCGTTAACGAAGCTCACCCGGAAAGGAGAAAAATATATATGGATGGAGGAATGTACCGCAGCATTTGAACAATTAAAGGAAAGACTCATTACAGCCCCAGTCTTGAGGACTCCCTCAGGAAGAGGAGGGATGGTTATATACAGTGATGCATCCGGAAAAGGCCTGGGGTGTGTATTAATGCAGCATGATCATGTCATAGCGTATGCATCCAGGCAACTGAAACCACATGAGAGAAATTACCCAACTCATGACTTAAAGCTGGCAGCTGTAATATTCGCATTGAAGATCTGGAGACATTATCTTCTGGGAGACAAGGTGCTAATCTACACTGATCACAAGAGTCTAAAGTATATTTTCACGCAGAAAGAATTAAACATGAGACAGAGACGGTGGCTTGAATTAATGGCAGATTATGATATAGATTTACAGTATCATCCAGGCAGAGTCAATACAGTACCAGATGCATTGAGCAGGAAGCCAGAGAATAAAATGCAAGTACAACTTACGCAACAGAAGGAGTTGATTCAGGATATCATAAAATTGGACTTAATGATAGTACAAGGAATTGGTAAAACGGGACAGTTAATGACCTTTCAGATTCAATCAACCCTGATGGATGAGATTAAAGAAGCTCAAAAAGAAGATCCCAGATTGCAGAAATTCAGAGCTCAAATAGAAGCTGGATTGAGAACTGACCTCCGTATTCATTCAGATAACGCATTATATTTGGTAACAGAATTTGTGTCCCCCAAGGAGAAGTCCGACAGAAAATTTTGGCAGAGGCACATAGTTCGGCCTATTCCATACACCCGGGAGGAAATAAAATGTATCAAGACTTGAAACAGAAGTTCTGGTGGAATGCCATGAAAAGGGAGATAGCCCAGCATGTGGCCAAGTGCTTAGTTTGCCAGCAGGTAAAGATAGAACACCAGAGAACAGCTGGACTTCTTCAGCCCTTGCCAATACCCGAGTGGAAGTGGGAACATATCACCATGGATTTTGTCACAGCACTACCTCGCAGTCCTAAGGGTAATAATGCAGTATGGGTAATCATTGACCGCCTCACAAAAGCAGCTCACTTCCTACCTTTCAGAGTAGGTCAGTCAACAGAAGTTCTTGCAGAAAAATATATGAAAGAAATTGTTCGTCTACATGGAGTTCCAGTTAGTATCGTGTCAGATAGAGACACGAGATTCCGATCACATTTTTGGGAAAGTCTCCAAGAGAATTTAGGAACTCGTCTGAAATTCAGTACTTCATATCACCCCCAGACAGACGGACAATCTGAACGGACTATCCAGATCCTTGAAGACATGTTACGAGCCTGCATGATAGAATTTAGAGGGTCATGGGAAGACTATCTTCACTTGGTAGAATTCTCTTATAATAACAGCTATCAGGCTAGTATCAAAATGGCCCCATTTGAGGCATTGTATGGCAGGAAATGCAGGTCACCGATATGTTGGGACGAAGTCGGCGAAAGAAGACTTATGGGACCAGACATTCTAGTCCAGACAACAGACAAAGTCCGAATCATCAAAGATCATCTCCGGCCAGCACAGAGCCGACAAAAGAGTTGGGCAGACACAAACAGAAGGCCATTGGAATTCAGAACCGGTGAGCATGTATTTTTAAAGATATCACCCACCAAAGGGGTAATCCGGTTCGGTACTCGTGGAAAACTTAGTCCGAGGTACATCGGCCCATTCGAAATTTTGGATCGTGTGGAGATGTGTCTTACCGTTTGGCATTACCGTCATCTTTAGAAGGAGTACACAATGTATTCCATGTATCACAGTTGAGGAAGTATGTCAAGGATGAGAGTCACATTCTAGATCACTCAGAATTAGAACTGCAACCAGATCTATCCTACCGGGAGCAGCCGATGACCATTCTGGATAAAAGTATCAAAACTCTGAAGAATAAGGCAATACCACTAGTATTGGTTTCTTGGAATAGGCATGTGCCAGGAGAAGCCACATGGGAACGGGAGGACGTTATTCGTGAGCGTTACCCTCAACTATTTTCAACTTAGTTGGTAAAACCCTTTCTTCCTATACTCTCTACCGTCATCTTCCCCTTCCTGAAATTTCGAGGAAGAAATTTTTTGTAAGGTGGATAGATTGTAACACCCATCCTCGGTATACGTGCACAGTTACGTATCCTGATTTTTGGTGCATTTTATTATTATTATTTTATTTTATTTTATTTTCTGCTATTTAAATACTTACTCATATAGCAGTACTGCATGATTTGATCTGTTTGGTATTCAGATTTGACTAATTTTAATTTCAAATATTATTTTTTAATATTCTAGATTTTTCATGATTTTCTGGAATTTTTCGGAATTAAATTGTAAATCTTCAAACCGGTGTCGGCCAGTATCACTGGTTGATTCCAGGAATTTTAATTTACAATTGAAATCAAATTTCTGGATTCCGCTTTCACATTCCTTCTTAGAATTATATTTTCTTCCTTCAGACATTTTCTGGGATTTTTCAGATTTTATCAAAAATCTAGCCTACCCGGTGTAGACACCGTTCACAGTAGATTTCAGGATTTTTATTTTAAAAATGGAATAGAATTTCTGAAAACCGATTCCACCAAAAATCTTTATGTAATATTTATTATTTTTGAGAATTTTTGGAAAGCTTTCCGGGATACTTCAATTTTTGGTCATTTCTGGAGTTTTCGGTATTTTCCCAGATACCGAGAATTTATCCAACTATTCCACTTTTCTCTTTTTCCGTTATTCTCTATCCTTCCCCAACGCGAGTTTTGCCAACTGGACTCAGCAATTAATGCGGAGATCCTCCCCTTGCTGCATTAAATGCTTATGGGCCAAATCAACTCAGATCAAATCACCCTTGCCTTTTTGTCTTTCCTGTGAACCCAACTTTTGTATTTCTTGGACGCATGTTTTCTTTTTACTGCGTCTAGTAGCTGCTAGACGCAGAATTCCTGCATGGGACACACCCTTTGGTGAAGGACGCACTCTTGAAACGCATGTTTCAAATTGGAGAGATTATAATATAATATAACCACTTCCCTCCTATATATATGTATACACATTTTCTCTCTCTTTCATTAATTGCTTTCCTCCTTCCTTTTCTAGCAGCTAAGGCCAACAACAAGTCTTGGACGCAGCCTTTTGAGGGAAACGCCACTTTGAATGAAAGCATGTTTCATTCAATAGGTATGGGATTATTATATAATTTCTCTCTCCTATATATATAACCACACCCCTTTTTGTCTCATCCTCTCCTTTGCATTTCTTCCTTCTTCCTCCAACAGAAACGTAGGCAACAAGAAAAACAACAGCCCAAGCCCTTGGCCGGCCATCACAAACCCCCCTTCTCCATTTTTATTCCAACACCAAACTCCACCAACTCCTCCACCTTCTTCCCCTCCATCTCCTCCTCCATTTCCACCAACAACACCATCTTCTTCAACCTCTTTCACCAAGAAAACCTCAAGGAAACCATCTTCTCCACCACCACCTACACCACCGTAGCCACCACCAAGCATACCACCTTCACCTCCTCGTCGACCTCTTTCTAACGGACTATAGATTCGTCCCCCGCAACATCGTTTGCAAGATCCCGTTTTGAAATGGTGAACTAGACTTGCACCTCCATCTTCTCCAAACTACCACCACCCTCTCCATCACCTTGTGAAGACCGGCCACTCCTTTTGGATTGGGGCCGCGTTCTTCTTCGTTGTCAAGACTCTGGGCCGGTACCCTCCTTTTGGATTGGGGCCGAGCTTTATCACCGTTGATTTTCCGGTAATCGTTCGCGATTATTCCGGTAATCGTTTTGGTAACAAACTTGGCAAAGAACTCATCTTCCTCACTTGGCATTTCTTACAGGACGTCGGACGCATTTTAGGCGAGTAATTCTACTCGCCAAGACTTGGACATTATTTTCATACTTGTAATTTTATCAAATAACGCAACCCTTAAAGGATAATTCTGCTCTCTGTTTGACTCTGCTAGTCGACTTGACCCAGTCTTTAGTCGACTAGAACCCTTTATTAGTCGACTATCCTTTTGTTATAGTCGACTAACTCCCTTGAAGCGCAGCTTTTCTTCTGAAGATGCGACCCTATTAGTCGACTAACTCATTGCCCTAGTCGACTAACTTTCTTTCTGAAGACGCGGACTTGTGAGACGCGGATTTGTGACAAGACGCGGATTTGTGACAAGACGCGGACTTGTGAGACGCGGATTTGTGACAAGACGCGGACTTGTGAGACGCGGATTTGTGACAAGACGCGGACTTGTGAGACGCGGCATATTGAAACGCAGTCTTGTGAAACGCAGCCTATTAGTCGACCAACCCCTTCTTCTAGTCGACTAACTTTTCTCTTGAAAACGCAACTCTTTGAGACGCAGCCCTATCAGTCGACTTGTCCCCTATCTATAGTCAACTAATTCCTTCATAAGTCGACTACTATCTCTCCCTAGTCGACTAATCTTGACTATTTGCTATGGTTAATTACTTCTTTGATTATGAACATTATCTTTGGGTCATGTATTTTATATTGCTATTTGCAAGACTTGATGAATATCACCTCTTGTCATGCTATCTCCTAACACTAGGCATGACACACATGACTCTCATAATTATCACGATAATGGGAATGATAACCGGACATCATGCTTTACCAACTTGATTTACGTGATAGTACAAATTGTACTCCTGATACTCCTATCTTCATAATATTTCTGACTTGCTCCTGCTCATTCCCGAAATCTGATAATTATCTAAAGAATTCATAAAATGAGACAACTTGCATCGGGTCGGGGGGAAACTTGCGGCTATCAATATGTGTTCGTGTTTACAGTGGTATTAGGTATGTTGTGCAACTAAATTTCCGGTCTGACCTGTGGGCCTCCAGGCGACCGAGGGGAGTGCTGGCTCCCTCCTTCCTGGTACCATCATGATAAGGGCATACATAAGACCCTCATGTTAGCCTTGCGGCTGGTTCCGTTACCAAGCAACGGAACAATCCTGGGCCGTGGTCCCGGGTATGTACGGGACCCACTGTAAACATAGTTCGTTGATACCCCCGCTGGTTTCCAATAACAACCTTGCTTTACTCGGATATGGATCTATGTGTGCTGGGACGCTAGTTCACATAGCTAGATATCAGGGTAAGACGAGTAATAATAATAATAATAATAATAAAAGACGTTAATTGTGGGTGTTGTATGCGCTTGGATTACGGGGACATGAGATAAAGGTATATAGATGAGGGTTTCCTTGTTTGGATTATTCCCTCGAAGTACTAGTCTCATGAGGTCGTAACTTGAGCTTATACAATGCCTTTCGTTTATAACATTTTGTGCTCCCTTTACTCGCTGGCTGATTATTCATGATATTGTACCGACTCTCATACTCTTATTTCTTATGCCGCTCGGCTGTAACCTGTTCACTTGTTTGGGAGGTCCTGACTCCCTTGAATTTGTATGTTCAGGTTCCGGACCTTGGATTGAGGTGGAGCCTTCTGTGGAAGATCAAGCTTTCCTTTCCGAGCAGGCTGACTAGTCTCGGTTCCTGTTGTGCCGGACTTTCCTTTTTAGCTCGCGGACCTTCCTTCAGCTCGTGAGCATCTTGTAATCATATTGTAAATCGTACTTTTGTGCTTGGCTGTGATATATGATGCATGTGATATGTAATAGTATGTCACATCCTGTGATAACCTTGTACTTTGTACTTCTTATGTTGGCATATGAATGGACGCTACGTTTGTCGTACTCTGATTCTTGCTTGTACTGATGCTTAGCGTATATACATGAGGGTACTTCTGACCTGCGTATGTACGTCGCAGTGACGTCCCGGTACCCTCCGGATCGGGGCGTTACATTTGTACTTATCCCTCTTTGTGTAGGGTGATTGTTGTTTTTAACTTTGTGCCTTGCCTCTTGTGTAGAGGTAGTTGTGTTGAAGAGAGGAGTCGTATATTCCAACTTTGTAATTGCAAATTCCTCGATAGAGGTTCTCTTTGTGGGAGGTCCTGCGTGGACTAGTGAAAATCCTTCTATGTGAAGGCGGGGATGTAGAGCAGTGGCTCGAATTTCGAAACATATCTTGGTATTTGCGTTTGATCCACTATCTCTAAACTCTATCTCTCTTATATCTTGCATTATTTTATATTGTTCATATCTCATATATGCTTGGTATTGTTTGTATGCCCATACTTATGTTGAACCAAGAGAGCTTCATATAGCACCTCAACTCTTATTTAGAGGAATCAAGAGGAGATAGTTCAGAGCCCTTCACGGGGAATTCGACTACACTATTTAATTACACATAGTGTGTTGCATTTGATTTTTAATTCCGCATCATTTGTCATTAGATTTGCTACTACACCTATTCACCCCCCTCTAGGTGTATTTTCAATTGGTATAGGAGTTTACGCTCCTGATATTAGGTTTAACCACCTAGGAGGGAGATCTTGGATTGCTTATCTAAATTTGCATTTGCACGCATATTGTTTATACACTTGGATTTCATGGCCCCTCCTATGTATGATGTTACCAACATTGAAATATAAAAGTATAAGATGAGTGCATACCTTAAAACTCTAGGATTGCATGTTTACTTTACCACTACCAAGAAATCTTATCTTGATAATGACAAGCATATAGAGGTCAATGCACAAGCCTTAGATGCACTAAAACATACACTTAGTAAAGAATATTTATCTATGGTTTCTCATTGTGATTTCGCTTTTGCAGTATGGAACATTGACATCTCTCGAGCTACAAATGACAAACTTTGTAGAGAAAGAATCTAATGGAGATGAGTCCGACGAAGCTTGCTACATGGTCCAAGGGAATGACTCCCTTAAGAATAGTACTAGTTCTTCTTGTGATGATAACATGGTGCACTAGCATTAAATGAAGAACTATCTATAATTTGTGAAAACTTACTAGAAAAATACAAACTTTTAAAAAGAAAAGTTTTAAATTAAAAGAAGAAAATAAGGATTTAGTTTCAAAACTTAATATGGCTTTGTAAGAGAGGGTTGATGTTTCAAGTGAAAGGGACTCCTTGAAAACTCAACTTGTCCTTATTTTAAAGGAAAATGAAATTTTGAAAATGAAAATGATTTTGATATTGTTTTGAGAAATAATGATGTCTTGTCTTCAAGACTTGATTTTGTGTTAAAAGAAAACGATTCTTTAAAGAAAAAAAATGTTTTAATTTTTAAAGTATTAGAATGCATTTCTTTATAAAAAGTTTCTTTGAATAATGATTTAGATTCCCATGTTTGTCATGTTACTATAGTTTCACCATCTTGTGCTTCTATTGCATGCTCCACATCTTCTTCTAATGTTGAAAATGATATGTGTATATTGAAGAAGAATGTAGATTGTTTGGACTCTATTTTGAGCCAATGTGCTATGGATCACAAGAAATTAGAATTCATGTTTCGAAAGAAATAAGTTTCAGATATTCATGCACGCAAAACATGACATACACATGCTCATCATGCTCACACACATGATTTTATGTACGCTCATATGTATACTTGTACACATTGTAGACGTACGTGCCACCTTGCAAGATTTTGTTATGATATATTAAAAGTTTCAAATTTTGCAAATAAATTTGTTTGAGTTAGAAAAGGTGATAACCCTCATGGACCCAAGAAAGTGTGGGTACCAAAATCTACCCCTATTGTATTTGATGTAGGTGTGGGCTCTCACTTGACGTGAGGGCTTTGGTGCCTTGATGATGGTTGCGTTTGAGCTTGATGGACACTACATTGATACATCACCTTCAAGGATGTTATGGAAGGACCACCATAGATTGGAGACCTAGAGATTAACCCTATTGGTTTTGATAACTATCTCTAACTCTCATTTTTATTTACATGCTCTCATTGATTGACTTTTAGCATGTTTTAGTTTTTCATGTTTATTATGTTTAAATGCAATGTTTATTAGACTTGAGATATATATAAATAGTCTTTGAGATACACCCAGGTTTATATAGACTATTATTTTTGTGTTCTCACTATAGTTTAACTATTGTGTATATCCTAACTCTAATGCACATGCAGTATCTAATGATCATGTTTGTTTATGTTTTTGTACTTCATATTTTGATTACATGTTTAGATGGAATTTTTATTAAAACTTGTGTTTATACTTGTACAAGTAGTGAACTACTCTTGATTATTATGTGTTTATATTTCATCATCATTTGTACTCATTACATGTACACGTATAACCTAGTTTTGATGATTCTTGCATCTTTACATGTTTTCCCTCTTTTTGTACATATTTTCATAAAAATGTGTTTATCTTCATGTACATGTTAATTTTGTCTAAAATTATTGATATACATGTCTATCCTAAAGTCACTTGCTTTTCAAGTAAAATTTTTATTATGAACTTGTTTATGTTTGGGATATGAATGTATACTTTTAGTTTCAACAAAATATACATATAACTTGAAGCGTATTTAGTTTTGATGAATTCTAGCTTTTGATAAAAAGAATTTCATTGAGCTTCATTGCCTATCTCCATGATTATGCTTATTACATGATTTTTACACTCTATGTTTGGTGTTTACTCATGACTTTATTTTCATGAGTATTTATGAGCTTTATAAATTTCGAGTGTCAATTTTTATGTATTTAGCATGCTTCATGGGATATATGATTTGTTTTCATGTTTGAAGGATCTTTAACTAGTTTTTTAAAAAACTACTTTAAACTAGTTATTTGTTCTTCATTTGGTAGTATTTTCAATTTATAATTATTTTCAAATCTTATTTTTAAAACTTCTACCCTTTAAGGGCGGTTGGATGGCGACCATGCCTTGTATATCCTTATTGAATATCTTTTAAACATGTGCATGAATAGGGTGGTAGGTATGAGTTATACACATGATCTTCATGTTATTTCATTTTTGTATACTCATATTTGTTTTCTTATATATGTATGCTTCAAATTTCAATTAGTATCAATTTCAATTGGTATTTCAAAATTCATACATACATACATACATATGATTTGATTGTGCTTATTTTTATAATGTCTTTACATTTTTAAAAGTACAAATTATGTTTATGTTAAGCTTGATTTTATTCCAAATATTAATTGGTATCTATACATGCCTATACATTGATTTTAATTGGAATTTCAATTAGTATTTATTTGATATCAAAATGTATTTCATGTTTCACCTTCAATTGGTATCAAAATCTACTATTGATATCTTAAAAAAAAAATTTTTTTACAAGTGGTACTAACTTTTATTTTTTTCAACTACAATTTGATTTCATTGGTATTATAATTCATTTTGTTGACTTTAAGAAATTTCAAAATTTTGTA
This sequence comes from Agave tequilana, assembly GCA_038442645.1. Lineage (NCBI taxonomy): Eukaryota > Viridiplantae > Streptophyta > Magnoliopsida > Asparagales > Asparagaceae > Agave > Agave tequilana. The sequence goes on from JAVJIF010032325.1 coordinate 253,060, forward strand.
TTAAAAGTTGTTTCAAAATTTGTTGATATATATTGCCTATATGTAAGGCGAGCTTAACATCTCTTTTATATTTGATTCATGTTGAAGTGCATTACACATATAGTAGAGCTTGACCTCTCTTCCTTATGTGGTACACGTGTATAGGGGGAGCTTAACATCTCCGCTTATACATTATATATTATGCTTTATGTGAGTTAGGGTCTATTCATCCCTTCTCCATGTAATGCATGTATGCTTGGGGAGTTAACTTACCGTTTCTCCTCTTCATGAATGTATATCGCATATATATCTTTATTGTTTGGTTGTCCTCACCCCTTTGTTGATGAATTGACAAAAAGGGGGAGAAGAATTTTCAGAGTTTATATATGCATGTTTATATCTTTATTTATGCATATATATTTATGTTCAGTTTATGTATTTCATTAAATATCTTTATGTTTATTACTATACATGAGTTAAAGGGGGAGCTTCTATGAAGCTTATCTTTAATCCATGCATATATAACTCCAAGAGTTTTATCATCATCATCAAAAAGGGGGAGATTGTTGGGCCAAAGGCCCATCGCTCTAGTTTTGATGATGATTAACTCATATAGTTATTGTACTAATGATCTTGTATTTATATAGTTTCAGATTTACCTCAAGATCTTAGTAGGTGCTTAGTTTCAACAAAAAAGGTTTTGGGAGCTGTTTTCTACAAGATTTTTAAAGAGTTTTTTCTTCCCATCTTCTAAGAGTTTTGCAGCAAATTTGAAAAGAGTTTTTGTGCCAAATAGATTTATTTTTATTTGTTTTCAAGAGTTGGAAAAATTAAAGAAAAATAGAGTAGTTGGAAAATGTTGGCCCAAAGGCCTTCCACTCTAGTTTTGATGATGATTAACTCATGTAGTTATGTTTACTAATAATCTTGTGTTGTTTAAGTTTCAGATCATTAACCAAGATATTAGTTGGTGTTTAGCTTCAACAAGGTGTTTAGAAGCTTTTCATGTTGATTCCAGGGCCAAAGCGTCAAGATCACACATTGCCTAGCCCATGGATGGAGTTTTGGAGCAAGTCAACTTGAAGATGAAGATCATCAAGAAGACTTAGGTATCCATAGTTTAGTTTAGTGTGTTTTAGATCCATTTGTAAAGCTTAGTATAGTTGATATGCTCAAGTGCACAAACACACACGTTTTCATGTTTTGGATTTGGTTTTCATGAATAGTAGATCAAAACAAGTTTACTTTATTTCTATGTATATTAGATGTATTCTAGATATACATACATGGTTTAACTTGCTAGACAAACTTGTGTTTCCATACAAAATGATAAAACTATTTTTGGTGATTTTTAGAAGTGTTAAGAGATTTTTAGAAAAATATTTTCCCAATTTTTCTGACCCAGTTTTTGTTCCAGGCTTCAACCAAGTCGACTAGTAGCCTGACTAGTCGACTAAGGCTGAGGTCGGTCGACCGGGCCGGTCGACCGACGTGCACAAATCTGTGCACGTTTGAGGCACTGGGACGGTCGGCCGCGCCGGTCGACCGGAGCACTTACAGTGCTCTCTGTTTGTTTCGGTCGACCGGGCGGTCGACCGCAGTTGCCCAACGGTCATATTTCTGACCGTTGGCGGTCGACCGGGCCGGTCGACCGTTGCCTGTCAGAGCTGCCAGCTCAGCTCTAACGGCTAGTTTTGTATTGGGGCTATATATACCTCATCTCTTCATAGTTTTTGTACAAGTTTTTAAGGGCAAAAATTCCAGACCTTCTTAAGTATTTTTAAAGAGTTTTCAAAAGTGTTTTGGGCTTTAAACTTCCAAATTGATTTGTGTTTTGGGTTTTTGAAAAATCAAAGAAAATAGGAATTTGGGATATTTGTATTGGTTTTCATTCTCTATCTTTTACAAGAGTTTTCCCAAGTATTTTCTTTGTTGCTTGTTTCCAAAAACACCTAGTTTTCCATACTTGAGCTATCTTCTATCCTAATCTATTAGGATCATTTGTTTTGTGGAAAAAAAGGAAAGAGGTTTGTGGTTGAGATATACCACTTGTTTTAAACCCTTGATTTCTTGGTTGCTCCCTCTTTGGTAGAGGTTGAGGTTGTAATTTGGGTTATTGGTTTGCTCCCTCTAGAGAGAGGTGGAGTTTGGTTGTAAACCCTCTTCGGTAGAGGTGTTGGTTGTTGTTGTTGTTTGGCTACGGGCCTACCCCTCGGTTGTGAGGTGGTTGTTTGAGAGAGGAGTTCGGTACTCCATTGTTGTAAAAATCCTTCTCGGTGAAGGTTCCCTCGGTGGGAGTCCTCGGTGGACGGTATAGTGGATTGAAAATCCTACACGGTGGTGTAGGCGGGGATGTAGAGCAAGGGTGCTCGAACCTCGAAACATATCATTGTGTTTGCGTTTGATCCACTTGCCTCTAAACTCTCTCTCTCTTTACATTTGTGCAAAGCATCTTACATAACATCATATCATATTTGCTTGTGTTGAGCATAATTCATATCATACATATCTATTTGCTTGTGTTGCCTTGCATATATTCTTATTGCTATTCATCCTTATTTGCTTGGCTTGCTTGTATGTGTGCCTAACTTATACTTAACCGACAAGAGCTTCACATAGCACCTCAACCCATTCAAGGGGAATCAAGAGGAGTTAGTCCAGAGCCCTTCACGGGAAATTCGGCTACACTTGTTGTGTTGTATTAAGTTTGTGCAAAATTTGCATTAGCTTCCGCATTTAGCGCACTTAGTTTTGCATTAAGTTTTAGATTAGCACTAACACCTATTCACCTCCCTCTAGGTGTTCCCTTTCAATTGGTATCAGAGCTTGGTACTCTGATTTTGGGTCTAACAACCTAGAGTTAAAGATCCTCATTTTAGGCTAATCTTGTTTGCATTTGCTTGTTTGCACACTCATATAGTTTACCATGGCTTTCATGACCCCACCTATGTTTGACCCTTCCAACATTCATGTTTGGAAAATTAGGATGACTGTTTATTTACAAACTCTAGGTCATAAAGTTTATCTTGCTATTACCAAGGAATCCTTCCTTAGTGATCGCAATCATATAGGGGCCAATGCACAAGCCCTAGAGGCCATTAGAAGCACATTATCTAAAGATTATCTTTTACGTGTTTCTAACATTGATTCCGCCTTTACAGTGTGGAATTTGTTGACAACAACCACCACCTCCGAGCTTCAAGTGCAAATTCAAGAAGAGGAATCTAGTGGAGAGTCCGAGTCACAATGCTTCATGGTCCAAGGGAATGACTCCCTTGAGGTACATTCGGAACCCCACTTAGATGATAGTGATGATTGCTCTAGTTTTTCATGTGATAATTATGATGCCCATGCTTTGAATGAAGAACTTTCTATTGTTTGTGAAAAGTTAATAGAAAAATATAAGATTTTGAAAAAGAAAAGTCTAGAAATTGAAAAAGAAAATAAAAGTTTGCATTCTAGACTTGATTGTGTTTTGCAAGAGAAAGAGGAGATTGCTAATGAGAGGGATTCATTAAAATCTCAACTTGATCTTGCACTTAAAGAAAATAACTTTTTGAAAAATAAAAATGATTGCCATGCTATTTTGAAGAAAAATGAAAACTTATCTTCAAAAATTGATTTTGTTTTAAAAGAGAATGTTGATTTGAAAAATAAAATAATTTCTATTCAAATGATTTGAATGTTTGTTTAAAGAAAAATGTTGCTTTGCAAATAAGATTGATGAACGTGTTTGTCATGCTAGGGTAGTTTCACGTAGATCAACCCTTGCATGCTCCACTTCTTCTATGATTAAAAATGATATAAATATGTTGAAGAAGAAAATGGATTGTTTGGGCTCCACTATGAGCCAATGTGCTAAGAACCATACACGCTTGGAAACCTTGGTTCGAAAGAAATAAGTTCCATCTTTTATGCATGCACACCCTCCACGGCATACACATGCTCCACACGGACACCATCAACACATGTATGCTCATGTGTACACATGTACACATTGTGGCCGAAAAGGCCATCTTGCTAAATTTTGTTATGATAGATTACATACTCCTAATTTAGCAAAGAAGTTTGTTTGGGTTAGAGAAGGTACTAACCCCCATGGACCCAAAAAGATATGGGTACCAAAGACCACCCCTCCTATTATTTTTGATGTAGGTGTGGGCTCTCACATGACGTGAGAGTGATGACACCTTGAAGTGGATGCGTTCCGAGCTTCATGGAAATCAATTGGATGCATCACTTTCAAGGGTAGATTTGGTGGAGAGGACCACCTTTGCTTTAGAGAACTAGAGCGGTGCCCTCATTGGTTTTGGTATCGAATCTCTAACTCCTTATGTTTACATGCTTTCCATGTTTATCTTTCATAGCATGATTTGATGTTTAGTGATCATCTTGAATATGCCATGTTAATTAGATTAGTGTTATACTTATTAGTTGGTTGAAACATCCATATTTTATATGGACTTATATTTTTTGTGTTTTCACCTTGGTTAAACTAATTTGTATGACCTAGATCTAATGCACATGCATGTACATATTGATCACATATGATTTGTATTTCATATTTTTGATGTTTTATAGCATGTTTCATTATCTATGGATTAGTATGTAAATGCCATGATTATTAGATCCTTGACATACATGTATAGTATTTGAGACACACATGCTTGCATGAACTCATACTCAGTGTTCTCACTTTTGTTTAAGCTATAATGTACATCATGAATCTAATACATGTGAATTTACATAGTAATCATGTTTTAGTTTTATCATGATGATTTTTATATTGTGTTTTAATACTTCATGTGTTGATTACATGTTTAGATGTTAGTTTTCATTAAGACTAGTTATATACTTGTGCATATGGTGGGTCACAATAAATCTATATATGTTTGAGTTGAATCCTTATTTGAACCCATTAAATGTGCTAGTATAGTCTAGTTTTGATGATTATTACATTTCAAACTTGTATTCCTTTTTTGGATTTGTTTTATGAGTTTTTCACTTCATGTATATGCTTGTATTGCCAAACTTTAAGATATACATGTACACCCCTTGAGTCATTTGCCTTTCATGCAAATCTATATATAAGGACTCAATTGTGTTTAGGGATATGTATGTATACTTATTGTGTTGACAATTCATACATATACCTTGAAATGAAATTCGTTTTGGTGAAGATTTAGTTTGATTGTGTGTTTAATTGTTTAACTTCATGTATATGTCTATCTTGTCCAAACTATTAGATATACATGTTTATCCTTTTTGAGCCACGTGCCTTAATGCATATATTTTGTGGACTCGTTGTGTTTTGGATATGTATGTATACTTTAATTTGTATTAGACATACATATGCCATGAAGATTAAATAAGTTTTGATGATTTTCGTGTTTTCATGATTAAGGTATAATTGAGCTTAATGAAAATTTTCATGATTATGATATTCACACTTTATATGTACACTCACTTTTATTGCTTGCTCATGTTTTGTTTTCATGAGTCAAAATTGTGCTTAATTGGATTAGAGTGTTGATTTTCATGTGGATTTCTTATTTCATGAAAAACTATTTTGTTGTATTCCTTACTTGAAGGATTTCGTACTAGTTTAAAAGTTTTTCCTATAACTAGTTCGTATTCTTCACTATGGTAGAGATTTTCAAACATACTACATTTTTAAATCTATTTTTGAAAACTCCTACCTTCGACGGGCGGATGGATGGGAGATCATGGTCTTGTATGCTCTAAAATGAAAATCATTTAAAACTTGAACCTTGATTGGGAGGTATTGTAATATGATGTATACACTTGAACTTTTTGCTAGGTCAATTGGCATCATTGAACTCTTTCAATTGGTATCATTTTGATCTTTCTGTATACTCATATGTTTATTGTGTATGTATATTTTCAATTGGTATCATCTATTGGTGATTGGTACTCATTCTATTTCATACACTTTTATTTGTGCTTAAGATATAAATTTTTCACACAATCTTGTTTATGCTAGTGCTTGAGTTTCAATTTGTTTCGATTAATTACTTTTAAATTGGTATCAAGCCCATGCATCATTTTAGTTGGTATTTCATAAAGGGGGAGAAAATTTAATTTTGTCTTTCAATTGGTGATTCTTCAATGGTATTTGTTTCCCACTCCCTTACTTTATGATTGAAAATTTCATATTGGTATCATATGTTTAATATGAAAATTATTTACAATTGGTATCAAAATTTTGTTTAGACATTCAAAATTTATTATGTTTAATTTCAATTGATATCAAGATGTTTCATGCGTTTTTGCTTAAAATTGGTATCTAAAATTCTTTTTAAGAAAAATACAAAAGTTTTGATTTGTATTGACTATATGCATATAGATTCATGATGAGTGTATCTTGTATTGAAGAGCTTAACATCTCTTCGTTATGTGGTACACGTGTGTAGGGGGAGCTTCACATCTCCTCTTATGCATTACATAGTGTGTGTTATGTGAATTAGGGCTTAACATCCCTCTTTCATGTAATGCATATGTGTAGGGAAGCTAACTTAGCGACTTCCTCTTCATGAATGTATATCGCATATAAATCTTTATTGATTGATTTGTTTTACCCCTTCTTGATCTTTTTGTTTTTGACAAAAAGGGGGAGAAAAATTTGTTTGATTTGATTTTACTTTGAACCTTTTGTTGATGATTGACAAAAAGGAGGAGAAGTATTTGAGTTTATATGCATGTTTTCATTGCTTAAGGGGGAGAAGTATTTGTCTCTTCCTTGTTATTTATTCATATATGTTTTTGTATTGCAAATAGGAGAAAAAGATTTTGATTTATGCTTGTTGCATGTTTTATCTCCATACTTGCATACATATTCATGTGCTTCATTTCCATATCTTGTTATTTATGTCTATGCATGAGTTAAGGGGGAGCTTCTTTGAAGCTTAACTTTAATCCATGCATATATAACTCCATGAGTTTTGTCATCATCAAAAAGGGGGATATTGTTGGCCCAAAGGCCTTCCACGCTAGTTTTGATGATGATTAACTCATGTAGTTATGTTTACTAATAATCTTGTGTTGTTTAAGTTTCAGATCATTAACCAAGATATTAGTTGGTGTTTAGCTTCAACAAGGTGTTTAGAAGCTTTTCATGTTGATTCCAGGGCCAAAGCGTCAAGATCACACATTGCCTAGCCCATGGATGGAGTTTTGGAGCAAGTCAACTTGAAGATGAAGATCATCAAGAAGACTTAGGTATCCATAGTTTAGTTTAGTGTGTTTTAGATCCATTTGTAAAGCTTAGTATAGTTGATATGCTCAAGTGCACAAACACACACGTTTTCATATTTTGGATTTGGTTTTCATGAATAGTAGATCAAAACAAGTTTACTTTATTCTATGTATATTAGATGTATTCTAGATATACATACATGGTTTAACTTGCTAGACAAACTTATTTTGATATCCCTATTCATGTGTTGAAAAATCAAGTTTGATAAAAATACAAGTTTTGTTTTTGATAAAATTTGCAAGACTCAAAAATGAATTGATATGATTGATATATGTCTTGAAATTTTTATCACAAGTTTGTGTTTCCATACAAAATGATAAAACTATTTTTGGTGATTTTAGAAGTGTTAAAAGATTTTTAGAAAAATATTTTCCCAATTTTTCTGACCCAGTTTTTGTTCCAGGCTTCAACCAAGTCGACTAGTAGCCTGACTAGTCGACTAAGGCTGAGGTCGGTCGACCGGGCCGGTCGACCGACGTGCACAAATCTGTGCACGTTTGAGGCACTAGGACGGTCGACCGCGCCGGTCGACCGGAGCACTTACAGTGCTCTCTGTTTGTTTCGGTCGACCGGGCCGGTCGACCGCAGTTGCCCAACGGTCATATTTCCGACCGTTGGCGGTCGACCGGGCCGGTCGACCGTTGCCTGTCAGAGCTGCCAGCTCAGCTCTAACGGCTAGTTTTGTATTGGGGCTATATATACCCCATCTCTTCATAGTTTTTGTACAAGTTTTTAAGGGCAAAATTCCAGACCTTCTTAAGTGTTTTTAAAGAGTTTTCAAAAGTGTTTTGGGCTTTAAACTTCCAAATTGATTTGTGTTTTGGTTTTTGGAAAATCAAAGAAAATAGGAATTTGGGATATTTGTATTGGTTTTCATTCTCTATCTTTTACAAGAGTTTTCCCAAGTATTTTCTTTATTGCTTGTTTCCAAAACACCTAGTTTTCCACACTTGAGCTATCTTCTATCCTAATCTATTAGGATCATTTGTTTTGTGGAAAAAGAAAAAGGAAAGAGGTTTGTGGTTGAGATATACCACTTGTTGTAAACCCTTGATTTCTTGGTTGCTCCCTCTTTGGTAGAGGTTGAGGTTGTAATTTGGGTTATTGGTTTGCTCCCTCTAGAGAGAGGTGGAGTTTGGTTGTAAACCCTCTTCGGTAGAGGTGTTGGTTGTTATTGTTGTTTGGCTACGGGCCTACCCCTCGGTTGTGAGGTGGTTGTTTGAGAGAGGAGTTCGGTACTCCATTGTTGTAAAAATCCTTCTCGGTGAAGGTTCCCTCGGTGGGAGTCCTCGGTGGACGGTATAGTGGATTGGAAATCCTACACGGTGGTGTAGGCGGGGATGTAGAGCAAGGGTGCTCGAACCTCGAAACATATCATTGTGTTTGCGTTTGATCCACTTGTCTCTAAACTCTCTCTCTTTACATTTGTGCAAAGCATCTTACATAACATCATATCATATTTGCTTGTGTTGAGCATAATTCATATCATACATATCTATTTGCTTGTGTTGCCTTGCATATATTCTTATTGCTATTCATCCTTATTTGCTTGGCTTGCTTGTGTGTGTGCCTAACTTATACTTAACCAACAAGAGCTTCACATAGCACCTCAACCCATTAAAGGGGAATCAAGAGGAGTTAGTCCAGAGCCCTTCACGGGGAATTCTGCTACACTTGTTGTGTTGTATTAAGTTTGTGCAAAATTTGCATTAGCTTCCGCATTTAGCGCACTTAGTTTTGCATTAAGTTTTAGATTAGCACTAACACCTATTCACCCCCCCTCTAGGTGTTCCCTTTCAGAAAATTGGTTTTGATATTCATTTCTATTTCATTCTAGTATTTTTTTCCAACTATTTTCTTTGTGATTTGTTTTTCAAACACTTTATTTTCTCACACTTGAGCTATCATCTCTATCCTATCTATAGGATCGTGTTTTTGTGGAAAATTTTGCTTGTGGTCTATTATGATCAAAAAATTGTAATCTTTCTTTTACTTTGGCTTTGTGCCTATCCCTCTAGTGTAGAGGTAGTTGTGCTTTGGGTTTGTGGTTATCCCTCTTTGTCTAGAGGTGATTGTTGTTTTGACTTTGAGCCTTGCCTCTTGTGTAGAGGTGGTTGTGTTGGAGAGAGGAGTTGTATACTCCACCTTTGTAATTGCAAATTCCTCGGTGGAGGTTCTCTTTGTGGGAGGTCCTATGTGGACGTAGTGAAAATCCTTCTGTGTGAAGGCGGGGACGTAGAGCACTGGCTCGAATCTCTAAACATATCTTGATGTTTGCATATGATCCACTATCTCTAAGCTCTATCTCTCTTATATCTTGCATTGCTTTATATTGTTCATATCTCATACATGCTTGGTACTTCAACTCTTGTGTTGAACCAAGAGAGCTTCATATAGCACCTCAACTCTTATTTAGAGGAATCAAGAGGAGATAGTTCAGAGCCCTTCACGGGGAATTCGGCTACACTCTTTGGTTGCACATAGTGTGTTGCATTTGATTTTTAATTTCGCATTATTTGTCATTCGATTAGCTACTACATCTATTCACCCCCCTCTAGGCGTTTTCATCACACACATCATGATAAACATACCACACACAATAAGCATGCTCATGTTCCCCATATGCATCATGCATTATGGATGATAGAGTTTATCTTGCACCTATTAAAGGCCTGAAGAGTCACTTAGCTATGTTTTGTTATGATCGTATAAATGCTTCAAATGATCATGTTTGGGTTTGAAGAATTAGCTCTATATGACCCAAAAAAATATGGGTACCAAAATGAACAAATTCTTTACTTGATATAGGTACACACCAAGGCTCTAAGACGTAGGGAGCGGTGATACCTTGATAGTGATTGCTCAAGGCACATGATTTGGGAAATCAACAACTTTGCAACCCTATCAAGCTATTATGAAGGTGACACCGTCACCTTCGAAAATGATTCAAAAGGCAAAATCATTGGTATAGGTAATATCCAAATTAGCTTATCTCCTTTAATTAAAAATATTGTTTTGGTTGATGATCTCAAGCATAATCTCTTGAGTATTAGCCAACTTTGTGATAAATATTCTACAGTTGTTTTTGATGATTTGTCTTGAAATGTTTTACATAAGAAAATAAATGTTTGTGTTTTTTTGTTTTCATGAAAATAATGTCTATATGATTGATATGTCTAATTTACATTGCAATGCTACTTGTGAAAAACACCTAGAGGAGGGGTGAATAGGTGATATGGCTAATCTAGAAACTAAATGCGGAAGCTAAAAACTATTTTGCAACACACTTAATACAACCAACAAGTGTAGCCGAATTCCCCGTGAAGGGCTCTAGACTAACTCATCTTGATTCCCCTAGATAAGGGTTGAGGTGCTATATGAAGCTCTTGTGGTTAAATATAAGTGAGGCACACACAAGCAAGCCAAGCATATAAAGATGAACAATATGAAAGATGCAAGGCACAACACAAGCAAATATGATATGATGCTAAGAATGATGCACAACATAAATAAAGAGAGAGAGTTGAGAGTCAATGGATCAAACGCAAACACAAAGATATGTTTCGAGGTTCGAGCCCTAGCTCTACGTCCCCGCCTTCACCGAGAAGGATTTCCAATCCACTAAGGAGTACCGAACTCCTCTCTCAACCTTACAATGCCACCGAGGCAATATAACCACAATCACCTCTACCGAAGAGGGATACAAACCAAACTCCACCTCTCACTAGAGTGAGCAAACACCACTCCGATCAACCTCTACCAAAGAGGGATACAACAAATACAAGGAGGGTACAACACTTGGAGGTTTCCACAACCTCAAACAATCTCTTTTCCCACAAACAAAAGATCCTAAATAGATAGGATAGGAGATATAGCTCAAGTGTGGAAAACTTAGAGTTTGGAAAAAAATAACTCAAAGAAAAATACTTGGGAAAACTCTTTGTAAAGATAGAAATGAAGAACAATACAAATCTCCCAAATTTTCTATTTTCTTTGATTTTTCTAAAATCTCTAAAACAAACAAGATTGATATTTTGAAGCTCTAAAACCTTTTGATAACTTGTTTTAAACACCAAGAAAGGAGAGAAATTTTAGCTCTTGAAATCTTAGTTAAAACCCCCAAGAAATGGGGTATTTATAGGCCTCTCCAAAATATAGCCGTTAGACTGATTTGTCAGCCTGACAGGCTGGCGGTCGACCAGCCGGTCGACCGCCAACGGTCATAAATATGACCGTTGGAGCATCCCGGTCGACCGCCCGGTCGACCGCCCGGTCGACCGCCCAGATATAGAGAGCAAAGCTCTCTGGTCCGGCCGACCGACCGGTTGACCGGCCCACTGTGCCAGCAGACGTGCACAGGTCTGTGCACGTCGGTCGACGGATCCTGGCTCGGTCGACCTTGCGGTCGACCGACCTGGCCTGTCAGCACAGTTCTGGGTCAGAAACTGGGTCAGAAAAATATGTTTAAAAATATTTTAATAAATCTTGTAAAATATATAAAAATCCCCAAAAATAGTTTTAACATTTTGCATTTATATATAAATATGTGATAAAAATTTCAACTCAAATATCAAGCAATTTGAACTATTTTTGTGTCTTATCATTTTTATCAAAAACCAAAACTTGTATTTTATCAAACATGTTTTTTTCAATAGGAAAACTGATTTTTCCTAAAACTCATGAATAGGCATATCAAAATAAGTTTGTCTAAGATATGAAGCTTGTATGTATATCGAACATATCTAATATATATAAAAACCATTTAAACTTGTTTTGATCTAAATTATTCATGAAAACCAATATCTATAAAACGTGTGTGTTGTTGTGCACTTGAGCATATCAACTATCTAATCTTTACAAATGGATCTAAACACACTAAACTAAACTATGGATACCTAAGTCTTCTTGACGATCTTCCATCTTTAAGTCGACTCGGTCCAAACTCCGTGATCCAACGAGTAAGGCAATGTATGATTTTTGATGCTCGGACTCTGGAATCACAAAGTGAAGGCTTCCAAACTCCTCTTTTTGAAGCAATCACCAACTAATATCTTGTTACATGATCTGAAACTAAAATCACAAGATTATTAGTAAACATAACTACATGAGTTAATCATTATCAAAACTAGAGTGGAAGGCCTCTGGGCCAACAATCTCCCCTTTTTGATGATGACAAAACTCATGGAGTTATATATGCATGGATTAAAGTTAAGCTTCAAAGAAGCTCCCCCTTAACTCATGCATAGCAATAAACAATAAGAATATGCAATGAAAGCTCATAAACATGTATGCATAGACATGCATAAAATAAGGTACCAAATACAAAAACATGCTCTTGATACCAATGAAATTTTCAAAAACAAAACATGCTCATACCAATTAAACTTAATATATGCAAAACATAAATATGCATATAAAACTTAATATCTTTCTCAACATCTTTCTCCCCCTTTTTGTCAATCATCAATAAAGGGGTAAAAGTAAAAGCAAAACAATAAATTTTTCTCCCCCTTTTTGTTCGAAATAAAGAATCAATAAAGGGGTCAAAAACAATAAAAATAATGTTCTCCCCCTTCTTGTCTAAAACAAAAAGAATATCAATAAGGGGTTACAATCAATTAAGATATCAATTAAAAATATGTCAAGGTAGCATCTTGATACCAATTGAAAGTGAACATAGATCAATCAACAATGGTATATGCGATATACATTCATGAAGAGGAAGATGTGAAGCTTCCCTACATAGATACATTACATGAAGGAGGGATGACAAGCCCTAATTCACATAACGTACACTATGCAATGCATAAGAGGAGATGTGAAGCTCCCCCTACACACGTGTACCACATAAAGAAGAGTTGCCAAGCTCTTCAATACAAGATACACTCATCATGAATCTATATGTAGAAGAGACGTTAAGCTCTCCTTGCACATAGGCAATACAAATCAAAACTTTTGAATATTTTCTTTAAACAAAAATTTGAATTTTCTCAATAAACAAATTTGATACCAATTAAAAGTATTATTCTTTTTAAACATATGATACCAAATTGAAATTATTATTTTCTATTCATAAAGCAAGGGAGTGGAATACAAAACCAAAGGTAAACCAAATACAATTGAAAAATGAAAATCGAATTTCTCTCCCTCTATGAAATATCAATTAAACAATGTCTAAGCTTGTATTAGAATACCAATTGAAAACTAATCAATTGAAACATGATGATCATTAAAACTCAAGCTTAGCATAAACAAGATATATATATGTATGAAAAATAGATACCAATCGAAATTGATACTCTTCGAAATGTAAGCATACATACATAAAAATATATGAGTATACAAGAAATGTCAATATTGATACCAATTGAAAGAATCTAATGATACCAATTGAAACAACAATAATATCAAGTGTATATCTCATATTTCCTAACCTCCCAATCATGTTCAAGTTTAAAAGATTTTCACTATAAAGTATACATGAGCATGATCTCCCATCCAACCACCCTTGAAAGGTAGGGTTTTCAAAAGTAGATTTGAAAGTAAAGTATGTTTGAAAAACTCTACCATAATAAAGAATCTGAACTAGTTAAATGAAAAAAAAAAAATTCTAAACTAGTACGAAATCCTTTCAAGCAAGGAATAATTCAAAATTATATTTCATGAAACACATGTAAATCACATGGTACTAAAACACTCAAAATCCATAAAGCTCATATCATACTCATGAAAACACAATCATGAGAAACATTTAAATGAAGTGAGTGCACAAGTGTAATGTAAAACATATAATCATGAAAATTGACAATTAAGCTCAAAATTCCTTTAAACATGAAAACATGAAAATCATCAAAACTATTTAATCTTCAAGGCATATGTATGTCTTATACAAACTAAAGTATATATACATATCCAAACATAACGAGTCCACAAATGTATATGCATGAAAGGCACGTGGCTCAAAGGATGTATATGTATAACAATAATTTGGATAAAATGGACATATATATGAAGTTAAACAAGAAATCATAAAACAAATTAAAAAAATGGGAATACAAGTTTAAAATGCATGGATCATTAAAACTAAACTATACTAGCACATCTAATGGGTTCAAATAAGCATTCAAGAACAAACATATATAGATTTATTTGTGGCCCACTATATGCACAAATATATACCTAGTCTTAATGAAAACTAACATTTAAACATATATTCAAATCATGAAGCATAAAAACAAGATATGAATAAACATGAAAAACATAAACACGATTATTATGTAAATCCACATGTTATTAGAGCTATGATAAACATGATTGCTAAACAAAGGTGAGAACACTAAAATAATGGTCCATATAAAACATGGGTGTCTCAAATGATATACATGTATGTCAAGAGTCTAATAATCATGGCATTTTCATAATGATCATATAACATCGAAACATGCTAAAAACAATGAATATGAAAAGCATGTAAATAAAACGGGAGTAAAGGATTGTCACCAAAACTGAAGAAGCAACTCTCCTTGTCTCCAAAACAGGGTGGTCTTCCACGAAACTGTTTTCCATTAATTTTGCAAAAGGGAAAACTTACAAATAAAAGTTTGAGGAGCTAAATTACAAGTATTCTCAAAAGATTACAAGTAGATCTCCTCAGAGATTCTGGGAAAATGTGCCGATAGGAGTCTGGTCAGCGCGCGACCACTTTGTCCCTTTGACGATGCGAGCGATGAGATTCCTTCTCGCCTGGTTCCGGGAATCAGAGAATAGAGGGTGGTAGAACCCTCTTGCTGCTTCTCAAAATCGCCTTCAATTAGGAATTCCTTCTCGCCTGGTTCCGGAAATTCCTTGAGAAGAAGAACGATGATAGGGCATCAACACCCTAGATAGAGAAAGCAATTCTCTAAAAGGTCTCTGAATTCAAAACGCACGGTGCGTTATGAAGAAGCCTCGGTTGAAGAAGTTGATTGATCGATTCTCGTGATCAGAAGGCGATTGATGGCTCCTTCCTCTGCGATCCCCTCCTCCCTCCTTTTTTCCTTGTACCCATAGCGGGTTATTTATAGGGAGAGCAAGGGTATAATCGTCCCCTTGAAGATATGGAAACAGGTTGAACCGAATCTGTTTGAATCTGGAAAGTAGCCTTGCTGCGAGGCTAGAATAGCTTCCGCGGAGCTAGAAAATGGCAAGTCGGTTGATCTTTCCGATTTGTTATGATCCTTTCCATATCGTTGAAGGATTTTCCCTGATCCTCTTACTCATTTCAAGAGAGTCAAGAGATTGCGGCAATCACCTGCCATATTTGAATCCTGATTGGATTTGATTAGCTTAGATCTAATCTCATCAGGAGATTTGATTGGTCAAAGGCTGACCATAGCAGGCTGATGGCGGAGCTGCCCGCTTTGAAGCTCATAGCGGAGCTAGAGGCAATTCCTGGCGAAGTCCGAAAAGAGGCTTTTCGGCGAAGCTGTCAGTTAGCTTCCTGGCGATGCTCTGGATGATGTTAGCCTCTCACGCGAGGCTATCTCCTTGGCTAATGTAATGCTAAATGCTAGCATTTTAGACCGCTGAGGTCTGTTTAGAAACAATCCGGGTTCACTGTTCTGCTTGCTGGATCAGTGGAGTCCAAACCGCTTCCTTGTCCCTTGGAGGTGGGTAAAAACTGGTCTTCAGCTCGTCTGTCACTTGTCTTTTGTAAATGTCAACAAGTTTAGACATTGTTCGGACTAATGAGAATCTTGTCTTTTTTAAGTGTCAACAAGACCCCCTTCAAAGTTTTCGAGAGTCTGCAATAGCTCAGACTCCGAAACACTTTGAACTGCTGTGATGGTATATGGAGTATGAACATCGCCATGATGGTTGAGTTCAGCTTCGCCTTCAATCCTGCTTTGAGATGAATTCGCCGAAGAATTGCACTGGTTCGCGAGTTGCTTCGCGTCGGGGTAGCTCCGCATCTGGGCTTCCAAGAAATAAGTTCGCTTTGGAACTCCTGTTGCCTTTTCAAGGCCAACTGCCATGGGGCGGTTACGAGGAGGATCATTCCTTCTTTTGCGCCAATCGAGAGAGATGTTCTCCGATTCGCCCGTTTTCAAGGGAGGATACTCCCTTTCTTCAAGGCGCCATAAATGCCTTTTTATGAGGGAGACGTTTTCTTCCCTTGTACGGTTCCAATGGGAACCGTCCCTGTTATCAAGGCGCAATCAATGCCTTAAGTGCGCTCGTGCTTCCATGCTTGAGGTGGTTGCGCTCAGGCCATGGGGCCTATAAATAGGACACTTGAGGCCCTCTGAAGAGAAGTGCCTTGCCTTTCTTCTTCCCTTCTCTTGGTTGAAAGAGATACTCAGATCTCTGAATTAGTGGGAAAACCCACTCTGGTTGTCTAACCGGCCAAGGACCTGTAAGTCTTGATCATTTAAAGACTTCACCGCTTTTAGGGAACTCATCTCCCTTGATTTAGCTTTGGCAGCTCGCTTCAGGGATTAGCTTCCCTTGTTCTTCATCTTGCAATTGGCTGCTGCAGAGAAGGATCTCATCATAGCTTTCTGTGAAGCTATCATCTTGGCTTGATCAGTGAAAGATTGTTGCTTGTTAAGTCCGCTGCGCAGGCAGGACTTGGGACCTGGCTTCTTCAATAGTTGAGCCGGTCTTGCCATATTGGTGAGGTTGAGACTGTTCTTCACAAGATCAGTCTGACTTTGCCGTATAGGCGAGGCTAGGACTTGGCGTTTGCTGAACCAGCCCATGGTTGCTGTGCAGGTGGAGCTTGTCCTCAATCTGGTAACTTGATGGAAGAAACCATGAAATTGCCTTATGCTTCCCCGGTTGAAGCTTTACTTTTAAGCAGGAGGAACAATTCGGGGCGGCGAGTGCGCGTCCCAAGGGCTGTTGGCAGCCTCTTATCCGAGATGATTCGATCTGAGGTGAGGCTGGCCGCCGCCTTTATCGGAGAGGATCCGCTTCAAAATAATGGGCGTCGCCTGTGGGATTGTCGGCACCATTGTCAACTTTCAACTTTGTGGCCTTTGGGGGCGATCCACTTTGGAAAGGCGGACATCACACCCGTTAGATCACTGGTACCACTGCCGATTCCCATTATACGTGATCTATCGTGTTGGCGGCGATAGGTTTCTATTGCCAGGCTTCAACAAAAATGGCCTGGTAAGATCTGCCATTTTGTGGAGAAAAATGACCGTGTCCTTGTGGCAGAACTGGTTACAGCCTTGTGCAGGAGGAAGACCTTTCTTGTCCAGTTGATCTGGTCTGGAAGCAGATAAAACCGCTTGTATGCCTTTTATGCAAATGGCCTTGCTAGGCAACTTGGTGTGTTGTATGAAACACAACTTTGATGTAATATCAAATGTATACTCTTGCTTTTAAATCAATGAATTCTTTGTCTGATCATTTGATTTTTTTGCTTGCTTCACTGAGAGTTCGGCCATTGCTGGGCTAAACTGCGCACGGAGCTAAGGACATAGCCCTTCCTTTGAATGACCTTCGCGAGGCTGTCATGTCAGCGCCTCTTTAGAGGGCTAATTCAAACCTTTCGGTTAAGTCCTGGAAGGATTGCGCGAAGTCCGCACTTTGCTCTTGTGCGGAGTTAACCCTTTAGTGGGATTGAACCGTCGCTTTTGGGAAAGCGTCTCAGGCGCTTCGGGCACTGTTTCGAATTAATTCGAAACGGCGGCATGTGCCCTTTTTGAGGCCTCGATTTAGGCGCTGATTGGCTATAAAAGCCCGATCGGGCTGAGAGAAAATCATCATTTCTCTTTGAATTTTCCAGAGTACCTGACTCTTCTTCTTCCTTTTCTTCATCTTCAAGAGTTCAAA
The DNA here is from genome assembly GCA_038442645.1 of Agave tequilana. Taxonomy (NCBI): domain Eukaryota; kingdom Viridiplantae; phylum Streptophyta; class Magnoliopsida; order Asparagales; family Asparagaceae; genus Agave; species Agave tequilana. Next base: position 271,139 of record JAVJIF010032325.1, read on the forward strand.
GACTCCTGTAATTCTTCAATGGCGCCCAAGAGACGAGCGGGAAAGGAAGTAGCGACTTCTGCAGCGGAGGGCCCTCCTCCTCCGTTCATTGAGCGACCGATCGCTGGTAAGAGACTCTCCAATCTGATTAGAGAGTGGTCTTCATCCTTTGGAGTCGATACTCGGCTATTAGGACGATCGAATATGATCTGTCCTTATCAGGGAACTCTTTTCCCTTAACTTCCCTATTTTGCTTGCACCAGGGAAGTAAGAACTGAACATTCTTCTCTTGGGCTTCCATAGGAAGCCATTGCTTGGGCAATTTTCATCCTGTTGAGGAACAGGATATGGGTCGCGTGCGTTCAGTCGTGGCCACGAAGGGTGACTGTTAACCATAACGTCCTTTTGATGACGTCAGCCCTTAGGGCTATGCCACTTCCTGCAAAGATGCAGTCTTATCTGTGAAGCGAAGCTTTTTATCAAAGCTATTATCCGCCGCTGTTCCTGCTTACTGGGCGAGGCTATGCCTTAGCGAATTTTTATGTCTTCGCATCCATTTGATTGGTGAACTAATCATAGTTCATTTTTTTTTTTTTTGCAGTACATTACGCCTCCGGCCTCCAGAACAGTCTATTTGGCGTAACCAGTCGAGCAGGCGGGAGCATCAGCTTGCAGTTCATCGGGCAGGCTTCCTTGTTCAGTGAGCCGAGCTCCCTTGTACGGGATACGCTCATTCAGAGCGGTGGCCCGCAGGCCATGCGGAGCATTTTGACTACGGCTCCGTTTGAAGATATCGACCGTCAGGCTTACAAAAGCCTGACTTCATGTTCGGGATGCTGCACCTGATCCCGATCGCCAGCTGCAAGCCGGCGAAGGCCAGTGGATCTTCCAGTTGGATGGCGAGAGATTCTATCTCCCGTCTAGTAAGCGGCATTTCGCTTTGTCTTCTTTCGCGAGCGTGACTTGGGCTCGGAAGATGGCGTGGGGCGTGAGCCTAAATGCCGAGTCTATAAGTGTCGGGAGGTTGACTTTCCAGACCGGCTATTCGAGGGCGGGCCCTCCTCGTAGCATAATAGGGCTATACCCTGGGAAGATGTCGCGGGACATTCCAGTAGGAGAGAATCCAGCTGCGGCGCCGACCTTCGGCACTCAGTTCTGCGAAGCTGACGGGAACTACCCCGCCACAGATTTCAGGCTCCTGGTTGGGTCCACCTCCTAGGTCATGGTGGGCGGAAGTTGACCAATTATATCCTCAATCATTTCGAGGGGAATTAGAGAGGTTGAACCTCTATGAGGCCGTCAGGGCGACCTGCTACGGCTTGAGATGAAAGGTGGCGTGCTTCTACGCCATTCTTGAGTTGTACTGCCCAGCCTCGGGGACTTTCTTCACCCCGGTTGGTGAATTGGGCATGGCCCTGCATGAGATGCGAGAGATCTCTGCTTTGCCCTTCGGGTCTCTTCCATATGAAGAGTATTTTCCGTGTGAGGCGGAGTTGGCTCTCTTGGAGAAGCAAGAGCCTGCTTTACTTGAGACATATCGGGAATTGATGTGCCACCTGCACATTTGTTCCAGCATCCACACTGGTGGTAAGGGTAGCTCGAAGAGCTTAAAGAGCTGGGGGAACTACTTGTTCCCGGATATGACTAGTGCGCCCGAGGCAGCTCATTGCGGAGGTTGTCGAAGAGACATCTTGGCGAGGATGGAGGTGCGTGCTGAAAAGGACATCGTCGTGACAGAAGATGATGGTCCTTTCGAGAAGGGTGATGTTCTTCGGAGCTTTTCACCATCAGGCCCGTTGGCCTATGTCTCGCAAGGCGTTGCTGGCCGGATTCTTAACCATCTGGTTAAAGAAGTGTGTCGTGCCTTCTTCTTCGGGTGACATTGTCCACCCGAATGTGCTGCTGCCCGCTGTCCGCTTGGTCCATGGTCACCGCCTCGGTCTCTCTTCCGGCCATGGTATGTTGTATTCAGAGGGGCCTTCGTGTACTGACGGAGGCTTTCTGCAGGCCGATGGCGTCAGGCGAGGGAAGGGTGCCCGTCCTGCCTTGTGACGGACCCATCCTAGGGTAGGTTTACCGTACACCTACTTGATGGCGTGGTTCGCCTTGCACTGCCCCAGTTTGATTGGAGCTGGGGAGAACCCACCGCAGGCGTTCAAACGGCGCTTCTCCGTCGTTTTGAAGGCTGTCTGTGGCAGAAAACTTATGTGGCCGAGGCCCGTAAGTTAGTGCGTCGTTATGATGCTTATAGCCTGTTCCGCTGTTTTCCTCGCCTGCGGGGTGCAGGATACAACGAGGAATCCATGATGAGGAGTCAGGTCGGATCCCCATGAGTCGGGGTGTTTCGAGTGGCTGGTCTGTATCCGGCCCTCGCATTTGCTGTACAGGAGTGGGGATACCTGCTACATGGAGCCTACATCCCGAGCCGGTTCGCCCGCCAATTTGGGTATGACCAGTTGTATGTGGGCAACCCCAATCCGGACCTGGCTTTCCTGGGGAGCCTTATTGATGGGGCTCGTGCTTGGCGGTTCTTTACCGCGGATGACACTGGAGCGTGGTACGCACGCCGTTGAGGATCCCGGCCTATGGACGACCCTGTGTTTCTGCCAATGGTATGCAGCTTCGAATTCCACGCCTCCTGGATTCAATGCCAATAGTTCAGGTGTGAAGTTGATTTCTCATCGATGAGGCAGAAGGCTTGGATAAAGAAGGAGGGCAAACGAGTCCGTGTTCCTGGCATAGAGGAGTTCATCGCTGTAGATGACAGCGAGGCTTCTGATGCGGGGAGCCCTCGCTTCGAGGCAGAGACAAGGGCTGATGCCCACAAAGCTGGTGCTCATGAAGCCGGGTCTGGTGTAATGGGGACAGCTCCCCCACAGCATGTGGAAGAAGTGGAGGAAGAGGACTCTGAGGTCCACTTTAAAAGGAAGCGTGGGAGTGGATCCCGTAGGAAGTCGTCGGCGAAGAAGCCCCGTCGCCAAACTCCTACCATTGTGGTGGAGGGCGAACTCCCTACGGCGCCTCCTTCTGCTGCTCTATTAGTGGCTGAGCCGTCGGTTGCTGAACCGACTACTGGTAAGATTGGTCCCATCTAATATGCCTTCAGCGCGCTTTACATAACTCATCATTTGCTTTTTGTTGCAGGAGCTGAGGCAGTTGGAGAGCAAGGGGAGCACTACGGTCCCCTGTTCACTTATGGAAGTGCAGCTGGTTCCTTTGCTCGCTCGGAGGAGTCTGGAGGTGATGCGGCCGATATTGGCCCTTCGGGCGCTGGGACTTCTAAAGGAAGTCCTATGGCATCCAGCTCTGCCGGGTGGTCTGCGGAGGAATCGGCGAGTTGGCCGGCTATCCGCGTTGAGTCTGGTAAGAACTTTCCGATGGGACCCTTGGATTCCGATGCGGCTGACGAGGTGACATCGGCCTTCGGTATGACTAAGATCTCCTGATCCTCGCCTATTTGTTGCGTCTCCTTTTTGACCTTGGTTTCGTTGCAGGTATTCGTCCCCAAGGTGTGTCAGCTTCGAAAGAAGCGGAAGGTTTTCCTGAAGGGTCAAAGGGCGATATGAGCGCTTCGACCGGGCAGACGCTGCTGTGTTAGACGCGCTGTATGGCGACCTGCCTTTTTATCAGCCCAAATCAGCAGAGGGCCCTGAGGTTGAAGAGGCGGCAATCCCGGAGGTACCCTCACTTCCAGTCACATCAACGAGTGAGGTGCAGACTGTTTGCCGAATACGGCACTGAGGGTGATTGTGAGCCCTACCTCCCCGACGCTGGTAGTTGAGCCTGCTGCTCAGGAGGTGGCTGCCAGTCCTACCTCCGCGGTGGCTGGCGTGCTGGTGTCGCTGAGGACTCCGCCGAGATCACCTTTGGCTTGCCCTGCTGCAGTCGATGTTCCCGCTTCTTCTTCCGCGGTGGTGTCGACTAGGTTGGTAGATTGCTCCGAGGTTGTCTCAAGGGTTGATGAAGCTGAGAATGACTTTATCGTAATCTGGTCGACAGCTTCTATAATAGTTTGGAGTAGACTATCGGTCTAGTCTTGAAGGGCTCGCCTGTGCCATTTTCGAAGCTGAAGATGGTTCTCTCCCGTGGCATTGAATGTATTCGGGACTTTGAGGGGTACCATCAAGCTACTGCTCTGGAGCTCCTGGTAGATGACCTTGAGAAGGACGTGGAGGAATGGCGCCATTTCCATCGTTCTGACGCAGCGTCTTTGGTTGATGAACGGCTCGCACGTCTTGTCGCCCAGAAGCGCGAGGCTCAGCTCGCTGCTCAAGAGGCTGTTGAGGCTATCTCCTCTGACTTGAGGTCTTTGGAGGCAGAGGAAGCAGAGGTTGGGAGTGCAACTGATGCTTCCAACAGTGCTCTTCTTGACGCTGAAGATAAGATTAGAGGGCTGAAGAGATGATCCGAAAGGCAAATCTCCTCTTGTCGAAGGCTACACAGATGCGTCATGAAGAGTCTGCGCGGCTTAAGCAACTCAGGCTCGAAGTGAGGAACTGGCGGAGCGGAAGTCATCACAGAGGGCGACTTTGGTGGAGACCGAGGCTCGTCTGGCTCAGGCGGTGGACTTCGATGAGGCGAAGCTAAGATCACAGGCGCTGGCCCAGGCTGAAGATGACAGGAGGGCGCGGCTAGCTTCGCTCGGAGATCGGATCCGATCTTATCATGTACGCCTATAGGCTTCTTCCATGTATCCCATCCTTCTGGATTAATAGAAAATTTTTCTTTTGTCGTCTGTTGTTTAGATAATGAGACATGACTGTCTGTTGGTTCAGAGGTTGCAGTAACATAACCGAATGGGACGTTGCCGGTCTCGAGGTTAGCCCTTTGCGGGGCTTAAAAGGAAGGGAGATACTTGCCTTTTGTAAATGTCAGCAAGCATCGAGATTGAGACTTAGCTGTCAGCTGGTTCAGAGGTCGCAATGACATAACCAATTGAGACGCCACTAAGCTCAATGATAGATGAGGCTCGGCTATCTGCCAGTTCAGAGGTCGCAATGACGTAACTGGTTGAGAAGCCACCAAGCTTCAATCAATAGGTGATACTCGTCTTTTGTAAATGTCAACGAGTATCGAGACCTGTCTTTTGTAAATGTCAACAGGGCTCGGGATTGAGACTTAGCTGTCTGCTGGTTCAGAGGTCGCAATGACATAACCAATTGAGACGCCACTAAGCTCAATGGTAGATGAATTGGCTATCTGCCAGTTCAGAGGTCGCAATGACGTAACTGGTTGAGAAGCCACCAGCTTCAATCAATAGGTGATACTCGTCTTTTGTAAATGTCAACGAGTATCGAGACCTGTCTTTTGTAAATGTCAACGGGCTCGGGATTGGGACTTAGCTGTCTGCTGGTTCAGAGGTCGCAATGACATAACCATTGAGACGCCACTAAGCTCAATGGTAGATGAAACTTGGCTATCTGCCAGTTCAGAGGTCGCAATGACGTAACTGGTTGAGGAGCCACCAAGCTTCAATCAATAGGTGATACTCGTCTTTTGTAAATGTCAACGAGTATCGAGACCTGTCTTTTGTAAATGTCAACAGGGCTCGGGATTGAGACTTAGCTGTCTGCTGTTCAGAGGTCGCAATGACATAACCAATTGAGACGCCACTAAGCTCAATGGTGGATGAAACTTGGCTATCTGCCAGTTCAGAGGTCGCAATGACGTAACTGGTTGAGAAGCCACCAAGCTTCAATCAATAGGTGATACTCGTCTTTTGTAAATGTCAACGAGTATCGAGACCTGTCTTTTGTAAATGTCAACAGGGCTCGGGATTGAGACTTAGCTGTCTGCTGGTTCAGAGGTCGCAATGACATAACCAATTGAGACGCCACTAAGCTCAATGGTAGATGAAACTTGGCTATCTGCCAGTTCAGAGGTCGCAATGACGTAACTGGTTGAGAAGCCACCAAACTTCAATCAATAGGTGATGGGGTCTCGTTTTCACGAGGGAACCGTTGTCATAGGTTTAATGTTAACATAACAGCGGAATATATGTGGTCCTACCATTCTATGGATGAGAATTGGTAGGTGATTTTGGAGGTCTCATTTTCACGAGGAGAAATGAGGGGACTGCTGTCATAGGTTTAATGTTAACGTAACAGCGGAGTATATGTGGTCCTACCATTCTATGGGTGAGAATTGGTAGGTGATTTTGAGAGGGAATCAAATGGGAGCAGGTCCCTTAGGATTTTTAGCAAACCCCCAGCTATCAACGGGTTGATATGCCTTTACCAACTACCGTTTGGGTTGGGCTAGCCATGCTATTCCCCTCAGCATGATGAGTTGTTGAGGACTCATGTTGGGCTTAGAGGCCAACATTTTCCTCTATCCTTGATCGTTAAGGATGTCGGATTATCAGGTTGATGTCTGCACAACCTCGATTGTCTTCTAGGGTGACTGGTGCATGGCCAGGTCCCAGTTGATCCATGGCCGTATAGTCTCGCTTGGAGGAAGAGAAAGGCTCTCTTTGTGCGCATTTCGGACGCGCGGATCTCGATCAGAGGTGTAATGTTTAACTTGATCGAGAGCAAGATCCTTGATTAAGGATAGTACTTCTTTAAGAATTTGCCATTGATCGGCATCATGAGGAGGTTGCCCTCTGCAGTCATAAGGCGGTATGCTCCGTTTGAATAGACTGTCTCTATCACAAACGGTCCTTCCCATTTAGGCTGAAATTTGCCTTTGGTCTTGTGCGTCATAATCATCGGTCGTCCGACGGCTAAGACCAGATCTCCTTTCTGGAAGACTCTCTGCTTAACCTTCTTATTGAAGGCTTTTGACATCCGAGCCTGATATAGCTCGATGTGTTGCTGAGCTTGTAGTCGCTTTTCGTCTAGGGCTTCGAGCTCTTGAAGACGCAGGCGATCATTGTCTTCTGATGTCATCTTAGTAGTCAAGGCTACCCGTAATGATGGCACCTGGATTTCCAATGGGATAACTGCTTCGCCCCAATACCAGGGAAAAAGGCGTATTGCCTGTCGGTGTCCGCACCGTAGTCCGGTAGGCCCAAAGGCATTCACCGAGCTTTTTCGTCCCAATCTCGCTTATTCGAGGAGACGACAACTTCTTGAGCAGCTTGATGATTGTCTTGTTGAATGCCTCTGCCAAGCCGTTGGCGGCAGGATTGTAGGCGGTTGAAGCCACATTCTGAATTCGGTATTTATCGCAGAACCGATGGAACCCTTGGCTTACGAACTGGGGACCATTGTCATGGATGATCCGTCTGGGTACACCAAATCGATGGATGACCTGGTGTTTGATGAAGCTAACCAGATGGGAGGTTTTGACTTCGGCCAATGGTATGGCCTCTGCCCATTTTGAGAAGTAATCGGTTATTGCCAGGATAAACCGGTGACCTCTTGCCGAAGAGGGACTGATTGGCCCTACGACATCAGTTCCCCACGCTTCAAATGGCCATGAAGCAACAGCAGGGTGGAGCAACTCCGAAGGTTGGTGTATGAAGTCTGCATGGACCTGGCACGCCTTACACCTTCGTGCATACTGGGTGGCATCGGCCATCATGGTCGGCCAGTAGTACCCAAGTCTGTGCAGCCTGTCTTTAAGCTTTGGACCCGGCTGGTGAGCTCCGCAAATGCCATCATGTGCTTCTTTTAAGCACTTCTTGTGCCTCTGAATGAGAAAGGCAACGGAGAAGGATACCATCATAAGAACGACGGTAAAGTGTCTTCAAAGTGGGATCATAGTAGAAGCGGGGCGACCTTCGTCTGATGGACGCCGCTTCTTTGGGATCATCCGGGAGCAGATCATGCAGAGCATAGTCAATGAGAGGGAAGCGCCAATCCCTCGGCTCAAGATCCACGGAGGTATTATGGACTTCTTGGATCTTTAGCATATACTTGGAGCATACGAGATGCCGGGTTGCGACTGTGAGGTGATACTCTGTGTCGGCCGGTAAGGCTAGCGTCGTCGCTAGTGCAGCGAGAGCATCCGCCTTGGTATTCTGAGATCGAGACACATGCCCGATGTAGAAGCCTTCAAATAAGCTAGCCAATTCGATGGCTGTATGATAGTAAGGCACCAAGTCCTCATGGCGGACTTCATATTCGCCTTTTACCTGGCTAATGATCAGCTTTGAATCGCCATAAGCTTCAAGATAGCGTACCCCCATTCCGTGGGCGAGCTGGAGGCCAATGAGCAGAGCATTGTATTCCGCCACATTATTAGAGCATGACTCTGTCAAGGGAACGCCCTGGGAAGGATATGATCTTGTGGGGAGATGAACACAACCCCCACTCCGGCAATAATCTTTCCTTTGGGACCCATCCGCGATGCTCCGTCAAAGAACATCTGCCATACTTCCTCTACTGATGTTGCATTAGATTCGAAGACCTCATCAGGGATGTCTTCGTGAAGCTTTGAATGTTCCGGACTGGATGCGCAGCCAAGAACTCGGCAGGGCTTGACCTTTAACCGCCTTTTGAGGGGTAAGGTTATGTCATATTGGGATAATAGCATGCCCATTTAGCCAACCTTGAGTTCAACGACCCTGGCTTCGTCATGAGAAGACGTAAAGGGTTTACCCTAGAGATGACATGTATGGTTTGGCCAACCAAATAATGTCGTGTCTTCTGGATAGCGAAGACGAGAGCTAAACACTCTTTTTCAATAGGATTGTAGCGAGATTCCGCTCCTATGAGAGTTCTACTCAGATAGTAATGGCCTGCTCATGGCCATTGTCGTCCTTCTGAGCGAGGAGGGCGCCGAGGGAATAATCCAGGGCTTTCACATAAAGCAAGAATGGTTTCCCTGATGTAGGGGCCACCAAGACTGGAGGTTTTGTGAGATACCTCTTAATGTCTTCATAAGCTTCTTGACAAGCTTGATCCCATATGAAGGCAGTACCCTTCTTCATTAGTCGGGTAAATGGTTGGCAACGGCCCGATAGATTTGCTATGAATCTCCTGATATAGGCTAACCTGCCTTGTAAGCCTCTGAGCTCTTTGAGGTTCCTTGGTGGATGCATGTCCTGGATGGCTTTGACTTTGTCTGGGTCTAGATGGATTCCTTTTGATGTGATTATGACCCAAGGATTTGCCGCTGGATACTCCTAAAAGGTTTTTTCGGGTTCATTTTCAACTGATGAGCCCGCATTATATTGAACATCGTCCTCAGATCGCGAAGATGTTCATCTTTGCGGCGACTTTTGACAGCAATGTCGTCAACATAGCACTCCACCGTCTTCCGGAGATGATCGCGGAAGATCATGCTCATTGCCCGCTGTAGGTTGCCCTGGCGTTCTTCAATCCGAAGGGCATTACAGTGTAGCAGTATACCCCCAAAGGCGTTCGGAAAGAAGTATGCTTCTCGTCATCAGGATACATCTTGATCTGGTTGTACCCCGAGAAGCCGTCCATGAAAGACATCCTCTCGAACCCGCATGTGTTGTCAATCATGACATCAGTGATGGGCAGTTGGAAATTCATCTCTTGGGACAGGCCGCATTGAGATCACGGTAGTCCGATGCAGATCCGTATTTTGCCGTTCTTCTTAAGGACGGGGACTATGTAGCCACCCATCTGGATGTTGTTCCCTCCCGGATGAAGCCACAAGCAATGAGCTTATGACTTCGGCTTCAATAGCCTCCATGATGTTTGGGCGGAACCGACGTTGTTGTTGCTTGACTGGCTTAACGTCGGGCTTGATGTTCAGACGGTGCATAGCGACCTGTGGATCGAGTCCAGGCATGTCTTCATAGCTCCAGGCGAAGACATCTATATACTCTTTTACGAGCATTATCAATTCTTCCTTTTCGATAAGTGATAAGCTTTCACTTATGCAAATAGGCTTGGGGTGATCTTGACTGCCCAAGTTGACTTGGATCACTTTGTCTTCGGTAGGTGGCTCGCGCAGCTCGAACCGCTTTTCCCATTGGAGGCTTAATTGCTGGGCCCAAGGTTCCTCATCAGCAGCTTCCGCAGTTTCCATTGACTGCCCGAGGTCATATTCACAGTGAGACCGTTGAACATTCCTCCTATGCTGATGTCAGAGTTCCATTCAGCAGATGAGTCTGACTGTGATGGAATTGGCTCGTCGTCTTTGACTTGAACCGTTACTGATGATGTGGGTGTAACATAACCCAACCATCTGCGTGTACTATCATAGTAATTTGCAGGTTTCCCTTTCGGGACAGCATTACGCATCAGACCGCGTCTTCCCTTTCCGAAGTTCAGGCCGCCTGCCTGCTTTAAGTCATATCCCATCTTCTCCATAATATGGCGTGCCGGTTGCGCATAATGGAAGAACTGTGGGCTTCTGAGTCGAGCTTGAATCTGTAGCTGCAGGTCTCCGTGGCTGGGTTCTACGAAGATTATCGGCAACTGACCTTGTTTGGATGGAGGATCACCAGCGTGGCCCCTTCTATAACCTCCACAGATGTAGTAGCCGAACTTGGCTCATGTACGGGCATGTGAAGAGAGCCATCCATGATGGATTTAATTGACTCGATGCTCGCAGGATAATCAAAAGAAATATTATCATTAATTATCCATTCGCCTTCCTCCTCAGAAGGGATCTTACATCGGGGATCATTAAAAACATGCTACTATTGGCTCGCCAATCAAAATGGCTGGCGTGCCCATTTCGGATTCCGAATCCGCCTCATTGCCACTTCCATCACTATCTGGCAATGGTTCTCCCGAGTTCCACTAGCCTCTTGATATAGGAGAGCATCTGTGAAATAGTTTTCCACCCCCTTGAAGGGCTGCTTCTCAGCGAAGACAGTTCGTACTGTCGCATCATCCTCAACATACTTGAAGCACTGATGAAGAGTGGAAGGAACGATCCAGTTGGCATGGATCCATGGTCGTCCCAGTAGCAGTTGTATGATGTGTCCGCGTCAATGACATAGCATGTCACTTCTGACTTCAGGCTTCCGATTCTGCAGCGAAGCCGAATCTTTCCAAGCGGATGGCTGCTCCCGGCGTTAAAACCGTATATTGTAGTGGTGGTCGCAGACAACCTGTACAGTGGTATGCCGAGAAAGTAGAGGAGCCTTTTGGGGATGATGCTGAGCGCAGACCCCGGATCGACTTGTATCCTTTCAATGCAGGTTGAACCGATATATCCGGTATAGTACAGAGGTCGATCATGCTTGTTGTCTTTGAGAAGCATATCTTCCGCCGTGAAGGTAATGGCAGGTACCTTTGACTGTGCGTGATGGCACTCTGAGCAGGAAGGGCGCATCTCATCATCAGGAACCTCGGGCATGCATGTCAGAAAGGACTCCGAGTTGGCTAGCGCATCTCTGAGTGCCTCTCTTGTCTCTTTAGAGAGACGAAGGAGCTCGTGTATTGTGATACGAGCTGGGATATTGGCTAAGTGGGCCAATATATCAAGGCGAAAGGGCGTGGCTAGCCCTTGGCTTGGTGGTTTCTTCACAACCCTGGTCGAATCGCACCTCCTTAGGTTTTTTCCCTCCTTTGGTCAGGACTGGAGTGGATGTCGGCATTGGTACTGACGTTGTTTGCTGTGGTACCTCGTCAGTAGGTTTGTCATACTGCCTTAGGTATGACTTTCCAGACCGGGTGCCCGTCTGTTGAGGCGCATCTGCCTGCGCTGTACAGGCATGCTTTTCTTCTTCAGAATCGCTGAGGGAAGCCGAAGTAAGATTACCATCGTCTGGCAGAACAGAGACGACATTGCAAGACTTGCCCTTTTTGCTGGAGTCCTTCGACGTCTGCTGTATGTCTTGGACGAGGTCGGGGTGTATCCATATAACTTCCCCTGTCTCCAATGTCAGAGGGGTGAGGCCCTTGTTGTTTTTGAGTCATGGCTGGAGGATGCTTGACTTCCAACCGCGGCTCGGGGCTGGATAGGTCCCGTCAGGAACTGTGACCTTCTGGGCAGTGCCGAACTCAAGAGTCACCATATTAGCAGTGACTTTCTTCTGTTCCGTCTTTAGTGTGAGGACGCCGGCATCAATCAGGGCTTGTATCCTATCCTTGAGGACATAGCACTTGTCAGTAGGATGATGGACCATCCTATGATAAAGATAGTATTTGGGGTCATTTGTGCGCCCTATCTCATTAGGACGCCGAGCATCTGGCAGCTTCATCTTATTCCCTTTATGGAGCAGATGGAATATCGTGACCACCTGATCATCTCTGAAGGAGTACTGTTTAGGAGGGACTTGGGCTCCTGATTGTTGAGGCTGCTCTTCTTGGCCTTTGACTGCATGTCCTCGGTCAGCTCGACGGACATAATTTCCTTCCCCTTAGCTTGGGAAGACTGTGGGAGATCGCTACGCCCTTTGTTGTTCGCACCCCCATTTGCTTCTAGGGACGGACGGCTCGAACTTCTTAGCCGACTTTTCGCTATCTCAGCTTGTTCGACCAATTCTTTCCAAGTATGGGCTTTGACAGCCCCCATGCGAACTTCTACTTGATCCAAGAAGTTGTGTCTGCATGTCTGTAAGAGCATGGGTAAAGGCATCCCTGCTGGCACATCAGAGATAGATTTCTGAACCGCTCAATGTATTCACGGACAGATTCGCCTTTCTTCTGCACGGTAGAAGGAGCTTGTCCATGGTCACTTCGGTGTCATCCTCATAGAAGCGAGAGAGGAACCGAGTTTTCAGGTCGATCCAGGAATTGATAGAGCCTGGGGGGAGACTGCGAAACCAGTCAAATGCCACCCCTTTCAGGTGCCGATGAACAACCTAGCCATGATGGCGTCGTTGCTTAGAACATTACCGGTCTGGGACCGGAAATAGTAGATGTGCTGATTGGGCGAGCTCTTACCATCATATGCATGCAACGTTGGTGGTTTTAAACTTTGGCGGATATGACACCGAATCCCATTCCAGTGGGTAAGGACGGACTACCCCCACTTTCTTTCAATTCATCCTTCTGAGCCAGGGATGAAATTTGAGCTTGAAGGCCTTTAAGGACTTCGGCATCCAGGGAAGAGCCTCCCTTAGATCTCTCCGTTTTGGGCGGATCATTGCTGAGGTGTCCCTCCTCGTCATGATTGCTCCCGGTATCGTCATCCCGTTGTTGAGGGCTGAGCTAGCATCTGTTGGATATTGTCCAGGGCCTCTTGCTGAGTTCTAGAGGTCTGCTCCTGAGCTTCCAAACGCCGACGAAGGTCGTCATTGGCGTTCTCGGCCATATTGACCGATGCTTTGTCCGTCCGTATAGAACTGACTGTTGCTGAAGAGGCATACCCGCTGTCTCCATCTTCTCCATCAGATGATTTGGGTGATCGTCTGGCTGTGGCGAGATCAGGGTCTTTGAGGAAGAAGGCTGCTCATAGTTATAGGGTATTGCACCCCTAGACCTGGTTTTCGGAAAACACCTTCTTCACGCACCAAGACTTCACCTAAGCCTGGGCAGTAGTCTGGATCTGGTGAGCCGAAAGGGGTGTCGTCAGAGGCTTGGCTTCTTCCGCGCGGCTCTCGCCCCCTTCCGGTCATGGTGACGGATGCAGAGGCTGGATCCGGTGGCCCGTTCCTTTTGGGATGCCTCATCGGACGCGCGCAGACAGTCGATTAAAGACTGATCGCCGGTATGGAGAAGTGGCGAGGGTCGGTCGTAACCGACACTGCATAGAATGGACCATCACCAACTGGCAGTCACATCGTCGAAGACAGGAGGAAGTAGTCTGGAAATGCTTCAATCTCCGCTTGTCCGCCAAGAATTCTCGCAGGTCGGCCCTGTAGGGGCCTGAACAATCTGGTATATGGGACAACGCATCGTTCCCCTTATTCCTGCGGAAGGATCAGCACCGCATAGTGCTCTGGTTCTAGCCTCGCGGCTGTAAACCATGAGTACGCCGAGGTACAATAGCCTTGCTTGTGAAGACAGGGCTAGCAGTAGGCATTGCTGCTCTAGGCGACGGTATGATCGCCGTCTTGACTTTATGGTTGGCAGCATTGTTGGCGCAGGCGGGCATCTTGCCTTTTTCTTCATAAGAGAGGCGCGGATTTGGCGTGGCTACGCCTGAAGCTTCAGCAGAGGACCTCTGTTTGGGCCTCCATATCCGTTTTGGCAGAGGATGCATAGGTTCGCAGGAACCTGAATAGCCACAAGCGGGGCTGTGGGGTGTTGGCAAAATTCTGCCTCTGGTTTCTGATTTGAAACCTTGGTCATGAAGACCTTCCCGTGCTTCCGTGCTCGAAGCATTAGGCCACCCCCAGAGAGGACTTCTTCAAATCTTCTTTGATCGATCTGGATAACCAGGTTCTCAAAAGTGCAGGATCTGGGCTGCGGACCTGTTTCCTTGTTGCGCCAGAGACTGCGGCAGGTTTGCAGAGAACCTTTTCCGTCTCCGTAGAGACTTTGCTTGAAGATTTAGCCAGAGAAGATCTGGCTGCACCGGCTTTTCTGAATTCAGAGATAGACCCGAAGGTCTGTTCGTCGCATTGCGACACTTGATTCTCAGCAGAGGAGAATACGTTCCCCAGCGGAGTCGCCACCTTGTTTTCCATTAATTTGCAAAAGGGAAAACTTACAAATAAAGTTTGAGGAGCTAAATTACAAGTATTCTCAAAAGATTACAAGTAGATCTCCTCAGAGATTCTGGGAAATGTGCCGATAGGAGTCTGGTCAGCGCGCGACCACTTTGTCCCTTTGACGATGCGAGCGATGAGATTCCCTTCTCGCCTGGTTCTGGGAATCAGAATAGAGGGTGGTAGAACCCTCTTGCTCTTCTCAAATCGCCTTCAATTAGGAATTCCTTCTCGCCTGGTTCCAGAAATTCCTTGAGAAGAAGAACGATGATAGGCATCAACACCCTAGATAGAGAAAGCAATTCTCTAAAAGGTCTCTGAATTCGAAAACGCACGGTGCGTTATGAAGAAGCCTCGGTTGAAGAAGTTGATTGATCGATTCTCGTGATCAGAAGGCGATTGATGGCTCCTTCCTCTGCGATCCTTCCCCTCCCCCCCTTTTTTTTCCTTGTACCCATAGCGGGTTATTTATAGGGAGAGCAAGGGTATAATCGTCCCCTTGAAGATATGGAAACAGGTTGAACCGAATCTGTTTGAATCTGGAAAGTAGCCTTGCTGCGAGGCTAGAATAGCTTCCGCGGAGCTAGAAAATGGCAAGTCGGTTGATCTTTCCGATTTGTTATGATCCTTTCCATATCGTTGAAGGATTTTCCCTGATCCCTCTTACTCGTTTCAAGAGAGTCAAGAGATTGCGGCAATCACCTGCCATATTTGAATCCTGATTGGATTTGATTAGCTTAGATCTAATCTCATCAGGAGATTTGATTGGTCAAGGCTGACCATAGCAGGCTGATGGCGGAGCTGCCCGCTTTGAAGCTCATAGCGGAGCTAGAGGCAATTCCTGGCGAAGTCCGAAAAGAGGCTTTTTCGGCGAAGCTGTCATTAGCTTCCTGGCGATGCTCTGGATGATGTTACCTCTCACGCGAGGCTATCTCCTTGGGCTAATGTAATGCTAAATGCTAGCATTTTAGACCTGCTGAGGTCCTGTTTAGAAACAATCCGGGTTCACTGTTCTGCTTGCTGGATCAGTGGAGTCCAAACCGCTTCCTTGTCCCTTGAGGTGGGTAAAACTGGTCTTCAGCTCGTCTGTCACTTGTCTTTTGTAAATGTCAACAAGTTTAGACATTGTTCGGACT